>CM041780.1:215958632-216380160 GCA_023374045.1 Limonium bicolor | reverse complement strand
AAATTGGTACTCTTGCGTCTGCAACGCTCTTCAACCAGTTGGTTTCCCTGGGTTGCGGCGGGTGGGGTATGGCTCCCGTAAATTGGACTCCTAGTTCCTGCGCGAAAGTTGTCATGGCTGCTGCTAGTTCTGATACTGTTGGAACATTCGCCGGTGTCTCGCTATTGCGTCCACTGCTGTCTCCACGTGGTCTTTCTCTGGTCGACATCTAAGATAGTATATTATTATTTCTACTCGGTCGCTACACCGTCATACACAATCACAGTTATGTAAGTAAGCTAACTACTAGCAATAAAATATCCCTAGGGTTTTTCTAAGTTACGAATCCTCACGGACGTTTCCCGTAACCCAATATTCCTATGCTCATTGTCCTAGACTCAGTATCTTTTCATCAGAGCGGTACTCCGCTCTGATACCACTTTTTGTAACACCCCTAATCCTAAACCTGTAATGACGTCATAATTCGTAGCATAATAAATAGCAAATCGCAGCGGAAAATGAAACTAACTACCTTGGTGTTACACGCCGTTACCCACCCTTGTGAGTAACAAGGCATCCATCCAACAACCTTAACTCTACACGCTATGATGAACAGATACTGAGCACTTCTAATTATTACAACCCATATCCAACTAAAATGAGCAACTAACTGAATACATCAACCTCTTTATTACAATACAAAATAAAACCAAAAGTGTCTGTTGAAAACACAACTGCTACCCCCGTGTCCCGCACTCCGGCTTGAGTCTTCTTCAATAACCTGGAATGTTTGGCCCGTTGAAGGGCTCAACAATCGAAATGCTGGTATGCTAAATGTAGTCTTAAATCATCAAGATTCCTTAAGTCATTTTAGCCATCTTGATATTAGGTTCATTACATAAAATACCGGTTTACAATGATAACAGTAATAGCTGTAACCATTTAACGATCACATAGCAATTCACCTGTAAACATCAGTGTACAATAGCACACGACACCAATAACCTCACAACAATAACTCATAGAAATAACCAATAGTCACACATTAATAAACCATAACAATAACCAAATAATCACATATTAATAATCCATAACGATCACCAAAACAAGATACGCGTATTAAACCGTACTTGTTAGTTAGCCACCTGGCCCTTATCTTTTAAACCAATCATTTAACCTTCTCCAATTAAATTTCCACCTTAGGCGTCATATTAAGACAACCCTTAATAACTTATTAATGGACAGTAGTCCCCTGTGTTCCTTTGGAACCGTTACCAGTGACCCTAGGCCCTGGTTAATTGACTGATCCGGTCGAACCTGTGCACCAACGGCAGTGCCCTCCGCCATCCCCGAATGTGGCTGATGGATTTCCTTGAGTGACTCTCCATTATAGTCTCTCGTAGTGATCACAATGCGCAACCAGAAAGTCGAAACGATCTGGATTCCTCTCTTTATAAGTTAGCCCTTTTTGTCAGTGACATAATAACCAATATTTGAATTAAGACCTTAACAGTTGACCATTGTTAGGTTCAATAATACCTAAAGGTCAGTTAGTCTTTTCCCAGTTTAAATGTATAAACTTTCAATCATAAGACGTTCGGGTATAAATAAAACGCAACAAAGTCGAGCAATACAGTATACAATATCCTTCACATAAAATCACAGATATCGCTCTTAAACAATTAACACAAAATGTCTGGACCTTAGGATAATCCTTAGGACATTCAGACCACACAATTAACATACCGTTCACCAAGTAACTGCTAGCTTGACAAATCCTGTTCAGTAGTTACTCCCCGTACGCTGTTATTTAAACATGTAATACCGGGTAATATTAATATAACTATTCATTAAATGTTACAGTATTGTCACTGTAATGTTTATACTCGTTGTATAGTAACTCTGTATGTTACTTATTTTCCCCTGTTATTTTAACAGTGGTTCTAGATAACCTAGCAGTTCATTATTTTATGTGGAGTTCACATGTGATAATGAATTTCCATTATACGGTATATTCTTAACTCATTATTTATATACTCATAATTATTTCCACTTATTCCTTATATCATATTATTTGGTTAGTTTTATTACAACCACCTTTATTTTAATAAACTTTATATTATACCCCATAATATACCGTAATACATTATATTACCTAGTTTTACTTCCTTTCCTTACTAAATTACAAAACCAACCTTATTAATTCAGTATTCATCTATTATACCCCATAACTTAATAAATTATTAAATAACCACATATAGTTTCCGGTAATCATAATTTGAACCCATTAACTTTTACAATTTTTCCCAAACAACCATATACTTTTATAGTTTACTAAATATCCATATTATTTTTCGGAAATTGTAAAACAATTATATTAACTTCTATAAATTGCCAAATAACCTTATAACTTTTATAATTCATTAATTACCCACATTAACCTTTTTAATTTACTAATTAACCACTTAATATTTCGGTAATTCCAAAATGGGTATTCTAATTTTTATAAATTACCAAATGACCTCATTAATTTTCGGTCTTGACATATACTTTCCTTATATTCACATTTTAATCCCAAAACTTTATATAAGTTACATATTAACTTATAAATTATAGTTTTAATATTTTATTTCTTAAAATAACCGAAACAGCCCACAAATTTCTTCAATTTACATTTCCGCCCCACATTAAATTCCATTTTTCATATATACTTCCATAAATTACATATTCACCCCAAAACTTTTATAAACTTAATATTTTATGTCATAAATCATTTTAACCCAAAGTTTTTGGTCAACACTTTGACCAAGACTTAATTTCATAATTAATACTTTAATAAACCCATAAAATCATAAGTAACTCTCGGCCATACATTATATTTTCCAATAATTACAAAATAGCCCCAAAACTTATAAAATGTTATTTTAACACTTGTACACTTATTTAAATTCACCAAAATTCATAATATTAATTCCTACCTTATATCATATCATAAATACATCAAACAGCTCCTTATGTTCTCGGTTTTCATTATTTGTACTCCAAATTTTCAAAATTTACATATTAGCTACATAACTTTATAAACTAGCCATTTAAATACTTGTAGCTATTTTTAATACTCCCAAAATTTATAATATAAGTTAATATACTTATATATTTCGAAAATCACCCAAATATTACATTAAGCTCTCGGCTTTAATTTTATTTTTACATATGGTTTTAAAACTTGTTTTTAACTTTATAATAAATACATATAAATGTATATAAGCCATATAACACTTCTAAAAAATTATGCTAATGACTTAGAATGATTATAAACTAAAAATAGAACATAAAATCCTTAGACCTTTCGGTTTAAATTTATATGTAACATAATTAATTTTTATGACCTAAATATATACCTTAAGGTAATAATCTTACCTTATATGTTATAAATTATTTTCTTGACAATATGACCTATAGTTTTCGGTCTTAATTTATTTAAAGGTTATACAAAATTTTTATACCAAAGTTTGAAGCTTAAATCAAACTTAAACTTAATAAACCTTATTTATATAAACTTACCCTTAAATCAAGACAATTCTTGTACTTGATTTTTCCTTGAATTTCCAAGCTCCTCAAATGCTATATTGATGTAGAGAATTCGAACTCCTTGTACATGTGTAGGAGATCTATTTGTTAGACTTCTAACAAGAGCTTATAAATAATATTTGTAGTAATTTTACAAGAGTTTACCTTAGGAATTTATCAAGGTATTTTTTGATACACCTTGAGATGATTGTAGATCCAAGTTTCCTTCATGAAATAATGAAGAGAATATGGATTTAGAAGTTCCTAAATTTTCGAAAATACTATAAGGAGTTACTTAGGTTTTTCAACATGAAAATATACCTTAACTTGATCTTGTTGTTCCTTGTGTTGTTGTTGAATTTAGGAACCACCTTGGAACATATATGCTTGGCGATTTTCTTGTAGGTTTGCTAGGATGATTTCTTGCTTCAAGACTTGATAGAATTAACTAGGAAATTACATTAAAATGGTGTTAGGAACTGGTACACCATTAATGGAGTTATTAGAACTTAGGAATTGATTTAGGAAATGAAGAAAAAAGAGAGAGCTAGAGATGAACTTACCAATCGTGAATGAGGCAAGGAAATGAGATTGTCATTCACGAAGGCTTTAGTAGAATGGAAATGAGAGCACTCATAATCTATTTGCTATTGTTTAATTGTCATTATTTCATGTCTTTATTTTATGTAATGTTTATGTTTATTTGATTCCATAATTGATCAATATGGCCGCTCCACTTCAGTAGTGCTACGATTGATTGGAGTATAATTGCACTTAGCATCTTCCAATTGTAAAGCTACGGCTAATAGGTTAATTTAATACTAGGCTTTTGTTTGTATTAGTTTGATTAATGATGTAACTTGTTTTATCCTTGCAGGTGGGATCGGTTGAAATGGAGCACCAAAGCAGCTCCTAAATGCTATAAACTTACGGTAATGGAGATAGCACTTTGATTTATTAACTACAAAGTATGTTACTCATGCAGCACTAATCTTTGTTGTTCTTGCAGGTGCTGTTCAGCTAAGAAGGGAGTAGCAGCTCTACATGGTGTGAATCTTACGGTAATGGAACTTCTAGGATGCCAAGCTTTGTTAATTATAAAACTAATCAATCATGTTAATTAGGTTAAGTTTTCTTTTCCCTAATCAAGCAGCACTCACCCTTAATGCTCTGTCCATTCACGGTGACCACATGCCCATTTGCTCAAATAATGCTACTTGTTTAATTACCTAGTCTAGATATGACTAGATTTTGCAACTTATTTCATTAATTCTAATTAAGCTAATCCTTGTGATTTTTTTCTTGCAGGTCATTCGTGTACGAGGCTTCATTTGATGGAATTATTTGATACCTTATGATGATACATATGCTGGATGAGTCATCATCTACTTAGACAATATTTTTTTGCAAAAACTAGTTAATTAGGACATAAAATAACGCATAACGTAGGGCTCAAATGGAATTAATTCTTCATTTGATTTTTGTTACACTATATTGTAATAAGACCATACTAATATGTGTAATAGGTTCCAGCATTTAATTGGTACATTTATACCATGGTAAAAGATGAAAGTTTTAAGGTAAAAATGCTGATTTTAGGTACCTTTTTGTCCTAAAAATCGCCCCCATTTGTACTATGAATTTAATATTTCCATCAATTGATTTAGATGTTCATTTTATCCAATTTTAAGTTTATCAACTCGTGGCTCCTCAAAAACTTCAAGGCAATTGCGTAAAACGCATTTTTGTGACACCCGAAGGTGCGTTTTTGTGCTTTAAGGATTTTTCTGAGAATTAATTAGTCGCTATGACTTCCAAGTGTTTATTGACATTGTTTATAGTCAATAATAATATGTTAAGGTGTTACATTGAGTTATATGGGGTTATACCAACTCAGAACACAATTCTCGGGCTACCCGGGCAAAAAGGAGCGTTAAGAAAATCCTCCCGAGTACTTTGTCTTTAACTGAGAATTTATCTTGAGAACTTCATCTTAAATTTTCATGAAGGTACTTTTATGCATTTAGAATGAGGTGTAATGCTTTATTTTATTTTATAAGGTATTTCTGGGACTTTCGGGCCTTAAGGGGCCTTTAAGGGAATTCCCGGGCATTTCGTATTTCTACTCAGTTTTAACTGAGGACTTGTGTTTCAAAGGTCATATAATGATCCTTGGTTACTTCATGTGAAGTTTATAGCATAAATATCTTGTTTATCTTAAGGTCGGGCTTTAACACATTTTTTTTTTACCTTAAGGAGTTTAGGTGCGTTTTAACGCCCAAGTGTTTATATACTTTCTTAGGGTTTCATAATCCCCCAAATAATATTTATAATTCCTCAAATAATATTTATTTACTTATATTTAATTATTTAAATGTTAGGGGTATTTTAACAGAAGTCTGGATAGTGTAAGAGCTTTGTCTAATACTACAAACACGAGGTGTTACATAAGTCTGGATAGCCTAAAGCTTTGTCTGAGACTACAAACATGGGATGAAATTTTGCACCCACATTTTATGGGTATGATAATTTGACCGAGGGCCCCAAGGATACCTCAATGTGTCATGGGCTGGGGGTCGGGGACTGGGTTGTCAAGAGACATGCATTATTAGCTGGAAACTAGTTGGACGAGTATAAATATATCATGTCATATATATATATATATATATATATATATATAGGTTGTAAGTACGACTAAGTTGTTTTTCCTATTACAAAGTAAAGAATACATTACACATTTTTTGAGAAATGGGTACAAAGAAATTAAATACTTATACTGGTCAGCATTCTTAGGGTTGGTGGTGACTTGGATGTCAAAGTTTAGTAGTTGGGAGTGGTGAGGGGATAGATCGAGGTCGAGTCCCCCTAATAAGGTTCTTGTTATTGTGTTGTTGTCACATCACATGGTCGTTGTGGTGATCACCGTGGTTTCTTTTATTTGACCCTATTCGCTGATTTCGGGGGGTGGCGCGAGAGGGCATTTCTTGCTCCAGAGATAATGTAATTTGTAACACCCCAAATTTAGACTGGTTAAAATTCACTACGATACAGCGGAAGATTGATGAAACTATCCGGGGTGCTACTACCACAGCCACCTACTAGTGGTTTTGCTAAGGCTAATGACCATAACTAAACCAACTCAAGTCAACTTGTAAACTTCATATACATACATACCAAAACAACTATATTTGTTTTTAACTTTTACATCCAGAATTATCTTCTAGACTTTACAACCCTTACTAGCTACACCTTCTTCCAAAAACTAGCCATTCACTTACACCTTCAAAAATTAACCATTAACTTACATCTTTGCTGCTACCATACATCAAAAACACAAAAGGGGTTAACTTATTACATAAGATCCCTATTAAAAATCCTTAACCTTCTTCTCACTTCAGCCACGGGCAAAACCCGCATTCTAGCCTGAGTGTGTAACCTGTAGTAACTCCACGATCAATAAGTTACTTTCCTAACTACCACAACTTGGACGCCATCCCTTAGCATGATATCATTCACCAAATAGATGCTAATGAAGTGGTTGAGTACAACTTCCTCCTCGTAGTACAAAGCCAACCAAGAGTAGCTAGTAGTCTGCAACCATAAATTCATACACATAAGAAAGGGTTGCAATTGCAAATCAGTAAATTGAGTAACTCCCACTACAACTTGTAAAATACATTTTATCTTTGTAAAACTCTAAGAATACAAAACCATAACAACAAGATAATAGAATAGCACAACCATGACAAGGTTAGCACATAATAGAATCGCACAACCTGTTGCTTACCTTACAAAAGGTATATAAATGACCATTCAAATTGTATTACCAGATATCACCCATCAATGTAATCAATATCAAACAGTAGGCATCATAGCAAATGTCAAGTTCCACCACAAGTACAACTTTCTTCACCATGGTACATTCTTCTTCTGTCCCCGGGCACACCCGCCTTTTGACAAAAAGCAATATTAAGGCTCTCAGCCCCTCGGATATCATATTCCATCTCACCCCATGTCCTTAAGTTTGCACACCCCCTAAGGTAAACCATTACCATAGATTAGATCATGATGTATTAGCTCCAATACATTGATAGGAGCAATAATAATAAACTTCAATACATTGGTAGGAGCAATAATAACAAACTTCAATACATTGGTAGGAGTAATAATCGATGAACAACTTTACCAATTGGCTTAGACACTTCCTTGCCTCATTCCTTACCTCCATGCTCATAAAACATGAGTTATAGCATCACACAAAGTTAGAACAATAAACCAAACCAACCGCTAGACAAAATAAACACTAGAACAACAATTACAATCTCCATTGTACACTTATGTAATTTCACCAAGTTTACTTGAACCAAGTGGTCATCCAGCTTCATATAGTTAGTACAAACCCCACTGATCTCTCAAACGTAAGAAAATCAGCTCATACAATCACTTCCATATTCTGCCACCTAGAGCAACAATAATGAACAACCATAAATTGCAACCGGATTACTAGGCAACTTACCAAGAGGATTAACCATATTCCCTTACCATTATGTACACCAAACATATTTTAACACACCACGCTTAATCAAGATAAATAAACAACTAAGTTTTTAGACAAACCGACACAAGAACATTCAAGAACAATTTAAATAACAACCATGTTCTTCCATTGTTTTTCATTGTACAATTTGTGTATCTAGGTTATTTCATCAATTTTGCTTAACCTAAGTGGTCATTCAGACTTATTTAGTTTATTTAAGCTTCAATGATCTCTTAAACATAAGAATATCAACCCTCATAGGTGTTTCCCAACTCTATTACACTTAGAACAACAATTGTAACATTTAAATGTACAACTATGCTATCTTGCCATTTTGTCTAGGAAATCTAGCGAAATTCCTACCCACTTCGACCTGGTTGTCTAGCTACCTAATAACATCTTTCCCTAAGTAATTTAAGCTAGAAAAACAGAAGAGTTTGATCAGTACACAAACATAGTTAATCGATTGTAAAAATGAACCTTAAAGCACATTTTTCTTACGCTTAACTTGTTCTTTACTTACATAGCTTACCTCCTACCATTAGCTAAGAATTATAAAAGTTATATAGCAGGATCTAGCCTCTAAAACCAGCTGGAACTCAGCTTAACAATCAAATACAAACAAAAATGAGTTAGCAACCTTAGAAACTGAAAACATTCACTAACAAAATTAGTTTTCAAACACCTTGTTGTACATGGAAGTTACCTGCTATATTCTTGTCATTTCTTGGTTAACTCTCTAAGTTTTTTACAGCTTAAATACCTTCCCTTCTTCTTCTAAATTTTTCAGTACTTGCACTTTATTCCCTCCCCTTGTTCCTTGCGCAAACAGCAACAACCTCCAGCCCTTGCTCTCGGTTGCACCCTTCACCTTTGCTGCTATTTTTCTCCTAGTTCCAGCCTTATTCCTACTCCTTTGGCTTACATGAATGAAGAGGCAAAATAGGAGTTTATGTGTGGGAGAATAATCTGAAGGATGATTGATAAATGCGAAATACATCTATTTTTAGGGCTTTAATTCTTCCTATTTTCATAACAATTCATGTCGTATTTCTCACTTATCATATGTTTTTCCTTAGATTTATGTTTTGATGTGAACTGGTACATTTTATTTGTCTAATGCAGTTAAAAGTCTAGGAAATGCATATAATTTTTCATGAGGATTTCAACACAACAAACGGGGAGCAAAACGGAGCTAAAACGAAGAATCTAGGCCCTGTCGAAGTTAGCAGAGACCGACACAAATTTTAGACACGTCCGGACTCCCGTCCGGATGACTTGGGTCGGACAGCGCACTCCCATCCGGGTCTCCTAGCCGGACGCCCCCGGACGCTTCAAGGAGGCGGAAGTTCAGAGACGTCCGGGTCTTCCAGCCAGACTCATACCCGGACACGATCAATCGAGCAACTGGTTGGAGATTTTACTGAGGTGTCCGGACTTGCTCATCCGGACGTAAGTCCGGACGCGGCCAACATATAGATTCCTCGCGCGACGTAAAGATAAAACTAAAAGATAAATACTTTATTTATCTAAACTCAATCGATGCTGCTTATATAAGGATAGATGGACGAGACCAGGAGAGGTCATCCCACGCCCTGAGGGGGGCTTATGCCTCCGATTCCTTTCCCTCCAGACCACCGCACAGCAAACCACACTAACCACCACCATTAATCATCCATCATCACCACCACTAGACCACTCCATACGAACATCACCATCATCATATTCACCATCACCACACCATCACGGTACCATCTTCCACCATACGCACACCACCAGACCACCTCATCAACTACCACCACCACTTCCACATATTATTATTGTTTCATACTCTTTCTTATTGTTGTTACTTTTATGTTTATTTTTGAGTAGTTAGTTCAGCTCCCCGGGTTGGGGGTAGCAAACCGAATCTTTATAGTTATTTTGTAATCTTTTTCTCTGATTATGATTGTAGTGGTTTAATTCCTGTTCTTCATGTGCTTTAATTCTCTAGCTAATTATTAAAGCAATATTTGTAGTTTTCTAATCAAAATGCGGCGTTGAGATTAGTTAACAAAACATAAGAAGTTAAACCGGATTAACGACCAGAAGCATGGTTTGCCTATAGGTCAATCTCTCCAATAGGAATTGTGTTTAATGCTATTAACTTGTTGTAACTTGGGCATGGTTTGCGGCTTGTTATTTCAGTTAGTTAGGGTTCGTTGCACAAGGACCGGTCAACAAACTAATTATAATTTCTGAGTTTCTTGCAGAATTAGGGAAGAGTTTATAGATTAATAAAGTGAAGGTTTGCAGAACAATCCGGGGTGCTTCTTTAGATTTTAGAATTTCAATCTTTATTTCTTTATTTATTTTTACCGTTTTATTATTTTGTTATTTTATATTTTTTTGTTGAGTCTATTCTTTTCATTAAATTAAATAAAACCTGAAAAAGTGATGTTTTCTGTTTTCTTAGTTTAGTTTCTCAATTAGTTAATAAATTGTCAATTAATTGAACGAGGTCCTTGAGATCGACAACCCCCACTCAATTCACTATTCCGTAAAATGATAGGTACACTGCCTAGGTAGAGATAGTAACATATTTCTACTGACAAGTTTTTGGAGCCGTTGCCAGGGACCTCCGACACGGTTAATTGAAATTTTTATTTATTTAATTGAGATTTATTTTAGTTTTTTCTTTTATTATCGTATTATTTTGAATCAATTTTGTTTCGTTGATTTTTATTTCGAGTTGAATCTTGGTGTCATTTTTTAAAAACAAAAACAAAAATTCCTTGTAGTCTAACTTGATTAGTACGTGAATTTTGGTTTATTTCGAATTCGTGTCTTCAGTAGGTAGAAGTATATTAGCACATATTTCTGCTACAATGATTGCTTGAATAGGTAGGAAATGATTTCCATTCAGCAAAGTAATTTGCTGAAATTATGACACCTATCTTGACATGGTATTCTATTCTTATTGGTTGCACTTGCTGGCTGATTTAGTTGAATCTACTTAACCCCATGACTAAGCAATAAAGGCGGCTGCTCAAAGCTAGATAAGATTAGCATGGATTTGGAAATGATTACAAGAAGAGAAAAGTGCTCATTGTTACAAAGTGTAACCGATAGTTTGGATATGGTTGAGCTGATTTTTACATGTTGCTTTCTTGCATATGGATGTGTAACATCAGCAAGGAAAGCCGGTTGTACAGGTTGATGGGCTTTGGTATAATGATAACAATTATTATATAAGACAAATATGTTAATTAGGTAACATATAACATTGTTACATGGTTGAAATGTATCAAGCTGGCGGCAATTGTAAGGCTGTTGTACAAGGCCTTGTTTGGCTTCATTTTTGCTAAAGAATAAAGGTTACTTAAGGATGAAGAAAGGTCTAGTTTGGCTGTCCACATTAAGGTATAAAATGGGTAATGATAACAAGAGAATAACTAGCTAACTATCTACATTTGCAATTAGTAACATAAGCTGGACATGTCATTGTTTTGTATAAATTTATACAGGGATGAATTTGGCTTGTTTGCGGTCTACTTTAAGGCCATGTGTGGTCTGAAAATGACATATTATATTGGCTAACATTATAGCTAAATACCTTAGGTTATATTAGAAACACTACAGAAAAATGGGTCATTAGAGACCAAATACACGACTAAACATATAACGTAGTCGTAAATAAATATCTAATTATGATGACACTATTTTTTTGTCGTTATAATATTTTTTTGAGACCAAAATTAGTTTTCTTCTTTAAAGAATAGAGTTTTTGGTCACCAAAAGCAACAATATATTTTTTAATGTCGGTCCACTAACATCAGCACCGCTAACAAAATAGGGTGTATTCAGAAAAAATGTATAACTACTTCCTCTTATTCCCAGAGGAGCGACTCCTTCATTTTCTCACCGATTCACAACGTTTGATTTCAAAACTTCTCATATCTACAACTACTGAATGTGGCGAACAATTTCGGGACACTGAGTGAGGAGTGGCGAGAACTATTGAAAGTAATTCAAAGTGGTCAGAATCATTGAAAGCAATTCACGGTGGTGAGAGTCATTGAAGAAATTCACGGAGGTGCGTTGCGGAAGGTTAGGTTTGAAACCTAAATATTTCCTATTTGACTGCTCATTCGAATATCCAACGCAATTATGTATACATGTATAGATTCGTATTTGTACGAATTATCCTTGTTGAGCTAATTCGGATAGTCCGCTCTGAAGAAGCTGTTTTTGGAACCGGTGCGTCAGTTGATGAAGAAGCCTTCCTGATAGGCGTCTACTCAAGCGATTCTAATGTTTCTACATTTGTACCCCCACCATTCTCATCTTGCAGGTCTTTAGTATAATCTTGATTTTGATGAGTATGCTTTTCAGTGACCTTTACTTATATTTGATGTATCATGATTGTCTAAGAAACCTTAACTATGAAGGGTGCTGCATGCCGTGGGCGCGTGAGGGGGGGGGGGGGGGGGGTGGGGGGGGGTGGTGAGTATTCTCAATTCTGACTGTTCATTAAGCTTTATTCTCTATAGTACTATCTTGTGCCTCTTTGTCTAAAGTGCGGTATAAACTGCTGTAGTTATCTGGATGTTGCTTACTGGTCCTTTTCAATCTTGAGATTGATTCTCCAGATGATGTTTCTTGGTCCTGTGTAGTATTGCTTCCACAACCGCTGAGAATTAACCTTCTTGCATTAAGGGACTTTTTTGTATCCCTTGTCAGCTATTAGATCACAATTTCTGCTAGTGCATCTACAGACTAATTTTGAGGTCATAAAAGAGAATAAGATAGCAGTTGGCAATTCCCTGTGAATGGTCTTTAGATTAAACCTCGTAGGTAATTAGGCTAGGCTTCATAATGCCTTTCCCCTCCCACTGCGAAGCATTCCACAAAATGGAATTACTTGGCGCCTAGCCTTGCTAGACATTTAGGTGTCCTGGGGACTTACAGAGTTGACCATGGAAGTATACCGGATTCATATTTGCTCTGTCGATACATGAGCTGACCATGGAAAAAATGACAGATAAAATTGGAGCATTGGTCTTTTTTTTTTTTTTTAACAATGGTAGATGAGATGAGACTTTGCCTTTTTGTTGAAAATAAAATAACATCTATTTTGTTTGTTACGATTAATATACATATATAAGATTTATGCTGAAGAAATAGCTCTTCTTGCAACTTCAATGCATTCTGGAAAGAATGGTGTTAATCATCTATAATGTGAACTGATGATGCTGTTATATAGTTATAAAAAAGAAAAGCCTTGGGAGGCTTATGAAGACACTATTATATAAAAGCTGTATTATAACTAGACACTTGTCTTTCAAGCATGAGTGTATTTCGAGTAATAGTTGAATGAAGGGTATGATATATAAACTAACCTTGGCTGGCTTAATAAGCGGAACTTGGGAAGTAGTAGCTAGGTCGAATAGATATAATATGGGGTATAGAGGGGGTGTTTTAAACTTCATAAATAAATCATATAAGAAAGTGAGATTCGGTAAACAGTAAACTGACTATGTAGATTACCATGAAAAATATAGCTATGGTCGGGGAAATATATTCACGATTAAGAAAAGAAATAGGTAGATCACCAGTGTAAATAAATATGTTGATGATTACCTAATTTGTGTTGTGCAGAGCGTGGTTTTATGCAATTTGAAGCCGTGGAATTATATATATATATATAATTATCTTTTTTCATCATATTCTCCTCTCTGAAGTTAGACTAGAATAGGAGATTGTTTCTTACCCAAACAAGATTTCCATTGTAGCTATAGGAAACAGGTTTTCATTGTACGATAAGATTGGATGGAATAATAGAATGCTTCAGGTTGAAGGTGAAGGATGGGAAAGGAAAAGAGATTAATTTTGACCAAGACTTTTCACTAGGTATGTAAAATAGACTTCTTACAGTCTTAATCAATCATTATCTCTTAAAACCAGACATTACCTACTTTACTCATTAGTGATCATAACTTTAATTTCCTTTTGAACAACAGACTATTTGATTGAAGATAGATTCCTGTTTATATCAAGAGCGTATTGATCGCTGTTAGTTCCTTGGCAATGTCTCATAATATACTAGACTATTGAGATAATGACACTCATTTTACGTTTTATAGGTTTACGAGGAGATCTGATGATTACTTTCTTCTAAGTGTAATTGATCCTGTAGACAATGATTGGTGATGGTAAACCTTAGTGTGATACACTTCAGCGAAGGAAAGGAAGCTGAAAGGAACACTTACTGGATTACCTTGCTTTTGCGCCTGGAAAGTTCTCATTCAAATGTTTGAACCTGATGTGCAGGAACTGTGTAAAGGTGCTTGGTAGTCTGTAGCTGAATATATATATGGTTGCATACATGTATTTGTACTTTATTACATGTGTTGATATTTGTTGTACTTTCTTACATATATATATATATATATATATATATATATGTGTGTGTGTGTGTGTGTGTGAATATTTGTTGTACTTTATTACATATACGTGTGATATTTGTTTGTATATACTATGGCAATGTGCTGATGAAAATTGCCTCTCAAAATTCCTTGTATATATGTTCTGCTTAATCATACCCCTTTTAGGCTTTGTCTATTGGTATTGGATAGAAAAGTTTGTGTCTTTTCGGGGAAATAAACTTTCTTCTATGTATTGCTTGTTGATTAACCATTAGTATGGCACAAGCAAAATATGAGATGAATGGTTATTTGGAGGGTCCGTCGGTTGTGCCACTGAAGATAATAGTATGATCTTGGCGAGGTTTTAGGTTTCCTCTGAAATGACCAAATACTATAGATTATTAAAACCATTGGTTACAGTGATGAGTGTGTAAATTCGTATATCACTATTTGGCACATCATTTTCCTGATTTATTTAACTTTACCTAAAGAAGCAATTTGATTAGTTTCATCTGGTCACTTTCAGTAAGACTCTGGACTTGGCTATTTCATGTCAGCATGAGATAAATAAAGGAGGTGATTGTTGAAGGACTGATTGCAACGGGTTTATATGGCTGTATGCTGACCTTTAGATATAGATCTTAATTCTAATTGTATTGTCAAATTTTCCAGTAAGATTGATATAATTGTTGAATCATTGATAATATTTGTCAGTATGTAGAGCTGTCTTATGTGCTTCTTGTATTAGTCTGTCTTTGGGGTTATGGGGAGACAATTTCTGATCACTTCATGTTTTCTTCTTGCAGATGATGAAGTCTTATATTTGGGTCCAGACCGCTGATGGTTCTATCCAGCAAGTTGAGCAAGCAGTTGCAATGTTTTCCCATTTATAACCCATGGAGTTAAAGTGGGAAAAGGATTTTCCGAGACTAATGCTATTTGTCTTCCAGAAAAAGTTACCGCTGCTATGTTGAGCCTCATTCTTGATTATTGCCGTTTTCATCAAGAACCTGGACACTCGAATAAGGTTCTAATACTTTCATTTGATATTCGTTGTTTGTGCTTTGGAATGTTATTTCTACGTGTGATTATTTTTATAATTCCCATTATCTTTGTTATCTTTTTGTACTGATAGAGTATTTGAATATCTGGAATATGGCGAATGAAATCTTTTTTATCCTTTGATGAGAAATTCATGCGTATGGATATGAGGAGGCTGTGTGAACTGGCGCCTGCTTCTGACAGTCTCCAATGTAAGCCTTTAGTTGAGCTGACAAGTCATGCTCTTACAAGAACGATTGAAGGGAAAACTCCTGAGGAGATACGTGAGATATTCTGCTTGTCTGATGATCTTGCAGAGGTTTCTAATGCTTGCTATTGCTTTATGTGTGCTTGACAAGCCTTTTTGCTTTTTTTTTTCTATGATGTTAATGCAGATTTTATAGTTTTAGGAAGAGAAGTTGGAGCCTGTGAGAAACTTGCCTGGTGACCCTCGGATCGGACTTCTTAATCGGCTTTATGCAAAGAAGAGAAAAGAGTTGCAGGAAAAGAACAAGGTTAAGGTAAGTCTTCCGTCCTGGGCTATTATCCTTAGCTTAATACTTGATCAAGATGTTCTATTTTTCTAATTTGGTGGCTTGTTGTGGTTAATTGTTTGAGGATATGTCAAGGGAAAATAACATTCCAATTCACTCTTCTTTTTTCTCTCAGGAGGAAGTGGCTCATAGTATTCAGAAACGGGGAGGCTGAAGAAAATTGTTACCTATTCTAAAGAACTACGATGAATAGATTTTGGAAGTTAGGGAATTGTTTTATGCAATGACATTTAACTGCAAATTTGAAGCTTCATCACATTATATGGCATTTTTTGACGTGCTATTTCATTTACTTTTCTTTGTTGCTTTACAAAACATTATTGTAAATCTTTTGATATAAATGAAGTTGTCTAAGCATTTTTTTTGTGAAGAATCTCATCATTCTATATCTATAGTTTTTTCAGCATTTTGACTAAGTATAATGATATTGAAGGTGAAAAAAAACATTAGTATGTGAATTCTTACAAAAAAAAAACATATTATATGCAAAATTTGGTCGCTAAAATAACATGTACAAATTGGTCTTTAATAACATTACTGACCAAAATTGTTGGTCACCATTGAATTCAAGTATAAATTTTCTCTAATACCCTTAGATATTAATAATGGTCGTAAATGACATTAACGATCAATTTCACATTAGTCGCTAATGCATTAGTGACCAAGGTATTTGGTTGGTCGCTATTTCATTAGAGACCATATATATAGTTAGTCGTCAATGTTCTAGCGACCATCAATATTTGGTTGGTCGCAAATACTATTAGCGACGGACCTTTAGCGACCACCGGTGACGAACTTTTTTTTTTGTCGTTATTATCATTTGCGATGAAAATTATATCATCAGCGACCAATATTGTTGACCGCTAAAAGCCTTTTTCCCTGTAGTGAAATAAGAGAGGATAAAACTAACTAGTTATTTCATGCACATTCTAGCACCTATTGTACATTGTACATGTTAGGAATTTACATTTGTACAAGTTGGGAATTTAGTGATTTCTATGGAAGGTAACATGGTTACTATAATGTCTAGGTCTCTTTTAACTTCATTTATATATTCCTAACAAACATGATCACAACTACTTTCTAATGTACTAACTAATGTTAATTCCAAATAAATAACAAGTGTACATACAATAACAAAGAGAGGTGTATCTTTGTAGCTAGGGTTTTCTAGGGTGTTTTAGACTTTTTCGTTAGGATGGCGTTCTTCTTGGGTTTCCTACTAGGGGTTGTAGGGTGGTGACATCTGAATGTTCTTTTTTTTTCTTCTTATGGTAGGTAGAGAGATCTTTGTAATGATTGTGAGGAATTCCCCATAGATGGCGTCAAATGTTATATTGTAATTTATGTTATAGGTTTAGAGTAACTCTTTAGGGTGAGATGGTGCGAGATTTATGAATTACGATTAATGATAACGAAGGAGACATAGAGGTTTACGTGGTTCGATCTCGAATGATCTAGTCGATGGGGGTGACAGAGGTTTTTAGTAGAATTGGGAGAGTACAAGCGATGAGAGAGAGTACAGGTGTGGGTGTTTACATGTGTATCCATTGTCCTTATTTTTTAATAAACAAGGAAATGACTGCTATTTATAAGGAAAATTCTTGATGGACTGGCTCGCTCTCGTAGCTCGCTACCAACCTCCTAGCCGTATAGGTGATGCGAGCTACCTCCACGTGAAGTAGGGCTGATGTCATCTGGGGAAAGTTTTGCCAGGAATGATCGAAGCTTCCTTTGTCTGCCAACACTGACACGAGTCGGGAAAAGGACACATCAGTTTTGGCGTATTGATGGCATGTCAGAAGAGGTCTGTGGCTGAAGGTGATAGGCTATTTGATGATATGATGGTACAGAGCGGTGCGGCATGCATGCTAAGTCATGAGTACTTCCATGGTGTCAGGGTGGGGTTGATGCGGTGAGAGAGTTGGTCGGGGCTTCAGCTGGTGTGACCTGGGTAAATCTAGTCGGGGTCGTAAGAGAACTTGATCTTCTCCTTGAGGTCACAGTCTTGACTAGGGATGTCAATCTTGACCTGAACTCGAAACCCGACCCGAAACCGACCCGTAAAAAGTGGGGGTTGGGTTGAGATTTTTTACCTGAAAAGATTTTCGGGTTGGGTCATTGAAACCTGCTTCGGGTTCGGGTTGAACCCGCCAACCCGTAACCCAGAAAAAAAATTAATTAAAAATAAAAATATGTTATATCGAATGACTTAAATAAGTGTTTAATGATTAATTTATGACTAAAATAAACATTTAATCAGTAACTTATGATTAAATATAGTACAAAATAATTAATTAATATTAAAGTATTATATTTATTTAGAGTCCAAAATTTGAAAAATAAAATAAATTTTTGAAAAAATGGGTCGGGTTCGGGTTGAGCTCAACCTGACCCGAAACCCGATTTTGACAGCCCTAGTCTTGATTAGGGATCCTCGACTGTCGGTTGTTGGCTCCCGGGTGTAGACACCAAAAATTCTCACCCGTTCCTTGTACTATTTATTTTTGAAATGAAGAAAAAGTAAAATAAACTTGTTTTTAGGAATAGGACGGTCGTCCCCGTTTTCGATCAAAGGAGTTCCTTTTTCAACATTTAAATCTCACATTCTCATGGGAAAGGAGCACGGCTTTTTATTTGTAATCTGTTTTAACCGACTTCATTTTGTATACTTTTTTTTGTTGCTTTTGTTTTAAAATATTTCACTGTTTTATTATCACCTTGTATTATTTTATGTACTCGATTGACCCCTACTTTTATTACTATTATTATTACTATTTATTATTATCTATTATTCCCCTTTCGAATTTTTTTCATTATTTTATCGTCGCTATTTTCGTTTATTTTATGTAAGGTATTATTTTTCTTTTTTATTGTATTTTATGTACATATGCTATTCTGTTTATCTATTTATATATCATTACGCCTCGAACTTCTTTTTTTTTAGTTACATTCCATGGGATTTGTCCCATCATTTCATTGTTTACTTTTCCTTAAAGATAATAGCATTTTAGAGAGAGTATCTAGTTCTAATTAGGGCGTTTGTACTATTTCCGTCATTTGTATACTGAGTTTTGAATTAGCGCAGCTGGTTAGAGCATTCTTTGAGGATGCTTTTGGTCTGGAGTTTGAATCCCAGCTCGAGCGTTCTGCTCTCCTTTTGTTTATTTCTTTCTTCTAACTCGCATTGTGGGTTAAATGATATGTCTTCTGTATAACTATCGTATTCCGCAGCAGCAGAGACAGTAGGCACATGCTTGGATGAGGAGAGAAACCTGGGTTTGAACCCAGGTAAGAGCATATTGCTCTATTTTTGTCTGGCGCCGGAAATCAACTCCAACGTGGCCCAGGTCCCAGTCCAGTTCGGTTTTGCTTCTAAACAAGTCCCATGTATGTCAGCTAGCCCAAGTAAGAGTCAATTAGTGAGCCCATGCTTCAAGTAAAACCCTAGTATGCCCCCATTATAGAACTCCCCCAAAAAACACTACACTATGGGCATGTTTTTTGAAAGGGCCGATGACAAACATTACAGGATGGGCATGGTTCTTGAAAGAGCCAATTTCACCCCCCAAAATCCTCTGCATGGTTCCTCGGTATTGAAAGCTGAAGAAGGTGAAGGTTGCGAACCCCCTTTAAAATCCCCTCTGGCCTTCATCCTTCGGGGGATGGCCGCTGCGAATTTCTTCATCATCTCCGAGACACTCCTCATCTTGTCTCCATCCTTCCGCCGGAATCGCTATAGCAACATCCTCTTCCACCTTCGAATCACAACCAACTCCCTCTATCTTCCATCACCTCTCCATTCTTCCTTTCGTCAGAATCATCACACCAAAAAAACCCTTACCATCACAAGTCCCGTCCTCCATTGTCAACAGAGTAAGCATCGTCTCCCCTCTTCACTTCGAATCCTCAAAACCATCTTGAGTTTCCTCCCCTATCTTCTTTTAAACTTTCGCGAATGCTCAGACCAAAAGAGCTCAAGCCATTGTTGAAAGAGCAAGAAAGTGACGCTATTAGAAATCTGTTTCTAAAAGAGAAATTCACCCTGTACAATTTTTGTTTCTTTCTGTATACATAAACTGCGGAACCAGGGCTCCGAATGCTCATTTCGCATGTCCCTGGTCTGTTTATTTTTTTTGGGAAAACGCTAATCGTGGCTCATGTTTCAGATTCATGCATTTTCTTTGTTCTTATGTTTATTCGTTTCTTCTTCATCAATTTGAATCAAAGGAAGACGGGTGACTGCAAAAAAGGGTAAACCCAGCCTTCCGGAGTTATCTCCGACGCCAGTGCCATGGTCCCTTTTGAGTTTTCCCCTTCCTTCCCGATTTCTCTTTCTTCTTTCTTTTACCCTTCTCCAATCCGATTTCTGACTCTCGTTACCTTCGGTCCTCCGCCGGTTCTCTGGACCATTTTACTATCTCTAATGAGCTATTTGGTTTGATTCTGAAACGGACTCATGTCGGGTGACCTTTAGAAGTCTCGCGCTAAAACGTAGCTTGTGTCTCAGCCATTTACTATTCTGTCATTTTAGAAATTTTGTTTAGTGACTGTAATACTCTCCTTCTTTGTTTACCGGATCCTTAACTTGGGTTTAGATTTGAAACGTGGTAAGGCATGTGGGAATCGGTACATAGATTTATTAATCTTCATTTTGTGGTTTACTCCTTGTTCGCAAACTTCAATTCGCTCAGTTTTGGATCAAAACTCAGGATAGGGAGCGCTTGTATACATTGCGTACCATTTTAATGTGACTCTGCATTGCTATGATTGTTTTGCTATTCAAAGTTAACCCCCACAGGAGCCTCAAACCCAGAGGGATATCTGTTTGCTTAGGGTACCATTTCTGAATTCTCGCCTGAAACGAGTTCATGGCCACCGTAGATCACCACAATCTGTTTGAGTTTTACTATCTCTAGCATTTTCAATTTCTCCATTTACTTGCTTCATCTTGACTAATGGTTTACAATAGGAAACTAACAAAGTTCATCTGCTTGTGTTGTGTCTGTATACTGATTCTCTTGCAAGAAAATCTGAGATAATCTCCCTACTGGTATTTGTACTCCTAAACGATACTTACCGAATTTCTCTGTTTTCACTATGTGTTGATCTGATCTGTCTATTGTGGTTGTTTTCTATGTGTTCAAGAGTTTCTAGTACCTGCCCTATGCACATGCTCTGCTTAATAATATGTATCTGTATGTGCAAGGCTTGCCTGTCTTCATTGCTTTGTCGTGTGATTCAAATCTAGAGTAGCCCAAAAGAAGAGCAAATGAAAGCATGATTAATTCATCCTTTTTTAATAGACTGAATAGAGGAGGTGATGAATGGGCATTTTGTTTGTTCACGGGTAAATATTTAGGCTTAAAAGGTTAATCAGGTGTTTGGCCGTCGCGGAGATCTGGGTGAAATGTGTGTGTTTAAAAGGCTAGAGAAGCGGATTAATCCTAGAATATGTGGCCTAAAAAAATGAGTTGGTGTTTTTTGTCCGATTAATGTATGAACGTAGTAAATCTGAGACAAACTCGAAAAATGGCTAGTAACCCCACATTAGGACCCACTTTTGTTGCTTTTAATTCATATTATAGTGGATTAGCATTATGAGGTTTAATTCTGTCACCTAGACAACCTTGAGGATTTATTTCCATGTGTACATTACCTGGACAGCTTTTGATTTTCCTTTTACATGTACATGATTTATTTAGGTGGTTTTTGAAATCCATGTATACGATTTTATTCGGATCATTTTTGAAGTTCATGTTTATATATGTGTTATTTATGCAGCCCCTTTTCTTTCGAAGTTTATGTCTACATTTCTGTTCATCTTGATGGGCTGGACTTGTTTGGGCCTAACCCTTGGCCTAAATTTAATTTCGCTTCAGGCCCAATCCATAAACAGCCAAATGGGCTGGAACAGGTGGCCCTAGAAAACCAATTAGGTTGCCCTCTTAGTGGACCTTTGAGGTCTATTTTAGAAAGCTCTAGGTTTGGGGTATCCTCAATGCATATGGGTCCTAGACACGGTCCATGTGAGGAATACCCGTATTCCCTAAAACTTTCCAAATCATCCCCTAATTTCAGAATAAAATGTACAATCAATAAAATCCAATCCATTTGTAAATCCAAGTAATTTTCATTCAGGCATGACTTAAGCCCGCTAACTCCTAATAAGTTTCTAACATTTGTTTAATCAGCCTGTTTGAGAAATCTGCTTTCAAAGCCCAAATCTGGGCCCGATTCCACCAAGCCTGGCCTCTTTCAAATCTTGGCCTAAAACTAAACTTGGCCCAAAACCAAACCCGGCCCATCACCTAGCTCGGCCCAATACTCAGCCTGGCCCATTACCATATTCGGCCCAATTTCAAAACCCGGCCCATCACCTGGCTTGGCCCACTATTCAGCCCGGCCCATTACCAGATCCGGCCCAATTTCAAAACCCGGCCCATTACCAAGCCCGGTCCAATCTCAGAACCCGGCCCAAAACCCATGAGATTTACTGAAGCCTACAAAAAAAAATCAAACCTTGACCCGAATGTTGACCTTTGACCCAAACTTTGACCGACTAAAACTTGACCAACTCTCAACATTGACCGAACCCAAGTCTGACCCAAAGCTCGCAGACTTGGCCCACTACCCAAACTTGACCTGGCCCAATTCGGCCCAGACTTGACCCAATGCAATTCGGCCCACTAACCAAATTGGCCCATACTTATATCCAGCCCAAGCCCACAAGACCGACCCAATACTCAGCCCGACCCATTACTAGATTCAGCCCAATTTCAAAACTCAGCCCATCACCTAGCTCGGCCTAGACCCAAGCCCAAATTCGGCCCATCACCCACATCGGCCCATTACCCCACATCGGCCATTACCCACATTGGCCCATTACCCAAATTCGGCCCATTACCCATGATCCTACCTATGGCCCAAGCCCAAAACCCAAGGCCCAAAACTAAAGCCTACGGTCTAGAGTCCAAAATAGGCCCAAGTCTACAAGCCAACCCTTTAGCCCAACACTTCAAGTCCAACCAAAATCAAATCCTCCCCAAATCTCAAAAAGAAACTCTCCCATGAAATGTTATCCAACTTTAATCCAATCCAAGTTCACAAAAATAACCTAAGTCCAAAAAAAAATCCAAGTCCCAAGCCTTGACCATCCGAACTTTGACCTAAACCTTGACCCGAACCTTTGACCACCTGAACTTTGACCTTTGACCACCTGAACTTTAACCTTTGGCCACCTGAACTTTGACCTTTGACCACCTGAATCTTGACCTGAACCTTTGACCACCTGAACCTTGACCCAAACCTTTGACCACCTGAACTTTGACCTTTGACCACCTGAACCTTGACCCAAACCTTTGACCACCTGAGCTTTGACCTTTGACCAACCTGATCTTTGACCTTGACCCCAGTTTGACTTGATCCCACTTTGACTTGGTCTAACTTTGACCCAATCCGTTCAAACTCAATTCATTCAGCTCAATTCAATTCAAACTCAAATCCTGATTCATTTCATCCAGTTCAAACTCAACTTGTAAATACCATTCAAAAGTCTAAAAACGTCTCTCATTTTTCAGCTTTAACCTTAAAAATCTTCTTTCTCAAATTTCAAACAATTACTTTATTCAAATTTCATCAAGTTTTCCAAGAAACCATTTTGTGGAATTTTAAAAGGAAAAACTCTTCTCACATCACAGAAAACTCTTCTCAACTGCAGAAAGTTCTTCTCACATATACAAAAAGTTTTCTCCTAAAACATTTCTCAAAATCAGTGTTTCTTTACAGAGAATTCCGAACAACTTCAAAATTTTCCAACTCAGTTTTTAACTCAAATAAACCGCTTTCGGGGAGCAAGAAATGTCTAACCCCTTCAAAACATTTCCTCCATGGTTAGAACATCACTTGTCTCCCTTCCTAAAATAAAAATCCCAGGCGGGGCACTAGGGTCATAACCTCCCTTGTCGCAGTCTGGATCTTTTTAGGCGGGGCATTAGGGTGATAAACCTCCCCTAATTGCAGCCTAGATTTTTACAAGGCGGGGTGCTAGGGAAGTAACGACCTTCCTAGTTGCAGCCGGGATTTTAGAATCGTCTAACTCCCTTCCACTCGATTTCAATGCTTTTGATTTTTAACGTTTTAAAACCCGGGAGTTAGAGACGTTATTAGGGTTGACCGAGAACATCTCATGCATGGTGTTTCTCTCTGAATCCTATTTTTTTGACATAAATTCATTGCCCCATCTTTCGAGTCTCGGCACTTACTATTAATTAAGTGTTGTGTTCGAGGGGGTACATAGGGTAATCCCTCGGGATTATACGCCCTTTTACAACAACAATGATATTCGGTTTTAAAAATTTTAAGAGAGACAATTCTGAACAAATCAATCTAAACCTTTCATTAGAGTTTTAACCCATAAGCACTCCTCAATCCTTTCCTAAGCAAACTCGGAGCCACAAGTCTCACTAACATAGGACCCTTTATTCTTAAATGCTCCCGAACAACCTTAGTCATCTTAAACCTGAAACATCTTCAAAACCCGAACACCTGTAAACCAAATATCCTCTTTCACACTCCACCAACACTTTCGACTTCCTAAAACACCCTAAAAATTTGACCATTCTTACGACCAAAAAAAATTTGACCATTCTAAAATCCAAACTTTACAAACACGAAAAACTCCTCCATTCCACCAAAGAATCCGAACACCTCTCAACTTCACAAAATGACCAAAATACCCCTCAACTCTACAAAATGACTAAAATACCCCTAAGCTCTACAAAATGATCAAAAATTCCTTAACTCCAACAAATGATCCAAACACCCCTTAACTCTAAAAAAAATGATGACCAAATTGCCCTTTTGCTCCTCAAAACTTCCAGCATCCTTTTAACCTCGTGAAAGTCGAAACAACCTCAAACCTCCCATAAACAATCAAATTTTTTCAACATTTAAACCAATTTCACCGACCAATATTTCAAGACCAGCCTATTTCTCCAAACTCTTCGAAATCAGTTGTTCTTCAGTCCACACTCAATCCTATCCTTTGGCTTTAACTGAATCTCTCTAATAAGGTTTTGAAAGAAGGTAATCCCGACAATTGGAGACCGAGGTTTCCTCGGGCACCAATCCGAAGTCGTGGTTGTTGCCACTTCTAAGGGGTGTAACCCAGTGCGAACCCACTCACAATCTCTAGTATGATCAGATAAGTCCTATCCATAGGCAACAAATCATCAGAGTCAATTAACAGTTCTTGGAACCCTTTTCCTCCCTTCCTAGTTATCATAGGTCAAACTAGGTGGCAACTCTAGTCAATTCCGCCTTACAGAGGCATAAGTCCGCGTGGGGCCCATTGAGAGCGGGTGTAGTGTTCACTTGCACTCCCCTTTAGGCTTTCTGGGAAAGACGGACGATTTAGTAGGTATTTGAGGGATGCCAGAATAACGGATTTTCACCCTCCACAGAATGGTATTTTCTAGGATCTAGACTTCTTAGTTAGACCATATTTTAATAGACCCCCCCCTCATGCCGAAAAATCACCCTCCACACCGGGTACATGTGATCAAGGAGATAGAAACATAATTAGTTCTCTTAATGACTAGGTTAAGAAGGAATTATTTTACACTGTACCAATAGCATCTATCTGGCTTATTGTATCAGGGAGGTTTGGGTAGGTGTAGTACGATGGGGGAGCTCGATCAGGCCCCCATCGAGAATCGATCTTGATCGTTGGCTTACAATTGTGGTTGATGCTCTTTTGGGTGGTGCTGAATTTGCTAGTATGGTAACGGTCTCTGGGAACCGTGGTATAGCTAAAAGGATTTGATGCATTTTGTTTTGTTTGCCCAGGGAAGAAATGATAGTAGATACGTATAGGTGTCGGGTGTTCTCCGTGTTGACATATTTGTGTCATATTTGTAGTATATTGTGATGGTCTCTGCTTGTTTCTCACATGAATTATGCGCTCTCTAATAATATATTGTCACATATAAAACAACTAGAACTAAAATAACCACAATATGTAATTTCTTTGATAGTATGGCCATATTGTCGAAATATCTAGTTCAATGTTGTGTAGTAACTGATATGGTGGGCATGGAATATTCCAACTCATGAAGGTGATACACGTTTTTCAAGTTGTTTTTTTGTTGGTGATATGGAAACATTATGCTAGTGCTTGTTCGTTGTGGATGAAAAAAAGCTTAAGCCTTGCGTAAATGAGTGGAACTTGCCAAGCAACAAGGTTGGGGGTTAGTGTTTTTCACTCTGTTTAAAAAGTTTATTTGTTGGAAGTACAGATAGAACTTGTTATTAAATGAGTGTCTTGATAGTTTACATGACACTCTTCTTTGTGCATGCTTAATGATGATTGTGTTTGGTTATGATTTTCAAATTGTCGAGTGTCTTGATTACATTGATATGTTTTTCACTTTGAAAAAACTAGAGTATTTATTTTCAAAAAAAATCCCAAATTTATATGAGCATAAGTTTTGATTGAAGATGATGGTAGAGAGATACCGTAAGAAGTATAAAAATTTCTTCATCCTACAAAAAATAAAGCATAATTCTTTTATAGGATTATATCGTGCTTATTTTAACATATTTATAGTTGCTTTGTTTTGACAATATAATATGTCAAGATGAATGAAACCTAATTTATTAGCTCTCTTTTTTTTTTGTCTTTTATATGTCAACCACATTAAGTGGCAATTTAAATCAGCTCTTAACTCCATAAATAGTAGGGCCTTAACTATCTCTCCCTTAGGTCAATTATGGGTATCATTTTTTGGGTAAAAGATTATTATTATATTTTAAACGGCCTGTCTTAGCTACAACCAAATGTAGCAATTCTGGTTACATCCGTTGACGTGGCAAGTGTTTTTTTTTTTACAGAAAAGTATAATAGATGCTATAAGGGTTATAGTGCATATAACGTAATAGAAGACTTGTACGGATGATCATACAAACTTGTACAAATGTTCATTAAAACATGTACATTCTCACGTAAAAACATGTACATCCTTGCATTAAAAACATACAGATGGTCACATAAACTTGTACGAATCATTAAATATGTACAACTTCATATTAAAATATGTACATATAAGGGTGAAAACATGTACATATGGTCATACAAACATGTACAGATGTTCATTAAAGAACATGTACATTCTCTTTCTCACATTAAAATATGTACATACATCCTCACATTAAAATATCATCGTATACATGTAAAAATATTTTTTTTTAAGTTGTCAAAACATATCCATAACTGGTCTTGTTTTGAAGAGCTCGAATTTAGATGAACAATGATATATTTTTTTTCATTTTGGACTTATATATTAAAAGTTACAATAATTTAAAAATATTGAAATAAAGAAAATAATTTAAAAAAAAAGAACACAAATCTGTACGTAAGCGAAAAAGGACAAAAATGAAGAAAAAAAATCGCGTGGGTTTGACGCTGCAAGGAAAAAAAATGCAAAAATGCTAGATATACCTAGATGGCTACAGAGTGAGTTGTAGCTAAGAATTTGGCCAAAAGTTTTGAACCGATAATTGACTTCTTTGAAAAACTTTTGAATGCATTGCTTGTTATTCTTTAAGGCTAAGTCTTGGCTACAAGTGATTGTAGCTAGGATAGCTACATACAGAGGAATATATGGAGCACGTGGCCGGAGAGACATGGGAAGGATGGGCGCACATTCTTGTTTTGTTTTTTTGTTTTGTTTTTTATTCTTTTTATTTTTTTATTACAAAAACTTTAAATTATTGTAACTTTTAATATATAAGTCCAAAATGAAAAAAAATTATATCATTGTTCACCTAAATTCAAGCTCTTCAAAACAAGACCAGTCATGGATATGTTTTGACAACTTTAAAAAAATTTATTTTTACATGTATAGTGTAGGTAACGTAAAAAAAACGTGTACATATAGTCTTACAAAACTGTACAAATGTTCACTAAAACATGTACATCCACACGTAAAAACATGTACATCCTCGCATTAAAAATATACAAATGGTCACATAAATCTGTACGAATCATTAAATATGTACATCCTTAATTCAAAATCTGTACATATAAGGGAGAAAACTTGTACACATGGCCATACAAACATGTACAGTTGTTCATTAAAGAATATGTACATTCTCACAATTGAACATGTACATCGTCACATTAAAACATGTACATTCTCACATTAAAATATGTACATTCTCACATTAAAGTATATAACGACTTACAAATAGATTACCCTAACCCCACACACCCTAAAACCCACTATAGGAAAGTTAAAGAACGTCGAAGGCATTTTTAGGGTTTGTGGTCGCGGATTTAGGGTCTGTCAAGTTAGTTGCTACAATGTAAAGTATAGAACGGTTCCCTAATAGATTACCCTACCCCCTGAAACACCCCAAAACCCACCCTAGGATAGCTAAAAACGTCGAAGGCATTTTTAGGGTTTGTAGCGCCGGGTTTAGGGTCAAACCTATCGAGTTAGTTGCTACAATATAAAGTACATAACAAATTCCAAATAGATTACCCTACTCCCAAAACACCCAAAACCCATCCTAGGAAAGCTAAAACATCGAAGGCAACCCTAAACCCGCTATCATCGTATACATGTAAAAATAATTTTTTTAAAAAGTTGTTAAAATATATCCATGACTGGTCTTGTCTTGAAGAGGTTGAATTTAGGTGAACAATGATATTTTTTTATTTTAGACTTATATATTAAAAGGTACAACAACTTAAAGTTTGTATGATAAAAAAATAAAAAGAATAAAATCATAAAAAAAGAAAAAAAAACAAAGCAACGTTGCGGCGCTCTTGAAAAGAAAAGAATTAAAAAAAAACCAAATATCTTGCATGCGCTGCTCCTCCGTGTCTCATATGTAGCCGTGACGGTAGGCAAGAATTTGCCATTCTTTAATATAAATATGTTTCTTATTTTTATAGTAAATTAGCAAAATCTGCTTTATTACATTTCGTCCGGTGTGTTGTATACTTAAGAAATGGATAGAGATATATTTGGTATTCCCAAATTTTTTGCTACATGTGCTTGTAGCTAGGATGGGTACATCCAGGAATAATTTTGTAATTTAGAAAATAGGGGAAGAGGTGGTTTTATAATAGAAAATAGGGAAGGGGTGGTTTTGTAATTAGAAAACTGGAACTTTTGTATATGCTTTTACTTAGTATTTTTTCTTTATCTTTATCACAACAACAATAATTTAAATGGTTGTAACTTTTAATATATAAGTCTAAAATGAAAAAAATATATCATTGGTTATCTAAATTCAACCTCTTCAAAACAAGACCAGTCATGAATATGTTTTGACAATTTTTTTAAAAAAATTATTTTTACATGTATACGATGATATTTTAACGTGAGATGTATGTACATATTTTAATGTGAGAATGTATGTTTTAATGTGACAATGTACATGTTCAAATTTGACAATGTACATGTTTTTTAATGAACATCTGTACATGTTTGTATGGTCATATGTACAAGTTTTCTCCCTTATATGTACAAATTTTAATCTGAGGATGTACATATTTAATGATTCGTACAGGTTTATGTGACCATCAGTATGTTTTTTATGCGAGGATGTACATGTTTTTACGTGAGAATGTACATGTTTTAATGAATATTTGTACAAGTTTGTATGACCATCTGTACAAGTTTTCTTTTACGTTATATATATTATAACCCTTATAGCATCAATTATACATTTTTGTAAAAAAAACTTGCCACGTCAACGGATGTAGCAAGAATTGCTACATCCGGTTGTAGCTAAGACACGCCCAAACTTTTGTATCCTTAATCCTATAAATTATTATAATTTATTTCAGCATTTACATAAAATTCTTTCCATTTTGTTACTAATCTATTAATAACTAACATCTCTCATTCGATCAAACATCTGTTACAAAATATTCGTTCTTCAAATTATTAGGTGTTATACTTCATATAAATATATGTGGCATGTTTATTTACTGACAATAACAAATTATTTATTTTCTTATTTTTTATATTTATTCTAGAAGTTTTAAAAATTATTGTGACTGTAAAGATTGTTGTTTCTCTTGTTCACTAAAGTGATCAATCTTAAACTTATCATCTAAATCGCTTAAGTCTAAAAAATATTAATCTTATTATATACAAATAATAACATATCACGAAATCTGTTTTATATAACAATAATTAATTGTAATTATGCTTAACGTGTTACTATAAATTTTAAATGTTTGACACCTTGATCTTTTGTTTTTCCAAATTGAAATGTTCATCTATTTTAAGTTGTTATATGTTAGAATATGGTTTGTGATGTAAGTTTAAATTAACTCATTTAGGTATTTGAGGATTATGGTTTCCTGGGGATGATTATGAAAGAACATGTCAACGTAAATATTTACGTGGTTCGAATGATCTAGTCCACGGGGATTTGACAGAGGTTTTAGTATGATCGAGAGAATACAAGAGATGAGAGAGAGTATCAATATGTGTGTGAAATAAATGAGACATTGATTGGTTTATAGAAAATGAGATGATGAGTCGGCTCGTTGCTCATCTACTGGCCGGGTTGGTGACATGGCCTACCCCTACGTGAAGTAGGGCTGACGTCACCCGTGATGAGTCTGTCAGAAACGGAGCTTCCTTCCTTTACTTGGTTGCTTGTTAACCGGGAAAAGGACACATCAATCTTCTGATATTTAATGATGTGTCATGGAGATGGGTGAGTGGAGAAGACAGGTTGTCCGACGAGACTGATAGGATGGGATGTCAGCATCACGCGTGCTAGGTCATAAGTGCTTTACGTAGCAGATCCGGGGTTATTGCCGTATGGAGCTGGCCAGGGATAATGGCCGTGGTTTCTACTGGGAAGATCCGGTTGATTTTGGCCAGGGAGATTCGAGTTTAGGTGGCTAGGGTTTCCATCAGGGAAACTCGACTTCTTGAGCTCAGTGCTTGGTGGTTGGCCATCTTATTCCTCAGTTTGTTAACTCCTCATTAAACGTACATGTTTAGAAGTACAAAGTATGATTAGCTTCTTTTAATGATATGGTTAAGGTGAAGTTAATTAAATGTATCAACAATATACTATATTATTTTTTTGAAAATAAATTAAAAAAAACACAAGTTTTATATAATCCTCAATTGTTTTTGAATAAAAATAAGAGTAAATTACTAGGAACCTCCTTGAAGTTTTGGGATAATACCGTTAACCACCTTGTGTTTATCATAATTATTGGTACCGCCTTAAGGTTACGGTATCTCTGACTACGAGCCCCCGAACTATACCTTCGTTAATAAATCATTAACCCCTTGCTATCCTATCAACTTATTCACTAAATGATTTCAGGCTAGACAAAAAACATTACTTATTCAGCATATCCTAAGTCTCTCTGATCCTCCCACCGATATTTTTATAAAAATGTCAACCTTAACCCAGGAATGGTCTACAACCAAGAATAAATACATCCTTAAGCGATGTGTAGCAAATCAACAACCTCCTAAAAATACGTGGACCATTCTTGGTTACGATTAACATTTTTAGAAAAATAGCAGTGGGATGGGAGAGACTTAGATTATGCTGATTAAGCAGTTTTTTGTCCAGTCTGGCATTATTTAGTGAATAAGATGACAGGTCATCAAGGGTTTAATGATTTATTAACAGAGCTATAGTTCGGGGGCTCGTAGTTAGAGATATCGTACTTCAAGGTGGTTACCAATAATTATGATAAACACAAGGTGGTTTCCGGTATTATCTCAAAACCTCAACGGGGTTCCTAGTAATTTATATTGTAAATTATTTAGTATAACATCTGAAATTGTACTTGTTGGTACAGTGTAAATAATTCCACTTCAATCTTGTCATTAAGAAAACTATTCATGTTTCAATCTCCCTGATCACATGTACCCTGGGATCACATGTAACCCGCGACCCCAAGGATAGGACCAAGTTCTCTGACAACCCCGACTAGATTTACCCGGGTCGCACTAGCTGAAGCCCAGAAAGCTCGCTCACCGCATCGACCCCGACCCTGACACCATGGAAGTACCATGACTTAGCACACACACTGCACTGCCCTTTCCCATCAATATCATCAAACAACCTATCACCTCGAGCCATGAAATTCTCATGACACACCATTAATACCCCAAGATTGATGTGTCCTTCCTAACTCCTGTCAGTGCGGGCAGACAAAGGAAGCTTCATTCATGGCAAAGCTTTCCCTATATGACGTTAGCCCTACTCCACGTGGAGGTACCACGTCACCTATCCGCCTAGAAGATTGGTAGCGGGGCGTGAGAACAAGCCGACTCGATAGTCTTTTTCCCTGTAAATAGCATTCCTTTCCTCATTTATATAGAGCTTGAGACACACATACAAACACGACATGCTCACATATACTCTCTTTTTCTCTCTTCACTTGTATTCCCTTAATTCTACTAAGAAACTCTATCAACCCCCATGGACTAGATCATTCAAGATTGAACCATGTAAATCTTTGTGTCTCCTTCATTATCGTCAATCGTAATTCATAAATCTCTATGTCTCCATCACTACAAAACTCTCTTTATGTACCACAAAAAACCTTCAGATGGCACCGCTCAACAACCATTGTAGTAGGAAACCTAAGAAGAACGCCATCTTAACGAAAAACTTCATCATCTTTGGAGCAAGAAATGCACTCTGGCAACATCCCCTAGATTAGCGAACATGGTCAAAGAAGATAAACCGCCACGATCACCACAACGACCACAAGATTTGACAATGACACAAGCACAAGAACCTTGTCAAAGGGACTCGACCTCGATCGATCACCCCTCACCAACCAAACAACTCAACTTTGACAGCCAAGTCGCCACCAATCCTAAGCATGCTGGCCAGTTTAAGTATTTCATTTCTTCGTACCCATTTCTCATAAAACGTATCATGTATTCTTAACTTCACAATAGGCAAAACAACTAAGTCATGCTTACAACCTTTCAATATATTGTGATACATTTACACTCGCTCATCAAGTTTCCAGCTAATAATGCAAGTCTTGTGACAACCCAGCCCCCGCCCCCAACCCACGGCTCATTGGGGTGCCCTTGTGGCCCTCCGTCAATTCAGCGTACCATGAACACGCGGGATGCCAGAGTTCACCCCCAGTGTTGAACAAGCTCTTGCGCTATCTGAACTCCCTTAACACCCTGTGTTTACGGTCTCAAACAAGATCTTGCGCTATCTAGACTTCTATAACACCTCGTGTTTACAGTCTCAGACAAAGCTCTTACACTATCTAGACTTCTGTAACACATTGTCTTTACAGTCTCAGACAAAGCTCTTACGCTATCTAGACTTCTTTAACACCTAGTGTTTGCAGTCTCTGACAAAACTCTTATGCTATTCAAACTTCTATAACACCCCGTGTTTGTAGTTTCGGACAAAGATCTTACGCTATCTAGACTTCTGAAACACCCCGTGTTTGTAGTTTCGGACAAAGTTGTTACGTTATCCAGACTTTTTGACATCCCGTGTTTGTAGTCTCGGACAAAGCTCTTACGCTATCTAGACTTCTATAACACCCGACGTTCGTAGTCTTAGACAAATCTCTTTCGCTATTCATACTTTTGTGACATCCCGTGTTTACAGCCCTAGACAAAGTTCTTACACTATCTGGACCGTCTCAGGGCATCGCACGATCACTAACTTTCAAAATCCCGGATCAAGCCTAACACGTCGTCCGACTGGACAAAGAACTATGTTTCCTTAGAAAAAATACCCCTAACGAGAGGCCCACAACACAGCCCAAGAGATTTTCTGAGGAAAAATAACATATCAAGACAAAGTAAGAATCCCCGACAACTTAAGTACTACGTCTCTTGCAAACTCCAAACTTGAGACTTGGGGACTAGTGTCGGTACGGTGTAATTAATTTCAACTTAGCCTTGTCGTTACGAAAACTAAACATGTTTCCATCTCTCTTATCACTTATACTTTGAGAGCCAACAACCGGCAGCCGCGAGTCTCCCTAGTCAAGACCGTGACCCCAAGAAAAGACCAAGTTCTCTAACGACCCTGCCAGATTTACTCAGGTCACACCAGCTGAAGCCTCGGCCAACTCTTTCACCGCATCGACCCGGCCCTAACACCTTGGAAGTGCTTATGTTCTAACACACACGCCGCACCGCCATGTCCCATCAATCTCATCAGATAGCCTATCACTTCGAGCCACAAACCTCTTCTAAACACCATTAATACCTCAATATTGATGTGTCTTTTTCCTGACTCGTGTTAGTGCATGAAGACAAAGGAAGCTTCCTTCATGGAAAATATTTCCCTATATGATGTCAGTCTGCTGCACGTAGAGGTAGCCCGCATCACCTATCCATCTAAGAGATTGGTAGCGGGCTGAGAGAGTGAGCCGGCCCACGAGTCTTTTCCCAATAAATAGTAGTCCTTTCCTCATATATTAGAGAGCTGAAGACACACATACAAACACAACAAGTTCACATATACTCTATCTCTCTCTCTCTCTCTCTCTTCACTTGTATTCTCTCACTCTACTAAGAACATCTATCAACCCCTATGGATTAGATCATTTAAAGATCGAGCCACGTAAATCTTTGTGTCTCCTTCGTTATCGTCAATTATAGTTCATAAATCTCACCCTAAAGAGTTAATCTAAACCTACAACACGAATTACATTCTAACAGTATTGTATAAAAAGTCTTTCAAATCTTTATTGTGGATTTTATTTATAACTTTTCATTATCGTGGGAACTATTTTTTTCTTTGAAACCATTGTGCATATCATGTATTAATCATACCTCAAAAGATCTACAATCAAGAGTTCCAACTTCCTTGTTACAAGACTTGACCTAAAGCAAATACTAACTGCGACAATTACTAATAGCAACCTGATCCCCTTGGGATGCTGCTTGAGTAGCGTAACCATTGCTTGGCCCTAGGAACTCTAATTGCTCCATCGAAACACCTATAGTTGCTAGAGTAACAAGACTCTTATCTACTGAAGTACTAATATATTTAAGCGGAAAATACTAATACTTAATCCCCCGGTGAGAAACAACTCAAAAGTGGTGAGAGCAGGATCCGACTACACACCACTTTTGTCATAACCCATTATCAGATTTACAAATAAAACCAGCTATGTGCTCACATGGCAAATTATGGTACAATAAGCCTCTGCTTCCTGCTGACACCAGAGAAAGGTTGTAGTGCATGCTTGTTTCAAAAACAACCGCTAACTCCACCAGTAACCTGTTGCTGGAATAAGCTCCCATAGTTACTCCCGCACCAAAATCGAGCAGATCCCTTAATGACCTTACTCCATCCATCATGCATGCGCATATCACTTTTGAGAACCCATCGAGTAGCTTGGTTAATTTCAATCACCATGTTATCGGTAATTTGGGCTTGAAATTATCCTTACTGCAGTACCTTCTCAGGTGGATGCCACTTCAAAATGACCCCTCATCGCATCATCACATCCCGACCAGCCCAGCCCCATTGATCATTAATCAGTCTGGCCCTGCATGCGCTCATAGAAGTCGATCAAACCGATTCCCTGTCTTGGCAAGCTGTATATGCTCTCCTCAATAACCATAGGAGCGTAGATAAAGGGAAACAGGCAAGACAATCCAGTTCAGTTTATTGTTCCACAGCAATGCATGATAACAACTTCACCTGTAATCGGATAGTCAGGTTTGCAGATGAGCTTCTGCTTACCGCTCGCAGCCAACATAAATCATCAATGATGATGACATGCATCAATTTCTTGCTCAATTGATGGATAAGAGTCGTATTGCCCTATTGAGGGTGAGTGACCAAACACCAAAAAACGGTGCCGATTGTGTCGTTACGCAAGCCACAATTCACCAACAGCAACCCTTTAACATCCACCATCTCAACGCTTTTAAAAGCCCACCGACAACATGCAAGGTTCAGGATAACAACACCACCTTTGACTCTCTCACCGGGATAGCACAAAAATTCCATATGTTGTTCATACCACCGATAACAACTAATAAAGATCAACAACAAGACCTTCTTATTCCAATTCTCTAATCGGTCCAAAATGACAAAAACATTTGTTCCATAAGGCCACTGGATAACAAAAGATGAACTTGGACCAAAGAAGAACTAGAGATAGTAAAGCTGAAAAAACGAAGATAAAGAAACAAACAGGAAACCTCATCAGAGAAAGCGGCCATGAGAATGCAGGTAAAAGAAAGGATGGACAAAGAAAGGTAAGCAGAGGAAAGGCGTTGCTGCGGGAAAAAAAAAGTTGCTTGGTTGTTCCTATACGTGGCCAAGTTGATAAAAGAGTAAATTGTCATGAAGACTAGTTGTGTACTGCAAAAAATCGACTTAGTTATGTGTAACAATATAACATATATTGAACTAACACTGCCATGAAGGCAGAATCAGTTCGTGACGTTGTTTTTTCAATAATCTTAGTGTCTCTCTTTTTTTTTTTTTTTGATCAGGAATAATCTTAGGGTGCGTTCACTTCGGGGTGAGGAAACGGAATGGAATCAGGAAAGGGAATGGAAAGGAAAGGAAAGGGATTCCCCCGAATCAAGAAGTCTGTTTGATTCTAACACGGAAACGGAATAGAATTCTTAATGATTGTCTTTGTTGTTGTTTGGTTCCAAACAGAGAAGTGTTAATATTTAATTACATAATGAATAATGTATATTAGTATTTATCTAATTTTTATGTGACATATACTAATATCTATATAAATTATATAGCATATATAAATAGTTTTTAAATTGTAAATGATATATATTAATATTTATATAGATTATATATACAATATATATTAAGATTTATAAATCTAGTATATAATTTTTTTAAAAAATTCTATATATATAATATATTTTTTTAATTTTATAGTATCTAAGTTATAAATAATATTTATTAATATATATTATAAAATAATATTTATTCAAACTGTTATATAAATAATATTTATGTAAATTATATACTATCTATTAATATTTTTTTTATTTTATTTATTTAAATTTAATAATTATTATTTTTTTTAAAATGTTTAATTAAATTGTAATATATATATTTTCATATATGATATAATATATATTTTTTAACTTTATAAACAATATATAAATACTTTTTATCTTTATAGCATTTTAAGAATAAATAGTATTTATTAATATTAATATATATTATATATCATGGTTGTTCATATTTATTTAAATTACAACTCATATGTATAAATGATTATATATATTAATATTTAATTAAATTTATTAAAATATATATTATTTTTAGAATTTTATTGTAGTTAAATTATAAATAATATATATAGTATTTGTTTATTTTTCAAATGATGAATAATTTATATAATATTATTATAAATTATACATTATATTTATTAAATTATAATTGATATATATTATACTCATACTCATATTCATATTTATATTATATTTTATATATTTATATTTATATATTTATTTTATATTTATATAATATTATTCATATCCATATCCATATTTATATTTATATAAATTATAAAAATTATTTATATTTCTATTACATTAATGTTTATAAAAATTATGTATCATATATTAGTATTTATATAGATTATATACCATATATTTTAATATTTGTTTATGTAAAAGATGAAGATTCTGGTAAGAGGGAGGAAAGGGAATCCCTTTCCCTCGGATTTTGGGGGGAATCACCAAGAGGAATATAGGGGTTTTCAAAACTGAAAGTGAGGGAAACAGAATCAATAAAAATACAAAACAAACAACCACAAAGGGAATCATTCCGTTTCCCTTTGTGGATTAGCCTGAAGTGAACGCACCCTTAGTGTCTCTAACATTCAAAATTAGTGTGTCACGTCGTACAGGACTGTGGATGGTGCTTGCGCTCTGTTTCTTGTATTGATACCAATGCACAACTATGGTAATTGTAGATCGTTGAACTTAATTGCCCAGGATAGAAGAGGTATGTTTGGATTGTTGAAGACATTGATTCGTTCATCATTATACAAGCCTATTTATAGCAAACTAAGCATACAACTACAACACTTCTCTTACTCACACGTCTAACTTATTTCAACTATGGTAGGCTGCTTATTCAACAATAGCAGCTGCCTACTTCTTCTAGATGAAGTTGGTGTTGATTATTCAACACTCCCTCTCAACATCAACTTCCTATTAATCTAGTACACATGTCGCTTTTATATGGAAAAACTACAAACCATCTCTTTTACGTTGTTGTTATATGGGCAAGCTCTTCACTGTCTCTGTAGAGAGTGCATCATCGACCCATAAGGCAAGCTCCTCTTCATCTACCGCAAAGAGTGCATCAACATCCTCAAGGGCAAACTCCTCTTTTTTCACACCTGAGAGGGCATAAACATCCCATTCGTCTTCATTCCTTGAAGTAGAAACATTGTTCTCTATCCTCTTCTTCCTTGACCAACAATCTTTCGCCATATGACCTTTCTTGTTACAGTTGTAACACTTTCCTTCAAACTTTTGACTATTTTCATAGTCATTCCAATTTGCTCTTGCTTTTGTTCGATCACTCCACTCGTCTTGATGACTCATCTCTTCGTCGCTCTTCTGTCTGGATCTATATTCAACTTTCTTCTTGGAATTCCACTTGCCTTTCTTAGCATAGAGTGCCTCTTCCTCCGTCTTCAATGAGACTCCTCCCATTTGCTTAGCCAATGCTTCTTGACTAGCTAGCAAGTTTTCGAATTCCACAAGCGATGGCTGCACTTGCCAACCTTGTATAGCAGCAATAAAGCTCCTGAATTCTGGTCTCAAACCATGGATGATGATTCGCTTCATCCTAGTATCACCAATTCGGGCTTCCGGATCCAACTCAGAAATTTCTCGGCATAACAACTTCACTTTGTGAAAGTACTGCGCAACCGTCATATCGTTTTACGCAATTGACAACAGCTCACTCTCCAAGAGTTGAAGCTTTGTGTCATTCTTTTTCGAGAACAACTTGGTGAGTGTGTCCCAAGCTTCTTTAGGAGTCTTCGCATCTCGAATGTGTTCGAGAATTTCTTCTTCAATAGTCAGATTAAAGGTGAACATAGCTTTGCCTGCTTTAATCTTCCATTTCCGCAGCGCGTCTTCTCCCCTTGGCGGCTTTACTTTTGTGCCATTAACAATCTCTCATAAATCTTGTCCTTGCAAATATGACATTATACAAGTAGACCAAGAATTATAATTATTGTTGCTAAGCTTTTTAATTCCACCGGCAACTTGAAAATCTGTCATATCTCAACTCACACTTCTTTTTAAACTATTTTCCCACACTCTTAAACAGCAAGGTTTTTTTTCGGTCCCTCTCACCTTTTTCTTTAACCTTTACTTTTTTTTTACTTCACACGCTCATCTCTCTCCCACTCTTTTTTTTCAACCGATAACAACTCCTTTTTTTCTTTAAAAGAAATCTCTTCACTCTTCTATTTTGAGTTCACGCGAGCAGTATTCTTTTTGATTTCCCTTTTGTTTTTTTTAATACCTATTTTTCCACACTCACATCAGCCTCACTTTTTCTTTTCCTTTTTTTTATAATTCACGTGACTCCACACCTTTTCTTTTTTTTCTTTTTTTTAGCCGATCCTTATTTTCTAATGAACAATCGCCACCAGCAATAATTGAGGGAGCAGCACTCCGTGAACAAGAATTTGAATCTGTTTTTTTTTTCATTTTGTTTTTCAATAGCCACTCACTAAATGATAATATCACTCTCTCTTTTTTTTCTCGACACACAGCACATGTCCCTCCCCGTACTTTCTTCTTCCTCCAGCCGTTCTCTTCTTTGTCTCTCTATTTTTTAATTGACAAGACTGAAGGAATACGAACAACAACTGAGGAGAAGAGAAAGCTCTCAGATCTTACTGGTGGGTATGAACGTACAATGGAGATTTGAGAAGAAACTGAGTAAGAACTCAGAGAACAGGTGATGAGTTGGAAGCCAAAATTTGAAGTTTTTGTACGCAATGGCTTTGATTGATTGTGCTGGCTCTGATACCAAATGTTGAACTTAATTGCCCTGGATAGAAGAGGTATGTTTGGATTGTTGAAGGGATTGATTCATTCATCATTATACAAGCCTATTTATAGCAAACTAAGCATACAACTACAACACTTCTCTTACTCACACGTCTAACTTATTTCAACTATGGTAGGCTGCTTATTCAACAATAGCAGCTGCCTACTTCTTCTAGATGAAGTTGGTGCTGATTATTCAACATAGATAACCATTCCCTTTGTATTGTAGGATTGGGAATAAAAGCCTGCAACGACATAAGGTATGATTTTGGGTTCTTCCACTGTCGTCTTATAGTTTTTTCCACCGGCCCCTGTAGATGCATGTTGAAGGGGCACCATCGAACTTCTTCCTCTTTTACGTTCCCCAAAATTCCCACTACTGTATTAACCCCATGTGCCCTCCCTCTTCCACACTCTCATTCTCCCTAGCATCTTCTAGATTTCAAAATCTCCGACTAACTCACTTATCGTGCAAGCAAGTCCCTGCTCTCTCCCATTTCCTGTCACACTCACCATGGAGACTGTAGAGGTCAATGGTGTCCATCTTTCGGTCCGTCGTTGTCTTCCTGGCCAACTTTTCTTAGACATTCCCGTATGCGCTACATCCTTGTCCTTCATTGTGAGAGAATATTGGAGTGATTTTGAAGGTTTTTCAGTTTACCAAAGCGGGACAATACCTATTCGTCTTTGAATTTGAAACGATTGATGCCATGCAAGCTGTACTGATGAGAGGCCCATGGACCTTCAATAGCAAATTCTTTGATATCTAAGCATTTGATCTTGCAAGAACAATCTCTCAACATGAGTTCACATGGATACAGTTCTGAGCCAGAATCTATGGCATTCCTAGAGCTCACCACAATTTACAGTTCACTCATATGGTAGCGCAGAAGCTTGACCGTTTTGCTGGAGTGATGGAGGATGGGGTCTCTTCGAGTTATAGGTATCTCCGGTTTGAAGTTCTATTGAATGTCCAACTTCCTATTTTTAGAGCGCTTCCTATGATTGTTGATGAGTGGTATTGCGTCTTTATAATAACATACTAAAATATGTCGCTCATCTATGCCAAGTGTGGCCTATTTCTTCATTTTACATATGCATGTCTAAGCTCTAGGTCTAATAGTAAAGAAGAAATGCCTTAAAACATGTGGCTAGCACCGACATATTCTTGGCAGGGACGTGTTCGTAGGACCATCAATTGCCACCGAATGCTTAGAATTATCCACTGGGGATATCACATGAACTACTCAGACGACCCATTCCTACGAATGTTTCAATATAGGCTGATAGACAGAGGAATCCTTTTCAAGCTTGTAGTGTCCACTCGGCAGCTCTAAGTTCAAACAACGAAACACCAAACACCTCAAATGGCGCCCGTAAACGTAAGTTCGATGACCTAGGTTGATGCTTCTAGAGTGGAGCTTTGGGACCTCTCTTTATCTAAGGCTATAAGAAAGGGGAAGGGGAGGCAATTAGAGAACCAAGCGGATGATCGACCTAGGGGGAGGCTTGTGGCAGAGTAGGAATCATTGGCATGGGTAAGACGATTCATGGTCCAACTTAGAATCGCCATGGAGGTTGAATCCAAGGTTACTAGCTGCATGAATGTGGACACAACCCATGTAGCTAGTTTTTCTTTCAAAAATGTGTCCTGTTTGGTGATGGTGTTTTTTGGTACTTTGGACATGATCTTGTCGGTTTGTCACTTGATCTTTTGGTTGGTAGCTTTAAGAATTGTAGGTTTTTTTGGAGACAGTTATGTTTCAACACCGTACTGAAAACTTTTTTTTGTGGGCTTCATGCGTATGGTAGATTAAAGTGGTTTCTTTTGCATGATGGAAGTCTATGAAACTCTTGTTTTAATCACACAATAGAATGAATCTTAAGTATGTAATGTTACCTACTAATATTACTACCTGTTTATGAAAAAGACACTATCGTGAAGACAATTGGACCGATTTTAGGGTATTCACAATAACTGTTCTTGACGTGGTGACGAAGAATTAAATAGTGTTCCGCAATGGGTGATTCCACTAATTTTTTATTATTATTACTACCTCCGTCCCGTCATAAGTGTCCTGTTTGCTTTTTGACACGTTTTTCCACCCCAATAATAAATATATAAGGTAAAATAATTTTATAAAACTAAATTTTATATTATATAGTTTATTATGTAAGGAATCATATGCAAAACTTAAATTTTCAAAATTAATTTATCTTATATGTTAAAAATTGAAGTCAAACGACATGTCCAAATAGTAAATAAGACGGTCAAGGTGGGACGGAGGGAGTATTTTTTTTCTCTCACGAGACTTCTTCTGACATAATAATTTAGTGATAGTTCAGTAATCGTAGATAACAACCTTTGTCGCTGGAGTGGATTAGAGATTCTTAATACTATTTCCTTCTTCTTCCCTACCCTTGTGTAAGCAAATACAGTAGCAAAAATAACGCTAGAGCGTAAAACCAGAGAGTAGAGCAAGGAGGAAGCATAATCTAATGGCGACGTCGTGCCTGGGGACGCCGAACCTCAGGGCCACAATCTCGACCTCCTCAAACACAATCCAAACCTTCTACAGAAGCTTCCCAATTCGTGCACTCTCCTTCCATTCTCGCTCTTCTACACTCCCCTGGTCTTACTGCCACTCCAAAACCCTAACCCGTTTTTCGCCTCCCACTCCTTCAATCACTCTTCTGCCTCGCAGATTCTCCGTACGAGCACAGCAGTCAGACAGCAACAACGGCGCGGAGCCTCGGCAATATGACTTCGATCTCTTCACCATTGGCGCCGGCAGCGGTGGTGTCAGGGCTTCCCGGTTTGCTTCGAGTTATGGTGCTTCTGTTGCCATTTGTGAGCTTCCGTTCGCGACTATCTCATCGGATAGTGCTGGTGGCGTTGGAGGAACGTATGTTATTTTGCTTCTTCTTCTTTTCTCCGGATGAATTACAAACTTTGATGTTCTTCTTTGGATGCACTGGGCTGCTGCTGCTGTGATGTTTATGAAGTTTATCTTGGATATAGCTGATTATTAGCTTGAACCAGTCGATGAATTTGTTCTTCAGTTGAGACAGATTAAAATGAATTTCCTTGTTATTAGCGGGTTTTTTATTTAATGGATGCAATCAGCCATCATATCCTGTAGAAGTATAAATTTAACATGTTTCCAGTATGTCCCGATTTCCTTGATTGAAGCCAAAGTCATCCTACGAGTCCCAACAGAACTAGTTACTTGGTTTCAACCTTGACGGGAAATGTATTTCATCCCTGTTGCGATTTAGCATCCGTTCTGTAAATTTTTTTTATCTGGATTTGGTTGAAGGAAGTGCCAATTAAGGGAGAGGCTGAAGTAGATATCACTGGACAAGATGCTTATGCTGACTTGGCATCATGTAACAATGTAGCCATCTGCCATTGTAAGAGAGTTGTAATTTGCTGTAGGCAATGTGGAGTTCTAATCATTTGTGTTGAATGGTATATTTATGTTAAGCCTCATGCTTATCTGCAACCCAAAAGTCTCTCAGTTTCATTAAGTTGGAATTTGTGCTTTTGGGTTTGACCGTGTCTGTGGTGATGAATTTGTTGTGAAAAGGAAGTGCCAATTTGTTTTTTATTTTCCAAGATCTTTTTGGGGAAACTGTGTTTGCTGTTATCAATGATGTGATGTTACTGAAATTGTCGAATCAGTGGACATGGCTAAGCTGAATGAGGAGCATTAGGATACAGGAGTTGGGCTGATGAAAACCGTCGGTGACTAGATGGAGAGGGCGAGATATTACAGTTCTGGGTGGGAGAAATTGGCAGTCTTTTGTGCTAGATGTTTCACAGTTGTCTCTATTCTGACAACAGAGCCATGTGTGCCAAGGAAGATATTCTTGATGTAAAAATCCATCCGCTAGTCAGGCGATTTGTCAGCACTACTTGAAATCTAAAGCGCAGACAGTTTATTTTTATGTTAACTCAATTCATAATGTTATTACTGTTCACTCCTGCAGTGTTTCTGTGAGTTTGGTAGCTATCTCCCAGCAAAAGATGTTAAAATAATTTTTTAAATCTTTAAGCCTTATTCACTCTTCATTTCCTGCATGTTCACTGTACTTGATTTGCAGGTGCGTTCTTCGTGGATGTGTTCCCAAGAAGCTACTCGTGTACGCATCCAAGTACTCCCATGAGTTTGACGAGAGCCATGGGTTTGGATGGAGTTATGAATCTGAACCCCGGCATGATTGGAGCACCCTAATTGCTAACAAGAACGCTGAGCTTCAGCGATTGACTGGAATTTACAAGAATATCCTCAACAATGCTAATGTTAAATTGATTGAAGGTCGTGGAAAGGTTGGTCTACTCTTGAAATGATGTCCCTTTTTTTAAACTAACTTGGATCTGTAATGTCAGTACTAAATGTCATCACTTTATGAAATGGCAGATTGTTGACCCACATACTGTTGATGTAGACGGGAAGCTGTACTCGGCAAAAAACATTCTGATCTCTGTAGGAGGACGCCCGTACCTACCTGATATTCCTGGAATTGAGAATGCGATTGATTCAGATGCTGCTCTTGATTTGCCAGAAAAGCCTACTAAGATTGCAATAGTAGGTGGTGGGTATATAGCGTTGGAGTTTGCTGGTATCTTCAATGGTCTGGGAGCTGATGTCCACGTTTTCATTCGCCAACCAAAGGTTCTTAGAGGATTTGATGAGGAGGTAACCTGATCAGTGTAGCACTACGATTGTATTGCTTTATGCCAACATCTTTTGTTTACCTAGTCACTTAAGGTTCATGTTTAAATATGCTTTGCAGGTAAGGGATTTTGTTGCAGAACAAATGTCGTTGAGGGGAATTGACTTCCATACCGAGGAGTCTCCTCAAGCTATAGTTAAATCTTCAAATGGCTCATTATCATTGAAGACAAACAAAGGAACAACTGATGGTTTCTCACATGTCATGTTTGCTACTGGTCGGAGACCCAATACTAAGGTTTGCTTGAATTTTCTGTTGCTACACATACACCTTTCTTCATTGTACAAGACTGTTGAACCATTTGGATATAAGTGTGCTTGACAACTTATTGCAGAATTTAGGTTTGGAAGCTGTAGGCGTGAAGATGCAGAAGAACGGGGCAATTGAGGTATATCTTGCTCAATATGGTATGAAGTTTTGTTTGCACCTTGATTGTTATATTTTACGTCTTTTCTTATTATCTATTTCTCATTGTTGGCCTTGCAGGTAGATCAATACTCACGCACGTCAGTTCCTTCCATTTGGGCAGTCGGTGATGTGACAGATAGAATGAATCTGACTCCAGTTGCTTTGATGGAAGGAATGGCATTAGCAAAAACTCTTTTTGCCAATGCACCCACAAAACCTGACTATAGGTACTGCACATCTTAGATCTGTTGAGCTTCTCGAAGATACTTAAGTCTTACTTTATGATAAGCTTTAGATTACTATGTATATCATTTGCGATGCACGCTCAGTTGGTGATGCTTTAAGTGGGTCGTTGCTGTCTAGTTTTTTGAAGCAGCAATATATCAGTTTCACATCATGTGTGCTCTATCATACCAATTCTCTGTGGATATACCTGATCACGTTCACTTAATATTTGTTTTAATAGGGCTATTCCAGCGGCTGTGTTTTGCCAGCCGCCTATTGGACAAGTTGGTCTAACTGAAGAGCAAGTAAGAGTACTCCTGAACTTGGCAGACCACCTAATGAAATCCTTGTGAAACATTGGTTTATCTTTTTGTTCATCCAGAGTCTGAACTTGTTTTACACTGTAAATAACTATTTTTCCGTTTAATGATTCTGAACTTGTGGTTTAGTTAACCATCTTGGTTTGTGACATCTGCTGTCAAGATAAATGTGCTGGCTTGTAACTTCAGATTGTATGATTTTGATCCGCAGGCTGTGCAAAAATATGGTGATGTTGATATTTTCACTTCAAATTTTAGGCCATTGAAAGCAACTGTATCTGGCCTGCCAGACCGAGTATTTATGAAACTGATTGTCTGTGCAAAGACTAATAAGGTCATCGGGCTTCACATGTGTGGAGATGATGCTCCTGAATTGGTTCAGGTTCATGCTTTGGCCCAATTTTGTTTACAAAATGTGGTATAGGATCCCATATGCTTCCATATTTACGTGTCATATTTTTTCAAGGGTTTTGCTGTTGCTGTGAAAGCTGGCTTAACTAAGGCAGACTTTGATTCGACGGTCGGTGTCCATCCTACATCTGCAGAGGAGTTCGTCACTATGAGAACCCCAACTAGGAAGATTCGCAATGGTCCTTCTGAGGTCTGAAACCTATCTATGGAGTTGTTGTAATCATGGTAGAATATTTGCAGTGCAGCAGAAATTGAATGAGGGAAAAAATGTTCTTTCACTTATCGACTCTTTGTCAATGCCAAAGATGAAGTATATATAATGAGAATTTTGTAATAGCTATAGTCTCTATTAATAAAATGCCTTATGTTGTACTTAATTTAGGTTTGATGCAGTTGTTATAGAAGCTATATTCACAAACACTGTGTTGAACTATCCAGGGAAAGAAAGATTCGGAGGCTAAAGCTGCTGCTGGTGTTTAACTGTATTATTATTCTGCACAAGACCTTGATTGGCATGTCAGAGCAGGTAAAATATCTACTTATACCTGTTTCTCTTTCCTTCTGTTTATCTGATGGACGTCGTTGATGTAGGGGGAAATGCTATTGTTCCATCGTTTATTCTCATAGCATTTAAATTTCATTCTTTCTTTCCTTCTGTCTCTCCTGTTTCTCTTTCCTTCTGTCTTTTTTGCCGTGTCTGATGAAAATCTATTGATGAGGGAGAACTGATTGATGTCATCCGTTTATTCTCATAGCATTTAATTTCATTGTTTGAGCAAAATTATAGTGAAACATATGATTCTAATAATACGCCCGGTTTTCTTTTCTGGTGCATCATCATTCAACACAGCTGTAGGGATGGCTGATGAGTAATCAGAGTTTTGACATTAGCGTCGCAGATTCCTTAAGTTTGTTGTGATTGATGGCCATCCGCCGAGCACATAAATAATGTGAGGTTGTTTTCTTACCTTGAAGTAACTCGTCATCTTTAAAGCCTTGATATGCGATGAGATTGACGTCGATTGTATATGAATGAAAAGCTCTCAAAATTTTAATGCTAGAAAACCAAGGTACTATAGTTGCAGAACCCAGCGGCGGATCCTGAAATCTTGTTTGGGGGGTTTAAAAATTTTTTTGACAGCCAGAAATTGTTTAGGGGGGTTAAAAAAATTTTTGACACTAATTTCTTTAAAATTTTATATTATGTTGTATTTTTAAAAATTTATAAGAGTAATTTGACAATTTTCCAAAATTTTCGTGGGGGCTAGAGCCCCCCTCTCGGTCCGCCCCTGGCAGAACCTCGGAGTGGTGTCTGCATTTTGGCTAATACATCAAATGTGACTATATTTTCTTTGAGATTCATGAAATGTCATTGTCTACCTCTGCTAATTGTCAAACTATTTTGAAAGTTCATAATGTCACAAGGTGTTAAAAAAATACAAAAAAAATCTCAAAAAATTCAAAATAATAAAAATTATAGAAAACTATAAAAGAAAATTAAAATAAATATCATAAATTTTGAAATTTATTAAATAATTCTTATGAGTATTTAAAAAAAGGTGAAGTACCATAAATTGAATGTATAGTTTTAAAAACGTAATAGTACTAATGTTTTTTTTTAAAAAATGATTTATGTTCTATTTTATGGTACTTTTTGTTTATTTCAATGCATTTCATAAATGACAATTGCTGATGTTATTTGTAGAAATAATATTTTTTTTAAAAACAACAATGTTGTGTTATAAAATTATTGCAAAATGAAATACAAGTTTTTAATGACATAATAATATTTAAACAATTTTAAAATAGCATATTTTGAAATAATTAAAATTGGTAGAAAGAAGATATATTAAAAAGAATTAGTATTAAATAATTTCATATTTGTTAAAAAGTTGTCAAGTTTAATAGGGTCATTCAGTTTACTTGTTACTTTTAATCATGCTTCTTTACTAAGTACTAATAAATTGGCAAATAGTTGTACTTTTGTCTTAACATATTAAATAAGTAGTCAATAAAAAATGAAAATTAGTTTGTTAAAGAAAAATGTCACTACCTTTTTTCGCTGATTCATGAAAGTTTTATTTTGTATAAACAAGGTAATGAAATTTTGTATAATCAATGTGTTTAGAATTTTTTTAGTTAATAAAAAAGATTTTTAAAATATTATTAGTAATAATATTTTGATATTTTTTTTAAAAAATTGAACTACTATGTCTTTAAAAATTTATATTATATTTAATAGTATTTAATAATTTCTTTTAATTTGTCTAAAAATTATTCAAAACAATTCAACATTTTATGATACTCTTTATTATTTTTTATTTTACTTTTAATATGTTTTTACAATTATCTATAGTATTTTGAACTTTTTTTTAACCTGTCAACACCTAGTGTCATATTTTGAATTTTCAAAGTAGTTGTTAATAAGAGTTTTTTCAATCTTTTTTTGCTGGTCAACGACTAGAGTGATGAATTTCAGAACAAGATTTAGTAGCATTTCATAACTTTTAATTTTTAGTGGTATTTCATGAGTTAACCAAATATATAATGATATTTTATGAAATTTCCCTATTATTTTTGTTGGGTAGATACTGAATATTCTCTTCTACGTTTTTTTATGTGTCCTATTAACAATTATGCTTCAGAATCCTTGAAGACCTATCAGACATGGCTGCCGGTTAGAACTTACTGATTGCAGGACGAACAGTGGATCAGAGGTTGTGGTGGTAGCCTCCTAAGGCGACAAGTTTCAATTTATCTACTTTTTCTTGGGGTTCATAAAGCTAGTTTGGTTTCTTCTCGTAACACTTGCAATTGTTTGGTGGTTATATATGCAATAATCCTCTGCTCATGCTGGGCTTTGTATTTTGTATTACTCTGGAAAAATTTTGGATGATTGCCGGTTGTTTGGCATTGTATATCATTTGTAGTTTGCTTCTTCTTCTGGACAAAGTTGCTCATCTATTGTCTGGGTCTACCTCAAAAGAAAAAATATCTTATTTCTGGCAGGCACTTTGAATACAGTGGTCGACATTCAGTAGCCACACCTGCCTGCTTGGACGAATATCCTTAACCAGTGTGGGGTTGGGAACTTTTGGAATCAGATAAACAATACATTAGCTTTGTTAATTTGTCTCGAAATTTACGTGTTAGAAAGAAATCTGTCACACCTCATATATCTTCTCCAGTAAAATACTTGCGATTTGAGTAACTTGCACTACTATTGGAACTGAAGATTTATATTGTCAATTCTAGGCCGAGCACTCCATAATTCATCCTTAGTCACCTGAGCAGCCAGTATCCTATTCTAATGTTCATTTTCTTTAATCGAGCTATCCTATTTTGTAAACACTTACCTATCAAATTCTTACAGACATTGGATATTTCTGTCAATCTTGTGCTGTCTTTTTTTTTTTTTTGAAACAATCATGTTTGTGCCGTCTTTTGAATGAAGCATTTAAATACAATTGCCATATTTTCTTTCCTACCTGGTTTTGAAGAAAATTACCACTGATTGAGCTCGTCCCCCAACTAAATTGATAATACCATGGCATACTGAGCAAGGGAGGGTACTGTCACACGAGAAATTGCCTCGCTGTGACCGACTCAACTCACGCCCGAGTCGATCAGCCTACACACCTTTGCTTGAAACACGCCCGCTTCAAGACTCCGCCTTGGCTAGACGCTCACACACTCTTCTGCGCCTAGGAGTGGTAAAGGTCCAACCTTTACGCCTCTGCACACCAAACGGGATGCAAGAATGAGAATACCGCCCACGTTGTGGTAACTAGTTCCACTGCAACCTTGCCCTCCTGAACTTGTCTCTGAATCAAGTTCGCAAGTGTTGGATGTTGCAGGACTAGAGGTAGGAACTGGGAAACACTCAAACGCTCACGCTAGAATTCTTTAGGGGAAGAACTCAATTGTGACGTAGCTAAGTTTATGTGAGATCAAAGGCGCATGTATTCTCTCTCTTTCTTTCTCTTGCTTCCAAAGCTTAGAATAGAATAGAATGGGTAAGTGATGTCGCCTACAATGATCTCACCAGCCTTATATAGGCCTCTTGGTTCGGTTGAGATAATAAGGGAAACAAACTCCTTTATTCTCTCTCCTTAAAACCTCAACAAACTTCCCCCATATCTCTCTGGTTGGTTAGGCGCTTAAAAATCTCAACTTCTCACCAAGGGAGGCGCCTAACAACAAACTTCCTATAAAGGTGGTGCCCCAATCAGCTAGCCAAGGGAGATCTCAACAACCTTGCTACATTGGTGCCGCCTCCTAACTACCTTCCTAAATAAGTGGCGCCTCTATTTGCTAAGGAGAGGATCTTAACAACCTCTCCTAAATAGGTGCCGCCCACAAGGAAAGGGGATAAGGCTGCCTAGCTGTCCTTATCCAGTTGAGAGAATATCTCAACCTCTTTCCACAATCTGAGGAAGTAGTTATTCAGTTTGTTAGGATAACAATCCTTAACCACTTAGAGAGAATTTGCTACCGGTTTACCCCAGGTAAACTTTAGCAAATAATTATCCCGAAGAAATCTCAACAACTTAGAGAACCTTTCGCAGATAATATACTTTAGGGAAGGAAATCCAATTTCACTAAGATAAACTTAATTTCCCATGGAAAGGCATTTTCTCTTTCTAAACATAATTAACCCAGTTAATATATGTTCTTCTACCAGCTTCCAGACATATCTTTTAATTAAGGGAACATTAGGCTTTATTATCTCCAAGATAATAACCACCTCCAAGAGCATCCCACAAAAATAGGAACTTTCGGTTAAGGCCCGAGAACTAGGGTTTCAGGGAGACACGGCGCCTGGCGCCCAGCCGCGCCCGTGCTCCTTGTCCCTCGCGCGCCCGCAACGCCCTAGCGCCCCCTTATGTCTTGGTGTCACGTGTTCTCGTTTCTGCCTAGCGCCCAGCGCCTGCAGCGTGTCCTGGCGCGCCTCAGCGTGTCCTAGCACCTAGCGCTCTTGACACCACTGCTCGCTTAACGCCCCGAGACACACCCTAGCACCCTGTCACAGCCAGCGCCCGTGCCAAGCACTGTCAACGCCCGTGTCAAGAGATGTCCATGCCTTAGTCACCCAACTTGGCCCCGCGCATCGAGTCACAGCCAACGCCCGTGCCCAGCACTACCAGCGCCCGTGTCATGCGATACCGTGCCTAGTCGTGACTCGCTCTTTTCCCTTGTCATGACTCAAGCATGACACACCTTGGCAACAAATGCCACAGGATGTCTGGTCATGTCTGCCATAGCCCAGCTACCGACATGATACCACAAGTTAGCATAAAGCTATTTCCACCCGCTTCTCATTCTTGGTGAGCCTAGCTCACTGCCCCAAGTACCTGAGCCCCGGACTCATTACTTGTGCAACCTCGTCAGGTTCCCTGCGCATGACAACGTGCCTTGGGTCCCGGACCCTTCACTTGTCACCGCTGTGTCATTCGCCAACCTCGTGACACGGCCTGGACGTTGGGCCACCGAAACGCATCCTTGCCCAAATGGCGAAGCCTCGCTTCCCACGCTAGCAAGAGCCTTACACTTGGTTGAATATGGGGTCGCTGAGCTTAGCGCATTCGCTCCAGAGAAAAGAACTGTGACAGGTACCATAGTTGTTTCCGTGAGGCGAGTTTTTGTATACCTTGAATATAGGTCAAGTTTCTATACTTGTAATTGAAGCACGCTCAACATATGGTAGCTAGAAATTAAATTCATTGAATTGGCTGCTCATAGCAACTTGTAATGTGTAGCGCGCATGAAGTAGCTAGCTACTCCCTCCTGAATTGACTGTCATGTTTGACTTCAATATTTAACATATAAGATAAAATAATTTTAAAATTTTAAATTTTGCATATGATTCCTCACATGATAAACTATATATTACAAAATTAAGTTTTATAAAATTATTTTATCTTATATGCTAAATATTGAAGTGGAAAAATGTGTCATAAAGTAAACAGGACTGTCAATTCAGGACAGAGGGAGTATATATTTGTTCTTGTCTTTACTCTTTAGTGATATTCATATAGGACGCCGTTCCGTCACAAGAGTTTTCACCCGGATGAAGATTATCTTACTATGAAGTCAGCCTTTAATTTGGCGAATTGGTATTAGGTATGAGAGGAGCACACGCTAGTTTTGATCCCTTGTGATGCCTAGTGATAAGTCTGAAATATAGAGCCTTTTAAGGGTTTAATTTGCTGATTATTCATATTGGTTTGGCTAATATTTTCTCACTTATCATGTGTTTTTCCAATGATTTATTGTTAGATAAGAATTGATGTATTTTATGTATCAAATGCAGGTAATAGTCATAGAATTGCATTCTTCACTTCACAAGCTTCGCAACGCAACAAACGAGGAGTAAAACGGAGTCCAAACGAAGAATATACGCCCGAAACAAGTTTCACTCGTCAGGATACTGACATGTCCGAACTTATGTCCGAACTTTGATGTTCGGACAGAGGTCGAAACTTCCTGAAAATTTGTCCTAACATGCGTCCGAACTTCCAAGTTCGGACGTCGCGTACAGAATTCGAAAATATGCAGTTTTAAGAGTTAAAAATGTCTATTTTTGTTATAAAAAGTCACCGAGGGTTGGGAGAACAGGGGTATTCACGCCAGATGCCTCAGAGAGGCTCTCACATCACGTCCCCCCGCTTTCATCACCATCATCATCGATCATCACCATCACCACCATCATCTTCAACCTCTAGCCCGACGAACTCCAGATCTGGACAGCGGAGCGAATTTAGAAGTTTTCTATTCCAGATGATTTCTCAATCTCTTTTCTTTGTCTGTTTTGTGAATATGTTTGGCTAGTAGGGATAACTCTGGGGAAGGGTTGTTCGCAATGGATACAAGATAGTTAGAATTTTTGTAATTTGGTTATGAGATTGTATCGGATTGTTTCTAGGTTAATGCTAATCATTCATCTTCTCTATTAAATTTGCGCAATTATAGAGTTGTTTTGCGAATCCTGTTTTGATCAGATAAGGTGATTAACAGGAAGTTCAAATTAATCTGGAGATTTGTAGGAAGATTAGTCGAATAGATAATTTTCCTGCAAATGCTAATAATTCTTTGCACGTATTCCGCCTATATGTGTTTTGCCAGCTTCTAGATTAGAGTTGACATGTTCTGATAGGTGAGCTCTTCAATGAACTAGGATTTAGCATTGAAGAGAGTAAAAAAAAAAGAATTGGCCTGTCCGTTTCTCATAATTAAACTGTAGGTTTGGCTAGATTTATCCAGTAAAGAACAACCCGAACCTGGAGTACCATTCATTTTACTGAACTCATCAAGTTACTTTCTTTAATCGTTCATTTAGTTTTTGATTTGCATTTACTAAATTCAGTTACAAAAACAATTCACAACCCCCTAAACTTCTAGTTTTCTTAGGATTAGGCTTATTTTTTCAAGTCCCGTGGATTGATACCCGGTTGCTTCTGTTAGCTATACTATTGCGACCGGGATTTTTGCAACCCGACAGGCTTTTCATTTTATTAATTTCTAGGTTTTTCAATTTAGTTTTAGTAGAACAATTTTCCTGTTTGCAAAATGGCGCCGTTGTCGGGGACTTGACTTTTTCTAGTCCTTAGCCTTGGTTGTCGATTGCTTTTATTTATTTGGTTCATTTTAGTTTTACTTTTAGTTCATTTTTTTTTATTTCTTTTTATTTTATTTTAGTTTCGTTTGTCTATTATATTTTGTTTTAATTTAATTTTATTTTATTTTGTTTGGTTAATTTTGTTTTACTTTGAGTTCATTTTATTTTTAGTTATTTATTTTAGTTTCATCAGTTTTATATTTTATTTCTTTTTTTATTTAGTTATATTTTAAATTTGGTGATTCTTAGTTTGGTTATTTTTTATTTATTTTGTCTTGTTTGTTTTATTTGTTTTCTTAATTTTTTAGTTTATTTAGTTTTATTTTTTATTTTGGTTAGTTTATTGTGTTTCTAGTTATCTTGAATTCTTTTATTTGATAGTTTGTCAGTTTTTATTTGTTTTTTTTACTTAGTTTTTTTGATCCTGTTTCATTTTTTGTTATTTTCTTTATTTACTATTACTTTGTTTATTCTTAGTTTTTTGTTTTTCGTTATTTAAATATTATTTTTATTTTATGTTATTTTATTTGACTCTATTTATTTCTATTGTTAGTTTATTTTGTTTTAGCTATTTCGTCATTTTTTTTAGTTTACTTCTTGTTTTATTTTAGTTCCAATTTGAATTGTGTGGATGTTCAATTGTTTTTATTTTATTTTATTTTCGCCTTTTAGTTTACTTTGTTTTTTTTTCTAACTACTTTTGATAATGGCACAATGGAGCCTCAATGGTGGTCATGTTTATTCTGTTGGTGCTAGTTCTTCCCAGGCTTCGAATTCCATGTTGGAGCAGATGGCTACTGACCAGGCACGATTGAAAACCACATTGAGCAGTATGGTGAAGATGCTAGAGCAGCTAACTATAGGACATACACCTATTCAGACAATGGAGCAGGTGTCTTCTGGTTCTAATGACCTTTATCACTCGCAGTGTGAGGGTAATCACGAGTTCAAAGATTGCCCCAAAATTGAAGAGATGAGGCGGATTGAGGAGCAATTCGAACAGGAATCATTTATTCACAGGATATTTATTGCTCGTATTGTAGGGGACCTCATGAGATCGATGACTGTCTCGAATTTCAAGAGCAATTGTGGTTAGAGGATCAACCAGACTACCTACAGAAAATCACTCTACAGCAGCAGACTTCAATCTTGAACAATGTAGTGGAGCAACCTGTTGAATTCTCAAGTTGCCCTCCCTCTCCACCCTTGGTTCTAGACAAAGAAGATGTCCACATCCTAGATTTTGTAAGGGAGGAGCCACCACTGCCCTGCCATCATCAAAGTTTCTTTGAGCCTCACCCACATAAGGAGGATGTTTACATCCTTCAATTTGAAGAAGAACAACATCACACCTGGTCTTCTACTTGAGACCCATTAACCAGGATCATACTTGGTCCTCAAACATCAGGTTTCGTGGAGTACTTATTTTCCTATTTATATGTTGAAGGAAACATTTTGCTTTGATCCAGGTGGTTTTATTACTATTGTAGTCTACTTCTTATTCCCGTTGACACCATTGTCAACTTTTATTTTTGATCCGGGATCAACGAAGCAAGAGTCTAGCCAAAGACTATAAAGACGGGCAGCTAACTGGGAGGCAACCCGGTGGTAAGTTTATTTTTATTGGTTTTTTCTAGTTTTATTATGTTTCCAGGTTTAGTTTAGTTTAATTTCAGTTAGAAGTGCGGTGGTGCCCGTGCTACTAATGCAACGCTTCTAGCGTTTTTGTTTTACAAAGTGTGTGTAGGTGCATTGTTTTTGGTATTCCAACTCTCCAAGGCTGGACACTTGTTTGACGCAAGTGTGAGGAACGCTTCTACCCACCACCCACTGTTTAAGCTTAGTGTGAGGAAGGAAACCTTCCTCAATCTAAAGATATCAGGGGAGTTTTAGTTTCTCAATCTTTATTGCTTATGTTTAGCCGGTTTTATGCTTTTAATGTTTAATATATGCGAGTGTTGAATGGATCCTTCGTGAGTCTGGCATATTTTGAAAGGTCTTTTCTTGATTTTATTTTGTGAACAATGAGGACATTGCTCCTCTTAAGTGTGAGGAAGTGGAGACCTTTCCCTGAAAATATGCTAGCTGTACTTAATGCCACACTAGTTTTGATTGTTCTCATGCTACGAAGGATAAACTTCTTTTAGTGCCAGTAATGTTGAATTTTTGGGTGACAATTTTTGTGGATGTTTTTGAAATCGAGCCTGATGACAACCTCAAGAATCTTTTTGCTTAAAGTTGTTCGTATGTATTGTTTTCTTCAAATTTTTCTATTTTCACTGAATCTGGTGGATTAAACTGATTGCTCAAATTAAACTAATTTGGCTTGGTGACTGGGAATGATATGAAAGTTTGGTATGAAGGATAAGGCAAGGTACTCCTCTGATCATGAATTTTCTGAACCAAATAGGCCTCGTTTATCCGGTTATTAAGTCGTTGGGGTGCTTCCACCCATACCTAGGTCTCGGGATCTAGGATATAAGGCCCAACACTGTTACATGGATAAAGAGAAAAGTCTGGGGAACAAAAACAATTGTGCGGAAAATAAGATAAATGATAATGCAAAGATAGGAAAGCCTTAAAAGCTGAATGCTTATTGCAATTTTCCTATTTTGATCATGAGTGCGTGGTGTTGAAAGGTATTGCGGAATATGACATTACTTCACACCCCTTGTCATCCAAAGATCGAGGAATGAAATTGGTGGAAGATCCTGAGCTCTTTCTATGTTTAGTTTTTACAATCATAACTTCTCCATGCTTTTATAAAATTTTCTTTTTCACTGTTGCGAAAACTTACAACTGAGAGTAGGATTATTCTTTTGATTGCCATTTCTTGATTTCCTTCTGCACTTGTTTGATCCTGAGGTTTGATACTACGACCATGGAGTGAGTTTTGTTCTTTATTTGCTTGAGGACAAACAAAAGCTAAGTGTGAGGAAGTTTGATAAGTCTGAAATATAGAGCCTTTTAAGGGTTTAATTTCTGATTATTCATATTGGTTTGGCTAATATTTCTCACTTATCATGTGTTTTCCAATGATTTATGTTTAGATAAGAATTGATGTATTTTATGTATCAAATGCAGGTAATAGTCATAGAATTGCATTCTTCACTTCACAAGCTTCGCAACGCAACAAATGGGGAGTAAAACGGAGTCCAAACGAAGAACATACGCCCGAAACAAGTTTCACTCGTCAGGATACTGACATGTCCGAACTTATATCCGAACTTTGATGTTCGGACAGAGGTCGAAACTTCCTGAAAATTTGTCCTAACATGCGTCCGAACTTCCAAGTTCGGACGCCGCGTACAGAATTCGAAAATATGCAGTTTTAAGAGTTAAAAATGCCTATTTTTGTTATAAAAAGTCACCGAGGGTTGGGAGAACAGAGGTATTCACGCCAGATGCCTCAGAGAGGCTCTCACATCATGCCTCCCCTCGCTTCATCACCATCATCATCGATTATCACCATCACCACCATCATCTTCAACCTCTAGCCCGACGAACTCCAGATCTGGACAGCGGAGCGAATTTAGAAGTTTTCTATTCCAGATGATTTCTCAATCTCTTTTCTTTGTCTGTTTTGTGAATATGTTTGGCTAGTAGGGATAACTCTGGGGAAGGTTTGTTCGTAATGGATACAAGATAGTTAGAATTTTTGTAATTTGGTTATGAGATTGTATCGGATTGTTTCTAGGTTAATGCTAATCATTCATCTTCTCTATTAAATTTGCGCAATTATAGAGTTGTTTTGCGAATCCTGTTTTGATCAGATAAGGTGATTAACAGGAAGTTCAAATTAATCTGGAGATTTGTAGGAAGATTAGTCGAATAGATAATTTTCCTGCAAATGCTAATAATTCTTTGCACGTATTCCGCCTATATGTGTTTTGCCAGCTTCTAGATTAGAGTTGACATGTTCTGATAGGTGAGCTCTTCAATGAACTAGGATTTAGCATTGAAGAGAGTAAAAAAAAAGAATTGGCCTGTCCGTTTCTCATAATTAAACTGTAGGTTTGGCTAGATTTATCCAGTAAAGAACAACCCGAACCTGGAGTACCATTCATTTTACTGAACTCATCAAGTTACTTTCTTTAATCGTTCATTTAGTTTTTGATTTGCATTTACTAAATTCAGTTACAAAAACAATTCACAACCCCCTAAACTTCTAGTTTTCTTAGGATTAGGCTTATTTTTTCAAGTCCCGTGGATTGATACCCGGTTGCTTCTGTTAGCTATACTATTGCGACCGGGATTTTTGCAGCCCGACAGGCTTTTCATTTTATTAATTTCTAGGTTTTTCAATTTAGTTTTAGTAGAACAATTTTCCTGTTTGCAAAATGGCGCCGTTGCCGGGGACTTGACTTTGTCAAGTCCTTTGCCTTGGTTGTCAATTGTTTTCATTTTTATTTGATTTTTTTTGTGTAACTGTGCAGGTGTTTGGTGAATGCACGGTACCCGATCTCGAGGCCCACCAAGATTCAACTTAGACCTAGAGATCAACCGTACAGCTCGTAGGGCGAGAAGAGCACTCACCTTCGCCATGGCTGCTAACGGACCAGCCAATGCCAATGCTGAGCAGGCCACATTGGGACGAATTAACCGCCCGCCAGCTGCTCCTAGAAGAGGACCTGTGACTCTACCGAACCTCACAGCTGAATTAACAACAGAATGGCAAAAGTTAAAACCAAGCCATCAAACAAACGCTGTCAGGAATCATCCAGCAGGGACCTTCTCAGGCGCAGACCCGGCTGATGCACTCGACCATGTCCATCGGTTCTTAGTCCATCTGGATTCGTTGGGGATGTCTCAGGGGCTTGAGGAGTACGCTCGGCTGTGCTTATTTCAGCACAGTCTATCAGGGGAAGCCTCGAAGTGGTTCCACCGTCTACCACCAGGTATCATCACTACCTGGGAGCTGTTGACGGAGAGGTTTTACGAGAAGTATATCCCTCTCCCGGACCAGACAGATGATCGCTGACCTGACCGCTTTCAGACAGTCCGGCGGTGAGACAATCTGTGAAGCTTGGGATAGATTCAAGGAGCTGCTCCGCCAGTGCCCGCATCACGGTCAGAACATGACATCCTTGGCCCAGGGGTTCTTCCAAGGGCTGAGAGATGAGCACAGAGCCGAGGTCAGAGCCGCATTGGGTGGAAATTTGCTGGCTAAAAGCGGAGAAGAGTTTATGTCAGCCATGGAGTCCTACTGCGAGGAGCTCCGCCAGTGGAGCAATAGTGGTGGAAGGGTCTTCACAGTTGGGCAGACCTCCTCTCGGACTCCAGATCCTATGATGGAGCAGATTGCTGCTGAGCAGGCCCATTTAAGTACCACAGTGGGCAATATGGCGAAGATGCTCGAGCGGCTCACTATGGGACAGACATCTGTGCAAGCCGTCAAGAAGGTGTCTACTGGTCCAAACGAGATATGCTGTTCTCAGTGTGGAGACAGCCATGATTACGAAGACTGCCCGATGGTTGCTGAGATGAGGCAGACTGAGGAGGCAAATGTAATTGGTCAGTACAACAGGCAGCCTTGGATGCAGAACCAGCATCCAAACCTGAGGTACGGTAATCCAAATAACGCCCTCAACTCACAGCAGATGCAACCTCAGAGGGCAAGTCAGGGAGGACCACCCGGTTTTGTTAGGCCCCCATACAATCAGTTTAGGCCACAGCACAGTCTCCAGCTCAGCCATCATCACTGTGCTCGAACAATGCTAATCTGAAGGAGATGATGGATAAACTGATGGCCTCTCAAGAACAACAAATGTGATAAATTAGAATCTGGCAGCTGGCCAGCAGAAGCTCGAGAACGCCATGGTGGAGATGCAAGGAACGATGAGTCAGTTGACTCAGTTCCTCTACAGCAGAGACCGTCTGGATCATGCCTTCCCAACCCGACCCCAATCCTAAAGCTCTGTTGAAGGCAGTGACAGTCTCAGAAACCGTGGTAGTTGAGGACTGCTCAGATTCTGAAGAGGTGGCAGCCGTTACCTTAAGAAGTGGGAAGCAGTTAATAAATAGAAATCAAGTGGCTGAGGACCAAGCTGACGAGGAGACCGGTCGCCTTCCTCTAGCACTGGTGCACCGTCAGGGCCCCCAGCCCCTCCTGAGGTAGTTGTTGAGGAGACCCAGGCTCCTATCTCTTCCCCTTCTCATTCTGACTGCTAAAAACTCCAAGGGTAAGGTGGTTCCGAAGGAACTTCCTTTCCCTAATAGATTAAAAAAAAGAACTTGATGATCAATTTGGGAAATTTTTGAGTGTATTTTCGAAGCTTACAATTAATATCCCTTGATTGATGCTATCAAGCAATGCCTAACTATGCTCGCTTTGTGAAGGATTTGATTTCTAACAAGCGAAGGTTCAAGGAAGGAGATTGTTCAGCTGACAGAGACGTGCTCTGCAGCCATCCAGCAGAAGCTCCCTCCGTGTGGAGATCCAGGGCAGCCCATCATCCCTTGCACTATTGGAGACATGGACTGTGGGTATGGACTCTGCGACCTTGGAGCGAGCATAAATTTAATGCCATATTCAATGTTTAGAAAGCTTCATGCTGGTGAGCTTATCCCAATTAATTTTAATTTACAATTGGCTGATCGTTCGTCAATCAAACCTCGTGGTATGGTTGAGAACGTTGTGGTAGGTGTTGGTAACTTCTTCTTCCCTGCTGATTTTGTTATTCTTGATATGGATGAGGATGTTGAAGTGCCATTAATTTTGGGTAGACCATTCCTGCGAACTGCTAAAACTGTCATTGATGTTGACAAAGAAAAAATCACCCTTAAATTTAATAATGAGGAGCTTAGTTTTGATATCACCAAATGATGAGAACAAATGCTTCCTCATGCTGTGCTTTCTATTGATGTCGACTATACTGATGATTATGATGCATTTGTCGCTGAAAGTACTGATGACTCTTCCTTCCTGTTTGAGAATTCTGATCTGTTAGAACAGGTGTTATGCCACTCGATTGAGGATGACAAGGAGAGCACTGAGGTAGCTACTGTTGTCCAGCAGCTTAACCAGGGACGAACATATTTTCGCCCTCATGCTCCTCCTGTGGAGCCACTGGACAGGCCTACTCAGAGGCTCATTCCTTCAGTAGAGAAACCCCCCTCTTGAATTAAAAACTCTCCCTTCAAACCTTAAATATGCTTTCTTGGCAGAGGGTAGCGCCCTGCCGTTATTATTTCTTCTTCTTTGTCTGTTTCGCAGGAAAGCAGACTTCTGGAGGTATTAAGAAGGCACAAGGGAGCATTGGGGTGGTCAGTGGCAGATAAAAGGGATTAGTCCAGGGTTCTGCACTCACGGATCTACATGGAAGATAGTATCAAACCAGTGAGGCAACCCCAAAGGAGATTAACCCAACCTGAAGGAAGTAGTGAAAGCTGAGGTTTTAAAGCTCTTGGATGCGGGCATCATCTACCCTCTCTGACAGCCGCTGGGTTTCTCCTGTGCAAGTCGTTCCCAAGAAAGGAGGAATTGTGGCGGTGCCCAATGATAAGGGAGAACTGGTGCCTCAAAGACAGACCACTGGCTGGAGGATGTGCATAGACTACAGACGTTTGAACGAGGCCACAAGAAAGGACCATTTCCCGCTGCCGTTCATCGATCAGATGTTGGAGCGACTGGCTGGGCAGGAGTACTACTGTTTCCTTGATGGATACAGCGGTTACTTCCAGATTCCCATCGCGCCAGAGGATCAGGAGAAGACCACCTTCACCTGCCCTTATGGCACGTTTGCCTATAGGAGGATGCCATTTGGTCTCTGCAACGCACCGCCACTTCCAGCGGTGCATGATGGCCATTTTCAACGAATTTATTGAGAAGAGTATAGAAGTCTTCATGGACGACTTCTCGGTGTATGGCCAGAATTTTGATGTGTGTCTGGATCAGCTGGATCAGATACTAAGCAGATGTGAGGAGACCCACCTGGTTTTAAATTGGGAGAAGTGCCATTTTATGGTACATGAGGGTATAGTGCTTGGGCACAGGGTCTCCAAAGATGGCATTCAGGTGGACAAGGCAAAAGTGGAAGTCATTGAGGGGTTACCCCCTCCCACATCAGTCAGAGGAGTGAGATCTTTCCTGGGTCACGCAGGGTTCTATCGAAGGTTCATCCAGGACTTTTCAAAATTGCGAAGCCCTTGTCTGATCTCCTGCAAAGATGTAAAGTTTTATTTTTCAGAAGAATGCTTGAAGGCTTTTCAAACCATCAAGAATAAACTCATCTCTGCCCCCATTGTGGTTCCCCCTGACTGGACCCTTCCTTTTGAGGTAATGACTGATGCTAGTGACTTCGCTGTTAGTGCTGCACTCTGTCAAAGGAAGGATAAGATTTTGAGGGTCATCACATATGCGAGTAAGACGCTGACGGAGCCTCAAAAGAACTACACCCACCACTGAGAAGGAGCTACTGCTGTGGTGTTCGCTCTTGACAAGTTCAGACCTTATTTGTGGGGAGTAAGGTAATTGCTCACACCGACCACTCGGCCTTGAAATACTTGTTCCAAAAGAATGATTCCAAGCCCAGACTATTGAGATGGATCCTGCTTCTCCAAGAGTTCGACTTGGAAGTGGTTGATAAGCAAGGGAAGCAGAATGGGGTAGCAGATCATTTATCGAGGCTTGAGACTCCAGATGACGGGGTTCCCATAAATGAATTCTTTCCTGACGAAACGGTCTTTGTAATTGGGAAAGTCAAAGAGCCATGGTACGCTGACTTGGCTAACTATCTTGCCTCTGGGTTGGTTCCCCATGATCTAAGTTATAACCAGAGGAAGAAGTTTCTGTCTGAGACCCGTCATTACGTTTGGGAGGACCCCTATCTCTTCAGAGTATGTGCTGATGGTTTAATCAGAAGATGTCTCCCTGATGAAGAGGTAAACAGTGTAATAGAGTTCTGCCATTCCCGAGAGGCAGGTGGTCACCACGGTCCTGCTAGGACAGCTGCTAAGGTGTTAGAGTGCGGTTTTTACTGGCCCACTCTACACAAAGATGTCCACCGCTTCTGTGCTCACTGTGATAACTGCCAGAGGATGGGGAACACTTCAAGAAGGCATGAGATGCCGCAGAAGGGAATCCTTGAAGTAGAATTATTTGATGTCTGGGGTATTGACTTCACTGGCCCATTTCCTTCTTCTCACGGAAACCACTACATCCTTGTTGCTGTAGATTATGTTTCCAAATGGGTCGAAGCAATCCCCTGCCCTTCTGCTGATGCTAAAACTGTGGTAAAATTCTTGAAGAAGAACATCTTTACCAGATTTGGAGTGCCAAGAGCTATCATCAGTGACGGAGGTTCTCACTTCTGCAACAAAGCTTTTAATTCTCTGATGACTAAGTACGGGGTGACTCATAAGGTTGCTTTACCTTATCATCCCCAAACTAACGGGCAAGCAGAAGTGAGTAACCGAGAGCTCAAATGGATTCTTCAGAAGACAGTCAACTCCTCCAGGAAGGATTGGTCTGTCAAGCTTGATGATGCTATGGGCCTATAGAACCGCATTTAAGACTCCCATTGGGATGTCCCCCTTTAAGCTGGTATACGGGAAGGCTTGTCATCTCCCAGTTGAGCTAGAGCACAGAGCCTATTGGGCTTTAAAGGCTCTTAACTTTGATTTACATGACGCTGGAGAGAAGAGGCGATTTTTTTCTGAGTTGGAGGAATTGAGAGACCAGGCATACGACAGTTCAAGGATCTACAAAGAGCGCACCAAGAGGATCCACGACCAGATGATTCAAAAGAGAGACTTCAAAGTGGGGGATCTGGTGCTGCTCTTTAACTCTAGACTACGTCTCTTTCCTGGGAAGCTAAAATCACACTGGGCAGGCCCCTTCAGAGTTGTAGGAGTTACATCCTATGGAGCATACGAGCTGGAAAATAAAGCTGGTGAAACCTTTAAGGTAAATGGTGCTCGTTTAAAAGGTTATCTTGGTACTGATCATAACCTTTTTCCCTTGCAGGCAATATTCTTTTTGGAGAGTGAATCCAATCCTATAGCGAAGATGAATTCTCAAGAGACGAGTTCGAATGTGAAAAAGAAATTCTCTTGGCGAATGCGAAAAGAATTGAGAAGGCTGAAGGAATTCACTATAGGCTGTTGTAGAGCTGCTCATCACACCTCTTCTGATTGATCAACCAGAAATTGTCTAGCTAAAGACATTAAAGAAGAGCAGCTGACTGGGAGGCAACCCAGTGTTTTCAGTACTTTTATTCTGTGTTTTTTTATGTTGTTTATAGTTTTGTTTTAGGGTAATGTTGTTGTTGCAGTGGTTGGAGCTCAAAAAGAAACAAAATGGTGCATTTTTGGCTATGTCCGAACTTCGGTCCGAACATTGAAGTTCGGACCCAGTTCGAGAGTTGGAGACCTGCGCAACACAACATGTCCGAACTTCAGTCCGAAGATTGAAGTTCGGACCTGATTCGAGAGTGCGGTGAAACAAGAAAACGAGATGTCCGAACTTCGGTCCGAACATCGAAGTTCGGACACGACGCGAAGCTCTGCCGAGGTATGTATGTCCGAACTTCGGTCCGAACATCGAAGTTCGGACACCCCGAAAATTTTGAACTAAAAGAACGCGTCGGACTTAAAAATTTTCCAAAAACTCATCAACTCACTCGCGACGCACACAGAGCACCCCTTTCTCCCTTCTTCTTCAATCTCTCACAACTCACTCAAATCTCCACCAAATTCCACATTCTTACTACCAATCTGCTCGGTTTTGAGTTCTCCACCACTCTAGCAACTGAAATCGGCCAACAAATCCCCACACCAGTTCAAATCAGACCTTGTTCGACTTAGAACCCTAACTACCGATTTGGGGGTTTTTGAGTTCGATTCTTGCAGTTTTTGCTGTTATATCTACTTCTAATCATTCATTCAACTCCAACAAGGTAATTTCTCTACTTTTCTACTTTGTTTGATGGATTTGTGACAAGATTTGGAATCAGAGGTATGAAAAGTCGAGAGTGGGCTGTTATTTATGAGCTTTCTGAGATTCATTTGCATATATGGAGTTTATTATCTGCTATGCTGCAAGTTGATGGATAGAGATGTTTAAAATTGCACTACTGTGAGTTCAATGTGGATATTTGAGTATGGTTTTATTTTGCATCGCTGAACGGAAAAAAAAAATGAATGAGACTGAACTGAATGTGTGGGAATATTGTGCCTTTTTGGTCAGTTAAGTCTCTGCTAGTCACCAGTTGTTGAGGATTCCCATTGAAATTGAAAAAATTGATTGACTTCTGCTGTGGAGAATAATGAGTTTTTAGGGGACACTCTATCGGATTTTGGGTAATTATATGCACATTTAGAACCATGTCCTTGCTTTCCTTTATTTGACATTGGGTACCCTTTCTTGTGCAGATGCTGAGCAGATTCACGGGCCGTGGTAAGAGGGCTGCGAGGCCTGGTGCAAGCTCCAGCCGTCGAGCTCTAGAACCTGAATTTAGAAATGATGCAGCCAAAGAATGGTTCGAAAAAGACATGGATATCATTGCTGAGAGGTGTGTGGTACCGGAACTGGAGCAACAGCTGGGACTGAGGGCTTTATTAAACCCATTTGGGTGGGGCAAGATTTTGGATATGGGGGGCCAGTACTCTGAACAAGCCGTGCGCATGTTTTATGCCAATGCAATCTACCAAGACGGCCAGATCAAATCTATAGTAGACGGGGATAGAGTGACGGTCTCCACAATGGAGATTGCTCAGTATTTGGACATTCCCTATCCTGCCCCCGACCGTCCTGAGCACCTCAACCCCAACGACTTCAAGACGGCAGCTATCCAACACTATACCCCCCTCATGGTTCAGGGACCACGCAGACGCAGAAGGGATGACCCATCCAAGCAGGTCGTCCCTGCTGATTCGCTTCAGAGCCCTCACGAGAGAGTCCTGCTCGCACTACTGGCTGCGAACGTTGTACCACGTCAGAGCTCGGACCTGAACCATACTGACTTCCTACTTCTTCAGACAGTGCTGAATCCGGCGTTTGCTGAGGCTGCACAGCTCACTTACTTGCCATGGGTGATCTTCTTGCATATGCAGTACATCATGGAACACAAAGACAAGCACAAGCTGGGCTTCCCGGTCATGATCTGCAGCATACTCAGGCGGCAGAGGGTTACCGTTCCTACTGTGGGGTTGCATGCTGCGCGGGCTCCTATTGATGCGGGCGCCTTGAAGAAGATGTGGTTTGAGTTCAGCGAGGGCCAGTGGAGGAAGAAGGCTACCGCGCGACCACAGAAGCGCCAGCGAGAGGCGGGTGAGGGTCCATCAGAGCCCGCCCCTACTGCTACACCTGATGAGTATGAGGCATATCTTGCACTGCCAGCCCCTGGGAGCGAGTATGTCACTCGCTATGAGTTTGAAGAGCTGGATCGTCGCTATCAGGCGGAGATCGAGGCTCTTCAGCAGCAGGCGCGCCGCTCTCAGAGGGCTATGAGGCTCTGCTCGCGCAGTTTTAGCAGTGGCAGGCGTACTACCCGCCTCCACAGTGACTTTGTTGTTGTTTGGTGCTACTCTGTTTAGAAGCTTTATATGGACTTCTCTTTGGGATTACTTTCAGTTGTGTTAAACTATTTACTTTATTTCGATTGGGTTGTATTTTCAATTAATTTTGATTTTAGTTTGTTCTCATCTTTAACTCTGAATACTGATGTCTCTAATGCGATGCTCTAGCATACTTTTCTGTGTTGTTTGCTGAATGTGTGCAAGTATACTTTATCGTGCTGACTCCATGCCGGACACTAGCTTGGAAGCAAGTGTGAGGAAACCTTCTCCCCTACCAGGACACTAAGTGTGAGGAAGAACCTCTTCCTCAAACCATCACAAAAGAAATCAGGGGAGTGTTTTAGTTTCTTTTCCTTTTTGGTTAATGTTCGGCCCGTGCTTTAACGTGTATACCTATGTCCCTGTTCATTTCCCCCTTGTGAGTGTGACACATTTAGCCAGATCTCCTTCTTGTGATAAATTTCTGAACAATGCGGACATTGCTCCTCATTAAGTGTGAGGAAGGGGGAGATCTTTCTGAATGTGTCAGTCATTTATTCCCGCACTAATTTTTGTTTGGTTTTGGGCTATGTGGGGGTAATTCCCTTAGAGTGCTTCTTAGTGTTGAATACTTGGGTGGATCTTTAGTTGTGGAGTTGAGTCCGGTACTGACCTTTAGAGTTGGTTTGCTCAAAGCTGTGTGCTCTCATATCATATTTTCAAATGGCTGAATTCTGTTAAATGTATGTGAACAAGTGGGTTGTGGAGTTAGAACTGGTTTAACTTGGAACCTTGGGAATGATGAGAATGTCTGGAATGAAGGATAAAGGCAAGGTACTCCTCTGATCTAAGTTATTTTCTGAACCAAAAACAGGCCTCTTCCATCTGGTTATTAAGTCCTAGGGGTGTTTCATCACCCATTTACCTAAGGTCGTCTGATCTGGGATAAAAGACCCAATACCGTTACAAGGATGGAGAGAAAAGTCTGGGGGATGAATTATTTGCGTGAAATTGATATGTATGCAAAAAAAGAAAAAAAAAGAGGAAGTTCTTTAAAGTCTTATGTTTATGGCAATTCCTTAAATTAGATCATGAGTACGTGGTGTTGAAAGGTTCTGCGGAATATGGCAGAACTTCACACCCCTTGTCATCCACGGGTTTGAGAAGAGAAAAGGTTGGAAGGTTCTGAGTTACTCTACGTTTTGACTTCATGATTTGGCTTCTTCATATTCTTTTGTTTTAAAGGCGTGCTTTATTGTTTAAGAGACATGCAGTTAAGAGCAGATCGATTCCTGGGTGATTATTGTGTCTTAAACTCCTTATTTTGTGCAATCCCAAGGTTTGGCCCTGAGGCATTCTGAGACATTTTACTCCTGCTTTGCTTGAGGACAAGCAAAGGTTAAGTGTGAGGAGGTTTGATGAGTGTGAAATATGAATGGTTTTAGTGATCTTTAATGCCTAATTTTTATACGTACATCGATAATATTCCACACTTATCTTCCGTTTTCCTTTGGTTTGTTGTTTGGTAAGGCTTGATACCTTTTTCTATGACTAAATGCAGAGAAAAGCCAAGGAAACAGTAGATTAACTCACAAGGGAGATGGTGCAACAAACGGGGGTCGAATTGGAGTCCGAACGGTGAATTTAGAGGATTTTGAAGGAATGTCCGAGCTTGTGTCCGAACTTCCAAGTTCGGACGCAAGTCGAGAGTTTGTATGCTGCGCCTGATGGAATGTCCGAACTTCAGTCCGAACATCGAAGTTCGGACATGGTTAAGAAAAGCCGGAAGTCTGATGTACGGAGTATGTCCGAACTTGTGTCCGAACATCCAAGTTCGGACACAAGTCGAGAATTTTGGAATTGAAGCGCTCAAAGCATTGTGTCCGAACATTGAAGGTCGGACCAATGTTCGGACGGAACGATAATCTCAGTATAAACTCGGCGTTTTGAAGGGAAAATGAGAGAAGGGAGTCTATTTAAATGACCTAATCAGAGGGAGAGATTATTCATTCATCATCGATCATTACAACACACACTCTCACCTGATTAACGAGGTTCTCTCCACTCATCCACGCCAATTGCATCAGTTCACCTTCATCCACATTCATCAAGCATATCATCATCATTCTGGAGGAGCATCGACAGAAGGGAGGGAGATCATCATCTTCAACCTTGCACCTGCAGCCATTGACTCCGGATAAACGTTCAACTCAAGGGTTTTTCTTCCTTTAGATGAATTTTACGTTGATTGTATTTATCTGTTTCTTTGCAATGACTGGCTAGTAGGGATTTAACTCTGGGGTAGGGTTTGTTCAAGATGGATTCAATGTAGTTAAAGATTCTCCAATTTGATTATGAGGCTGTAATGGATTTTTTCAGGTTAATGATTATCAATTTTCTTCTCTATTAATTTCGCGAGTTATAGAGTTGTTCTGCGAAACCTATTAAGATCAGACACCTTAATAGGGAGTTCGAATTAACCTGGGAATTTGGGGAAGGATTAGTCGGATAGATAATCTTTCCTACAAACGCTAACAATTCTTTGTGCTTATTCCACCTATATGTGTTTTGCCAACTGCTAGATTAGAGTTGACACGTTCTGATAGGTGAGCTCTTCAATGAACTAGGATTTAGCATTGAAGAGATAGAAAGAATTGGCCTTTCCGTTTCTCATAATTAAATTGTAGGAGTTACTAGATTCAACCAGAAAAGAACAACCCAAACCCGGAGTTCCACTCATATTATCAAACTCATCGTTCATTTCTTTCGATTGCTTATTTCAACTCTGATTTGCATTTATTCGATTCAGTCTCAAAAACAATTCACAACCCCCTGAATTTCCAGTTTTCTTAGGATTTAGGATAGGACTTAGGCTTATTTATTCAAGTCCCACGGTTCGATACTTGGTTGCTTAACTTTCTATACTATAGTGACCGGGATTTTTGCTACCCGACAGACTTATTGATTTATTATTTTCTAGATTAATTTGTTTAGTTTTAGTAGATCAATTTACCTGTTTGCACCTAGGTGAGAGTTGTTTCAAATTACCGTGATCAGAGCATGGCGGAAATACTCTACGTAGAGCTGGTAGGCTCTAGTTCCAGGCAAATACGATGTTCGGCGTGTCCACACTCATTTTAGGAGTGGGATGCTGATATGGCAGTCCTAATCAGCAGCATTCCACACAGCTGGTGACTGGACTGTTTTATTGACTGGGTTGTTTTTTTATGGGAATTTTCACCAAATACCCCTGAGGTTTGATCGAATTTCACCAAATATCCGTACCTTTTCAGAATTACTATGAGATACCCCTGAGATTTGGTTTTTAATACGAGATACCCTTCCGTCTATTTCCTCAGTAAACATCCGTTAACTTTTACAATTTCTTCCCATTTTACCCTTAATCCGATTTTTCATGAGATACCCTTACATATTTGTAACGACTAATTTCACCACATACCCCTGTATATTTCAAATGGCTAGTTTCACCAGATACCCCTGTAACTGATAATTTTACCAGATACCCCTGTAACATAAAACAACTAGTTTGGGCCTATAAAATCAGAAAAAACATAACATTTTGACATTGTAGTCTTCATAATAAGACAATGTCTTCCTCACAATCAAGTTACCCGGTCACTGATGCTGTTGAAGGTAGAAGATGCAATTGTGGAAGAGAAGCTGAAGTCCTTGTTTAAAGAAAAAACACTTTTTTCGGAAGAATTTACTACAAATTCTTAGATTGCAATAGATGGATAGATTGGGCAACTGTAACCTATTGGTAGTTGTCATTTTCTAATTATCGATCTGGTTGACAGGGTAAGAAGAACGATCATGATTAGGCACCCTAAGAGACAACAATAAGCGTTTAACTTGTCAAAGGATGACATCTGCCCTGCCCTAAAATAAAGAAGAAATTATAGAAGATTATGAGAAGGATTAGGTTTTGTATCTCCCATCCATCTGGTAGAGGAATGTTTGAGGTGAAAGACTTTGATGATGTAGTGACGGTGGATTTGAATCGAAAAGAGTGCCTTTGTGAAGCATGACAATTATCCGACATCCCTTGTAAGCATGGGGTAAGGGCAATTCTAGATTCTAGTGAGGAGCCCCAGGAATATGTGGATGAGTTTTATTATGTCAAGAACTATAGGAATGTACAATTTTAACTTGGAGCCGATACCTGGTCAACGGTATTGGGCAGTTGGAGATTATCTTAAAGTTCTACCTTCAGTGCTGAAAAGGTTAATTGGAAGGCCTTCGAAAAATAGAAGAAGGGAAGAATGGGAGGGACCAGCAGGCAAGAGGTCAAGTATGTCAAGATGCACAACCTGTTTGCAATTTGGTCATAACAAGAGGACATGTAAGGAGGACCAACTGCTAGGGAGCAAAGAGAGCAAGCTCGCGGAGCTATTCCTAACGTAGAGACTTCATCATCAGTTGCTGCACCACGTCAGTCGTAAATTCACACAGGTTCCACTTCTTTTTGGTTTTTGACATTTTGGATTTTGATAGATACTACAATGCAGTTGCATTTTGGTGGGAAAATAGTCTCTTTTTGGATGAAGTGTGTTGTGGGATAGTAGTATCTTTTTGGACATACTGTGAAGTGGGGAAGGTACCTATTTCTTTTTAGATATAGTGTGAAGTGAAGAAAGTAGTCTCTTTTTGGATATAGTGCAGAGTGCAAGCTAGAATATTAGTTGTTGGAACTATGTAAATGCACTAGCTTAATGTGGCTGTTGTAACTTTGTGAAATGATCAAGCTGAAAAGTAACAACTTTATTATACTTCTGATTTTTGTTACATTTCTAGCATTTGGTTTACATTTTCAGCAACAACAATACATAGAATATGTATATAATTACTCCTACCCTCATCCCCCATTGAACTTGCATCTTCAAGTCCTTCACTTCCTCCTTGATCTTCATCAGCTCATGCTGCACTACTTCTAAGCTCTACTGGCTAAGGATATAATGTTGTCGTGCTACTGGATTCTGTTGATCAGTTGTGGGTTTTCCTAGTCTATCCAACTATTGCAATGTAAGCATTTGTAATACATTCTTCCAGATGAAGTGTTTTTTCTTGAAACAAGGACTTCAGCTTCTCTTCCACAATTGCATTTTCTGCCTTCAACAGCAGTAGTGACCGAGTAACTTGATTGTGAGGAAGACATTGTCTTATTATGAAAACTATAAAAACAACTAGTTATTTTATGTTACAGGGGCATCTGGTAAAAGTATCTGTTACTGGGGTATCTGGTGAAACTAGCCGTTTGAAACATGCAGGGGTATCTGGTGAAAGTACTTACAAATATGTAGGGGTATCTCATGAAAAATCAAATTAAGGGTAAAATGGGAAGAAATTGTAAAAGTTAATGGATGTTTACTGAGGAAATAGATGGAAGGGTATCTCGTATTAAAAACCAAATCTCAGGGGTATCTCATAGTAATTCTGAAAAGGTAGGGGTATTCGGTGAAATTCGGTCAAACCTCAGGGGTATCTGGTGAAAATTCCCTTTTATGGTTATATTAACTTTAAATAGTTGTAACTTTTAATATATACGTCCAAAATGAAAAAAAATTATATCATTATTCATCTAACTTCAAGCTCTTCAAAATAAGACCAATCATGGATATGTTTTGACAACTTTGAAAAAATTATATTTTTACATGTATATGATGATACACTAAATCATAATATAATTCAATATTTTTGATATTATGATTCATTAAAATTGATATTATGATTATTAACTAATAAGTGGTGAATTAGCTAACAAACTTTGGAATCGATAAAAATCATTATTATTTTGTAATGTATTATTATTGTTGTATGGTGTATTTTAAACTTTATATGGCGAATAATGTATTTTTCTTACATACCAAATATTATTTTGTGTTATATTATTGTTTAAAAAAATTTATTTTTACATGTTTACGATGATACACTAATGAAGATGTGATTCATTAATTTTGTATTATGATTCATTAAAACTGATATTATGATTCATTAACTAATAAGTGGTGAATTACAAAACAAACTTCGGAACTGATAAAAATCATTTTTGTTTTGTAATGTATTATTATTGTTGTATGGTGTATTTTAAACCTTATATAGTGAATCTGTATTTTTCATACATACCAAATATTGTTTTGTATTGTATTATTGCGTAAATATATTTATTTTTATATGTTTGTGATGATAATAAGATATGATTCAGTAATTTTGATATTATGATTCATTAAAAAGGATATTATGATTTATTAACTAATAAGTGGTGAATTAGATAACAAACTTCAGAACCAATAAAATCATTATTGTTTTGTAATGTATTATTATTGTTTTGTAAATAATATAAAATTTTAAAGTTGTCAAAATATATATGTGTCTGGTCTTGTTTTTAAGAGCTTAAATATAGATGAAAAATGATATAATTTTTTTATTTTTTGGACTTATATTTTAAAAACTACAACCAATTGAAGTTAATATAATAAAAAGCAGTCTAGTCAGCTGCTGACTGGACTGCCAAATCATCACTCCCGTACCAAGTTTGGCACGGACCAGCTGCACCATCTACGCTGCTAGTTCCAATAGGGACAATAACTGCATTAATTCACCTGGGAGACCGGGTCTCGATGTCACTTCGAAGTGACATCAAACTACCTTCAACGTGTCTCAAAGTGGAAAAAAATTTGGCTTCAATGGTGGAGATGAAGCGAATTTGTCAACGACTTCATTCTCAACCTTTTAATCTCCATTTATGTGGTTCAAATGTTAGGGACATTAACCCGGATGCCGGGAATAGTTCCATTCTCATAACCGTGTGCATGCCTCTTGCATCTACTGGAATCAGCCCCACCTCTAATGAGTGTTTGATAGCCCGTCATGCTCGTATCCTTGCCGATCCTTTCTTCGATTCTCCTCCCCTCTTTATCCCTCTCACTGAATTCAGCCTCCTAAAAATTACAGTCACCTTCATCCTTCTAGCCATTTATCTATTGCTCCGCCTATGGATTCCATCATCGCCCACTGCTCCCGTCTCAATCTTCACCCCGCTGAAATGGCCACCATTGACATTCCCCCTCACAATCCTCTACAACCGAAACTCCAAAAAGCTTTATTTAGTCGCGTCTAGAACCCATCCAGAATATCCCCAAAGTAATGCAAAATTTTGTGATTCAACTTTGGAAACCAAAATCCTTCCCGAGAGTAAATGAGGTCGGTTTCAACCGTTTTAGCTTCCAGTTCTCATCGGAAACCAACATCAAAAACATCCTAGCAAATGGCCCTTGGCACTTCCAAAATCGCCTTTTGGTAGTCAAGCCCCTTCGACCCATGCTTGAACTATGAAGGGCATAATCCCCAAACGATCAAGATCTGGGTCAAAGTGCACAAACTCCCAATCGGTTATTTCAACAAGCAATCTACCATCACCCTAACGAATTATCAGCAAATTTGTGGAGTGTTTCGACCGTCTCAACCCATTAGCATCCAAAGTCCTACGCTTAAGAGTAGAGGTGAGTATTTCATATCCTCTATGTCGCATGCTAGTCGTTAAATCATAAAATGGTAACCGAGTTTTCCAGGTCTTTTGTGAGAATCTCCCATATATCTGCTTCCGGTGTGGTGTTATGGATCATATTATAAGTGAGTGTAAAGTTCCAAAAACTCAAAATAACATAATCGAAAGGTATGGACCTTGGATCATGTCCGATTATGCCACTGGTTTATCATCAGTAACAGAGTCCTTTTTGCTATTTCAATGGAAGGAAGAAGGTGTTCTTGATGGGATTACGGTTATGGCGACTCAAGCTGCATTAGATCCCTCTATAAACATCTCCTCAGTCAATGTGGATCTCGCCCATTAAACCCACCCCATCATGACCCCTCTGTCGGATTCAGCTTCCCAGACAATTTATCCCCCTAACCCATTTTCTTTTCAAAACATGCTCTGCGTCAAACTTGAATATCTCTTCTCCAAATCACTCAGCTCTCAGTGTTAATCAATCTCCCAGACCTCTCTCACTTCCCAGTCTGTTACCCAATCACCAAACCTATGCCTCAACACATATACCATCGCCTCTTAGTCCTTTCCCTTCCTCCCGGGATAATATAAAGTTTTATCAGCAATTCAATTGGAAGATAGCTATCTTAAATTTTGAATCTGATTTCTCAAAGAAAACAGCCAGTGCAGAATTTCCAGCCCTAGATATTGGATCCTCTTTGGCCTGTATTGTTAAAGAAGCTGAGAGAAAACTTCATTCGTCCCAAGAAACCTCAAACCACTCCACTACAGATCCTTATGACAACCTCCTTCCTAACCGGCGTCCAAGAAAACAAAAAGTCCCCCCCCCCCACGTCTCCTCTCAACCCCTCCTATTCAATTGTGTTCAAGAAAAGGAAATGTCTAAATATCTAGCCTCGGATGATCAAACCATCCCTAGTGGGTTTGTGTTTGGAGAAGACTGATTATTATAGTCTTATCCTTCGCAAGGCAGACCCTGATGTAGATCAGGGCTGCCCCCCCCCCCATAATGACTTGCATATCTATTAACTGCCGAGGTTTGGGTCGCCCCATTGTAGTATCTTGGGTCACTGAACTAGTCAAGAAGTTCAAACCCGAGTTAGTTTTCTTGATGGAGACCTATAGATCCAATCCTGGTATGGATTGAGTCAAATCAAAACTCAAATAGTATGATGGTATTTCGGTTGTGTTGTGCAAAAACTATATAACAAAGTATATAAATAAATGCAAGAAATGGCAAGTGCACCTAACAAATGTAGTACAACAAGTATCGTATCCACAAGACAATTGGTCCTAACTTCCTAGTCTCGGCAATTAGTAATAGACTTGAAAGCAAATAAGTGGGGGTTTAGCTGACGGCAAGCTTGATTGTGTTGATTGAGTAATTGAAGGAACAACAAATAAACTAAAGATGATGGTTTGTCGGATTGGATGGATGAGTACTTTAGGATATTGGCAATCACCTGAACCTACTAAATATACTTGAAAATCTTTTACACCATAGTTGTATTTTAGAACAAGAGTAATAACCCTCTAAACCAAAGATGGGTTAAATCTTATCTAGTTAATTGTTACCTCCAAAATTAATTAGGGTTAAACTCACTAGATAACATTAAGCAAAAGTTCTAGATAAAATCCCCAAATTATACCTACTAACCCTAGAGGTATAGATCAAGTGTTCTCTCTCAATTTGGTCACAAACCCTAACTCAAAACCAAATTGTAGAAGGGGTTCACCACTAATGCACTTAAGAAATCAATTTAAGAGCATTGAATGATAATCAAGAGAGAAACAACTATATTAAGGTATAATAAGATTCACAAGCATATTCAAGGGTTTAGGGTCAAAAACCCATCCCAAAGCACAATGAAGTTCTACTCAAACATAGAGAAGAGAAAAACTAGAAAAGAGTAAGGATAAGCCATTAATGGAGTCTGTAAGCCTTGAAGAAGATGATCTCTTCCTTCTTCTCTTCTTCCTCTTCTTTCTCTTCTTTGTCGCCCTTGTTCTCTTTATTTTCGAGTGTAGAGTTGTGGAAATGCAAGTGAGTGAGTGTGTCTTAGTTTTCCCATTTCTAAAATTGTATTCTGGGCAAAATCCTGTTCCGACCGCCCCTGTGTCCGGACCCGAGAGTAAAACGCGTGATAGCTTTAACCTCGACCGCTCCACAGGGGCGGTCTTCACCAGAAACGGTCTTTTTACACTGAAATCGTCCCCATTTGACCCATTGTCTTTGGCACACTCCTCATGGCAATAAAGCTTGGCGACAAAGTCTTGAAAATCTCCAAAAAAATCATTGCTCAAGTGAGTTTTTATCTACAATATAACCAAAATTGTGTAAGTTCACCTAAATTAACGAAATGCTCTATAAATCGGTGAAATAGGTCAATAGTTACATGAAATAAAGGTAAATAAATACCTTATAATTACATTATTTCACCACTTATCAGGTTCCAAGTGCTTGTAGAAGTGGAGGTCTTGGACTCTTCTAGAAGAAAAACATGTCGGTCTCTCTAGTTAATTTCTCTTCTCACCTATTGCGGCAAATGTGATCCTTCCGGGCTTCCCTAAGTTCCAATTTACTGGTTTCTACCGGTGGACAAATTGGAATCTGAAGTAATTCTCTTTGAGGCTCCTGGATGTGCTAAGTCACCAGCTCATGGCCCATGGATAGATGAGGCAGACTTCAATCATGTATTATTCCCTTATGAAGTTATTGGTGGTAGATATAGAGCAAATTTTCAAATAGCCCCTATCAAAAATATGATTGAAAAACTTGGCCATTGATGTTGGGTTTTTTTTGCCCTCCTACTACTTAAACAAATTGCTAATTACCTCCACACCTCCAAATGAGTAGACTATATAGAGTGTTTACAAATGATCAGGGCCTTCAAATATTTCCACTTATGTCTGTAACACCTCACTCGATAAACTCGTAATAATCACTCTCATAGCATAATTAGAGACGTCTCACAGCGGAAGTTAAACTACCTTAATCCTCACTTGGGTGTCACATGCCATTACTCGCCCATGCGAGGAAAGAAGCATAACCGTAATATAACAATTTACAACAACTAACCGCAGTGATGGACGAGATATTTACTACATTACCCTATATATAAAGCTAATACCTATGACAAATGAGCATTTAAAGAATTCCCAAGGTTACCACGTACTAACATGAATTAATCCTACAAGCGTAATAAATAAAGGTCGAGGTCATCTATCCACGATCCCGCTCTCCGGCGCCAATCATCATTCACCTGAAAAATAAAATATTGGTGCCCATGGAGGGCTCAGCACTTGACCGATTATGTTAACTATGTTGTCCTAAACCCTTTAGGTCACTTAGGCCAATTAGCCGTTTGAACATGAGGTTGATTACATGTTGGTTCAGTTTACAGTTTATGTGAACAACAGTAAATAGCATAATTAATCATTTATCAATCCATCAATGTAACCGTTCATTCACCACATACAATTCACAACATACAATATACCATGTACTATAAACAATATACCATACACCACATACTATAAATAACATACCACATACCACATGCTATAAATAACATACCATATACCACATACTATAAATGACATACCATATACCACATACTATAAACAATCATACAACGCGTAGTTAATTCCACTAGGGTATCATAGTTTTTCCTTTAATTTATGTTAGTCACCATTAAGTCTTACTCTCAATATCAATGGGTGTCATTTTAGGACAACCCGTAAATAACCTCACGGGACAGTAGTCCATCCGTACACACAAGGTGCTCATTTGTCAAGGATCAATTGATCCCGGGACTTCCACTTGCCTAATAAAGGCGTCCATGAAAGGCCAGAAGCCATGTGCCAAGAGCGGCACTCTTTGTCCAACAGTCTATCTAGGCCTGTTGGGATGTAGAGGGAGTCGGTCCGATACGGACGTTATTCTCCAGTGATCACCAATGCGCAACCAACTAGTCAAAGACTAATTGGGATTTCCATACCGTATACCATAAACCAACACTCTCCATTATGTGATTAATTCCTAATCAACTACCCTAAGTAAAGCCTTAGGTCATGGAGAAGTCATTACCATTAATTACCTTTGAAGTCTTATATACTCCCCTATAAATAATCTAGGTTATATTCATGTTCGAGTATCAGCTCTAGAGACTGGGGATCCTGAGTCTCGTTCCTAAGTGTTTTACTTAGGTTAATTAGGAATATGGTTCTCGAATATTTGTATTCCAATCGCATAAGAAATCATAAAAACATTGTCCAAAGACGTCGCACACAATAATAATCGCGTAACAAATCGAAGAATTAAACCACACAACATTCCCACCCCCCCCCACCCCCCCCCCCCCCCCCCATCCCCCACCCCGCACTGGCACACACATATCACTCTTGTCATATAGTGAAGCAATACCCGAACCCGAGGTTTCCCTCAGGGGTTCAGACCACACAATGAACATACTGTACACCGAAGTACAATGCTAACGTGACGATACACGCTTGTCCTCAATCATCCCGAAGCTCATCCTTCAGCACATGCCCTCTAATGCACTCAACTCTGGAATACAACTACATATTAGCTCTCTGTAATACAGACTAATTTGGTATCCCAACTAGTCACTATTCCCCCTAGTAATCACCCCGTGATTGTACAATGTTTATCATTACACAGTTTGAGATTAGTTAAATCATCCTCCACTATATCATAGTTAACATGTAGTATCTATTTACTACTTAGGGTTTAACCCAAATAACCTTCATCATTTATTCATAGGTTTGTTTGTGTATATACTACACACCTCTATATAGTTTATCACTATATGTTAATTATATCCTTAACTTACAAACCTTTATTTCTCCTTTTTAAATCATGAGTTGGTCAACTCGACCTCTTTGGTCAATTGAGTTGACTTAGCCAATTATGTTGACTTGGTTAGTTTTACCCAAGTACACAAGTTTATATAGTTCATATTATGACCCTTGTACTATATAATACACTCACCACTTAATATGTTATACGTTAACATAAGGGCTTTATATCTAACGTGTTATAATTTATTTTCCCATCTTATGACAAATTTTATTTAATATTATATGGTTCCCAACCATATCATGTAATCCATACTCTTTATATATTCTTATATATACATATAAGAATTATAAAACTCATTTATTAAGTGATATGTCTTACCATTTTATGTAAGGTAATTAATCTCACTTAGTTGTGTTATCTTACACAAATCCACATTAGGATTATAATCCTCAGGTTATATAACATTTTCTAGTACATTACTAAACTTCTAAAGTCTACTCAATACTCCATGTTATTTTATAACCTCATTATTTCATCACTTGTACTAGCTTCATTAATGACATTAGTACTTTATATTTGATGTAACATTTATAACATTTTAGAGCATAGTCTAAAATTTATTCCTAACACTTTATATTGTACTTATAATACATAAGTTTTTTTGCTTGCTAGCTAATATCCTTAATAGTGTTACATTATTTAGCCAAGTAACTCTCAACCTTGTAATTCAGATTCAAGCATACTATATCTTATAATTTAATCCCTCTCTTATTTGGTACAATCTAATTCTCTAACTACATTTACGTACTTATACATATGTATATATACATAGTCTCACTGATCCCAATGTTAACCCATTATGTACATATACATATTTATACATCTATATATATAGTCTCATAATTTCTAATGTTAACCCTTCATATATACATACATTTACCCCTACCATCTTATAGATAATATCAACTTGAACACTTATAAATTAACACTGGTTTTATAAACAATTCTTTAATTACTTCGACCCACCAAATTAAATTCTATTTAACTCAATAATCTCTTCAATCCTTGTGAATCAAGCCCCAAGCTAAATGGCCCATAATACTTTCCTTGTTATCTACTCTAAGTGGGTTACCTTAGCCCACAAACCTGGCCCAATTCTATATACTGATTTCTATCAAATTCTAATTTGGGCTTAATCCCATTACAAAATATAATGAGTAAATTACTCAGAACCCCCTTGAGGATTTAGGATATTACAGTTAACCCCCTTGTGTTTATCATAATTATTGGTAACAACCTTGAGGTTAAGGTATCTTTGACTACGAGCCCCCGAACTATAACTCTGTAGTCAAGAAGTTAACTACGCACTAACCTATCAACTTAATCATATTAATAAGGTCATGTTGGACAAAAAACACTACTTAATCTGCATTGTTATTTTCTTAAAAATGTTAATCCTTCCTTGAAATGCATCTAAAGTGGGATGAGAGAGAGTTAGACGATGTTGATTAAACAGTTTTGTTGTCCAGTCTGGCATTATTAATGTGATTAAGCTGATAGGTCAACACATAGTTAACTTTTTTATCACAGAGTTATAGTTCGAGGGCTCGTAGTCAAAGATACCTTAACCTTGAGGTGGTTACCAATAATTATGATAAACACAAGGGTCCAATTTTGGCTATTTTGATTCTGATTTTGACCAAATCGAAATACCCAATCTGATTTTGACCTAACTTTAATTCATTAACCGTAAACCCTAATATTTGATTTTAGCCCCAATCGAATTCAGAACTTAATCTCCAATTTGAACTTTCTAATTCCAAAACAGAAATCTAATTCGAAACCTTAACTTAGTAACTCCTAATTTGACTTTAATTCTAATTTTACCACAAAATTTAACTAGTTAATTCTCAGAATAACCCATTCGCATATCTAGTTCAAGTTTATTATATTTATAATCCAGCCCTAAAATTTTTATAGTTTGTGTTCTTACACAGAATTCCTCATATTCACGTTTTTACCCCAGTGTTCCTTAAATTTACATTTTGACCCTAATTTTCCTAGATTCCAATTTTCCCCCAAATCTTAATTCGAACCCTAAATTACGATCTTCCCCAAATCAATTTCAAAACATCTAGTTCCAGATTTGGAACCATAATTTACTATTTAATAACCACAATCAAAATTAAACTGGTACAAGTACATATAATGTTTGAATTTAAGGTTCACAAATTCCATGATACTGAAAATCAGCAACACCCAACCACATCCTCAGTTCGCAGTGGTTACAGAAACTCGATTCTCGTTTTACCAAACTCTCAGACAAGCCCTAATTTCGGACTTCCTCAACACTAGCTAGAAAATTTATTTTGCAAACAAGAACCCTAATCTATCGACATAGCAAAAGTAAGTATATCAATTGCAAATGTACACCTTGAAGATTTTTCAGGAGCGTTTGGCTCTAGCTTTGGGCGCCTTCGGTTGGCTTTCCCCCAGTTTGCTCGTAGTTTTCCGGATCCAGTCAAGGAGGCAAAGCCACGTTTGCTCTCCAAGGTTGACCGAATAAAAGAAGAAGAATAGGTTTAGTTTGTTTAGGTTTCGGAAGTAAACGAAATGCAGAGGAAGAAACAGAAACCGGACTTGTACCTCAAAGGTTTCGATTGGAAACATGAACCAAGCAACCACCATCGACTCCCTTTCAGATTTTGGTTTTTCGAACTCTCGCAAGACGAGAAAGAGGGGAAGTAAGTTAAATCCGGAAGTTGAATGCGAAATCGAACTAGGGAATGGCCCTTACCTCCGAAAAAAATGAAGAGAGGCGCATATTTTGTAGTTCCTTGTTTGCCAGTTAGGGTTCAAAATTATCGAAAGTTGAGAGGGAAGGAGAAGAGAATACAGAGGCACTGAATGTGTTCCTTGTTTGCACATTAGGGTTACAATTCACATAAGAAGAACAAAGACGGATAGAGAGGCGCTTTGTCGGTTAGAGTTTCGAACTCAGAAGGAAGAAGAGAGTGGAGGGAGAAGAGAGGCGGTGTGAGAAGGAATCGCCAGTTAGGGTTGGAATCGAGAATGAATGGAGAAGAGGAATGGAGAAATCGGCGATATGGTTGTTCCTTGTTTCCATTAGGGTTGCAAATTACCATGAATGAAGACATGGACTCGTTTTTTTTTTTTGGTCGATACTGAGTCAGGGCTGGAGGGGGAATAACTGGGCTGGTATGATTGTGGCAGGATGGAGACTGGGCCGGCCCAGTATTTGGTTGGTCGGCCCATTTTTTTGTTTCAAAAACGTTACACAAATAATATCATTTTTTAGCTCGTATCTTGCCCGTTTTTCGTGCCGTTTGTGACACGTTGTCCCGTTTAACGAGATAAACCTTTTTATGACTCCAAATTTAGAATCTCAAACAATAATTATTATTGTTATTTATAAATTGCTTAATTAGTATTTAATTCATAATTGGTTTACGTTTCACCATTTTAGGCGAAAACGTGATGTCTTTTATTACGATTGTTTAACCAATCTTCCAATGCCTCAAAAATTACCCCAATAATCTCATGAGGTGTCTAAGACCTCATTTTCACTTCTAAAATATTTGTGACACATTTTTCAACGAAAAACGATTAATTATATCTTCGTTTGTATTTCTTTTCCTAAACCTCCTCAATGTCATTTTAGGCCTCATTAATGTTTCCTAACGACTTTTTAGGAGTTATTTAAATATTATATTATTCCATTTTACTTATTTAAGGATATTTAATTCCTTAATATCTCATTAATTACTTTTATTTAATTAATCCATTATTAATTAAGGTAATTATTAGGGATATTTCAATGTCTGTTGAACACCTACCAAGCGAAAGATCAGATCATAAACCCCTACTGATTAAATTAGTCAATAACAAAAACCCTAACAAAAATTAGATTTGAGAATGGATGGTTGTTAAAACCCATGTGTAATAGGATTATATTCGATACCTGTGAGAATAATGAAGGAAATTTGCTAAGAAAGTTGAAGGAGTGTAGCATCAGGTTACATGAGTGGAAAGGGTGGTCCATTAAAAAAATAAAGTGGAAAATTAGTAAAAAAAAGAAAGGAACTCGAGTTGATTACTAGTGGTACCCAATCACTCTGGGTTGTGGAAAATAGAAAGAGACTAGTTCTAGATATTGAGCTCCTTATGTACAAGGAAGAATTGCGGTGGAAACAGAGATCTACTCTTGGATCAAGGAGGGGGACAAAACACCAATTTCTTCTACTCTGTGCCACTGCAAATAAAAGGAGAAATGAGATTTACAGCCTCCTAGATCATCAGCGGTGCATGAAATACAATTGGAAAGATTTGGAGTCTATTTTCGTAAAGCATTTTGAGAATCGTTTTAGCCAACCTCCACAAAAAAACCTACAAAATTTCCTTTTCTCCCCTCTTTTAAACTCAATCAAAGGCACATTACCGACCTATGCCTTCCATACTCCCAACTTGAAATTATGAATGTTGCGAAAGAGCTAGGCATAAACAAAGCTCCAAGGCCTGATGGTTTTAATGGTAGATTCTACAAGAGTTTTTGGAACATTACTGGTTCGGATGTGGTTAGTCTAGTCCTCCAGGTTCTCTAAGGGAATCCACTTCCCTCACATCTGAATGACTATATGATAACCCTCATACCAAAAATCCTTGGAGCGGTTAGTCTTTCAGACTATAGACCCATAGCCCTATACATTTTTTTCTACAAAATTGAAATACCCGCAAATTTCGAGTTAGAATATGCGTACTATATAGTAGAAATTAATGAGTTAGTCGTTAAATTAGAACGTATATGATATGATTGGTTAGTTCGAGAGTTGTATTAATTAAGGCCCACGGAAGCTGAATAACTATTTCGTATTTTTCTTCCTTCTCCTAAATTACTATAATTTTAATATATATTTCCCTTACATTTTCTTTCCCAAAATTACCACGATCTCCTCACATCTCCTAAATAAGTTCTTAATATTTATTTATCTACCTTTAAACAAATATCCCTCCTTAGAAGATATTTCTATCCATCCTTATCTCCTCTGAACGGCTAAACTATTTCTTTTCTTTTTTTATTTCCAATTAGTAAATTACTCCTTATTTTTCTAATCCGTTGAATCTAGTTCTCTTTCAAATTGATTACAATTAATTATTCAATCTATCTCTCAAATTATTTACAACATTAATTATTTCTCTCCCTCCTCTAAAACTAATTAGGTTTATTATTTAATTAATATAATCCCCCTCACCACATTTATTTCTATTTATAACACAATTTCCTTCACCATCTCCTTCATCCTCATCACGACGCTATTACGCTTCTTCTCTCCAAACTTCCAAATGCTCGCTCTTTTCTTCCTGTTGTTGAGAAGCTTCTTCCTTGGTGCCAGATTAGGTAGAAGGGTAAGGTCTAATACTTGGTAAAGTTCCGGGATTCTTTTGGGTTGTAATTGTATAGTTTCTTATTGGTAATTTTGTTCGCAATTCTAGACCCCGAATTCGTTGACGGGCGCTACTAGTGGTTTGGTTGAATCGTCTTCGTAGTGGTGTGCGTAATCAGGTAAACATCTGTGCTCATAATTGTTTTCTCGTGTGGTTTGTGAATTATTAATGGATTGTTGAAACCCTGATTTGGGATTTTGGAAGTTGGGAATTATTTTCCCCGTGTATTATGGATTTGATGAATTTTCAACTGGAAATTGATTACTGATTTTGGGAGACTTTCACTGGATGAATTACTTGGTTGGTACCGATTGGTGCTATGTATAAATTATTGGTACCTTATGGTGTGTGTGTCCGAACATCTGTCCGAACTTACATGTTCGGACAGCATGCGAGGACGAATCCAACTTGTGAGTTTCAGTTCATGTCCAAACTTACAAGTTTGGACCAACGTTCGGACCACGTAAGGATTTTATCGGAACTTGTGTCCGAACTTACATGTTTGAGACGTCTATATGTTTCAACTCTTGACTTGTGTCCGAACATCAATGTCCGGACACAAGTTCGGACGCTTTTACTTTCTGGTTTGCAAACTCTTGACTTGTGTCCGAACGTCAATGTCCGGACACAAGTTCGGACACTTGGGTTTTCATAGTATGTCTTATTCTCGGCTTGTGTTCGAACATCAATTTTCAGACACAAGTTCGGACAAAGCTTGTTTTATAGTTTTAAGACTCGTTTGAAGTCTGTTTTCGAAACCGTTTGCGGCGTTAGATTTGTGGCGACGTGTTCTTTAATTTAAGGTAAAATCCAGGGTGTTAAAAAAATCATCACCAAAGTCCTTGCCAACCGCATCAAACCTATCCTCCTCACTTAATTTTTCCCAACCAATCAGGTTTCATCAAAAGTATGTTACTTACTGACAATGTTATTTTGGCTGGAGAAATCCACCACTTCTTTTTTAGAAGTCAAGCCAGGAACAAGGGTGTTTTGCTCTAAAAGTGGACCTTAGTAAAGCATATGACAGACTTTAGTGGGATTTCATTGATAAAACCCTTACCAGCATGAACTTCCTAAATCTTTGGAAGGTGCGCTCATGAATTGTATAACTTCAGTCCAAGCCTCTGTTTTGATCAATGGATCCCCCACTCCACCTTTCAAACAATTTAGAGGAATCAGACAAGGGGACCTTCTCTCCCTTTTCATCTTTGTCATGGCCTAGGAGGCTTTCTCGAGTAGGCTAAACCTAGCAATGCAACAAAAAATTTACAATGGAATTTCAATAAAAAAGGATTCTCCTCCCATTTCTTATGTTGCATTCGCTGATGACATCATCTTCTATGGTATGACTAAAGGAAACAATGCCTTTGCCCTCTCTTCTATCCTTCAAGTCTTCCTTCAGTCTTCAGGCCATATGATTAATAATCAAAATAGTGAACTGGTCTTTAGTAAAACAAAGTCCCTCAAACTACCAGAGATCACATTTCTAGTACCTTTGGAGTTTCATAATCTACGTCTTTCACCAAATACTTGGGTCTACCTTTGAGAATTGGAAGAAATAAATAAAAGGTATTTAATTACCTCACTCCATCCCTTAAAAAATCCATAGTTGGGCTAGACCAATGTCACAAGCAGCCATATCCATCTTTGTCAAAAGTGTCTTACAATCTCTCAAAATTTCACAGTGTCTCTTTTCAAATTACCCATAGGAATTACTAAACAATTAGATTCTCTGTCTTCAAACTTCTAATGGGCGGGAAATAATGAGAAGAAAACCATGAAATGGTCTAAATGGAAGGATATCTACACTCCTTAACACTCAGGGGGACTAGGTTTTTTTATCCTTTGACAAGTTCAATGGGGCACTTGTAGCAAAACAGGCATGGTTGTGTCTAACAAACCCAACTTCACTTGTAGCAAAAACCCTGAAATCTATCTACTTTCCTGATAAGAGTATTCTAGAAGCCTGTCCCTCCTCAAAAGATATCACCATCTAGAATTCCATTCTTCATGGTATTGAGGTAATTAAAACAAGAGCAAGTTTAAATGATGATAACCACTAGTGGTGGAACCCAGACAAGAATGGCCTATTCACAGTCAAATCATGCTATGTTGATTTGATTCTTCAGAATGATTCCACAAGGGCTTCATCTCCTTTAATAAATTTAATTTGGGATGTTCTTAAAAGAGTAGATCCAAAGATCTCTCATCTAAGATGTAAATTACTTTGCTGAAAATTCCTCAAAGGACAACTGCCAAGTATGGCTAACCTAGCGAAAAAATTGAAGGCTTCCCCTTTTTGTGTCTTTTGTGGGAAAGTTGAAAATGCTCAACACCTCATGTTCAATTGCTGGACTGATAAGGATTGCTGGAAAGACTTCAATATCAACTCCAGCCTTTCGGAGGACAATGAAGGAGCCATCCAAGATTGGTTTGTAAGCCAAAACAAGCACTGGTCGAAGAAGACTTTCAGTAGAGTGGCAAAAATCTCATCTGGGCATTGTATGATGCCAAAAATGAGACAAAGCATAACTAAGAGATACCAATCATTCATATGATAGAAGGAAACATATCCTTCACCAACACTTACAGTTAATTGCTAGAAAAAAGAAACAAATATCAACTCAAGTTTGGATGATGCTTTTCTAGATGAGAATTGCATTATCTTGTGAAGTTGTTGATACAGAAAGTTTAGTCAACCTTTCTTTGTTGTAGGGATCATTTCCAAATCAAATGGAGACATTTTATTGGCTTTCAACAACAAATATAACTCTCACGATGATTCGGTGGATGCAGAAGTGCAAAAATTCTCTTTGGGTGCAAGTGGGAAAAGGATGTAGGGTATTCCAATATGACAATCTTCATCAAAGAACAAAAACTACTTCAAACAGTAAGAGATCTCCTGAGAAATGACTTTTTACTCCTTATAAAAATGAGTTTTTGTCTCTTACTCTGTTAAATTTTTGAACATGTATGTTTTTCCCTTGTAATGACTCTGTTAGTGATTTTACTCTTTTCTTATCTTCAAACTATTTAACAACACTAATGACGGGAAGGTCTGGAACTCAATTACTATTCCAATATAAATTATTAGAGCCAATATGTTGGCGGTAGTAGAAGAAAGCTAATTAGGGTGTAATATTAACTCTCGGTAAAATATCAAGTGTTCTATCTTCAAAAAAAATTATCTTAATATGGATCCCACACATCAAACACTCCATATTTTTTGAGCGTCTAATCTAACGCTCGACATTTGCTTCTTCCATTTTCATCTACTAGCTTAAAAAATAGAAGTTTTTTTTAGAAATGTAGTGTTGGCGGAGCACTGCAGGTTACATCATGAGACACTCATCACTGGTCCAACCCTTTGGCTGGAATTGGGTAACATAGCCATTCATTAGTCTTGACTATTAGAGAAAGAGTTCATGTTTATGTAAATGAGGAGAGAAGACAAGCATTGTTGCAATTTGAACTTACCAAACTATGAACTCCAAGGATGCTTTCGCGTCTTCCACGGTGCGACGAGTCCTCTCCTGGACTATCTACTCAGAGTGCCACATCCGCTGCTGTCCCACTAGCCCTTTCTGCGCCACCATCAGGTATCGTCTCACGTGAGGAGTTTGAAGCCTACCAGCAGTGCGTGAAGGCCTACCATCGATACGTGGATGACGAGATGCGGCGTTTGAGGGAGGAGCTCCGATCTAGCCGCTCACCACCACAGTAGAGCATGTTGGGCATGGTGTTGTCGAGTTATTATTTTTGGAGTTATTGTGTTTCTGAGACACTTTATTTCGCTTTCATTATTGCTTTAGTTCTTTCCTTTGCATTACGTTTATTTCAATGCCCTAGCTTAGTTACTTTTAGCACTTTGTATTGTTGTTCTTTGAATTAGGATTATGACATTGGACTCATACATGAGTCCACTTTTGGCTTTCTAATTTGGGCTTTTGTGTATTCTTTGGAATCTTTTATGCGCCTTAGTTTGTGTTGATGCATTATAGGTTCATAGCATGGAAACAGGATTGTCTCTAAGTGATGAGTTGGGAAGTTTTCAAAGGAAACTCTTGCGAAATTTTCCCATGAACCTTTGGCTTCCAAGGTCGATAGCAGCGCTTAAACTGACCGAACACTTGCAAGTGTGGAGGAAACCCGCAAATAACTCATCTTTTTCAGGGGAGTACTAGTTTCAAGCATTACTTAATACTAATCTTATACTTTTTTGCCTACTCTATGCTTAGTGCTTTGAAAAGGTCTTCTGTTTGTTTTTCTTTGAGCTCTACGTTGAACAATAAGGACATTGTCCCATTCAAGTGTGGGGGGAAAAATCTTTTATTTTTGGCGCACTGCTCAATTTCCTTAAGCGTATTTATAGCTTCCATGTATGAGTTACATTTATAGTAAACAAGTTTTTCTAGGATTTCTTGGAATTTTTCACCATTTTTTTACAAGTTCTCTCTTGAGGAGTAATTTGCGGTGCAACTATAAGTCCCTATCTTGGTGAGTTTTTATTGCTTAGGGGCTCTTTCTATCTTCTCATCTAGGGCTTGCTAAGGGGTGTTTCCTTGTGAAAAATTTAAAAAGGAACTTGAGAGGCACCGTAGGTAAGCAACAAAATGAGAGTAAGTGTTCTTTAATGCAAGGAAAAACGCCTAAGTATCTTCTCCTTACCTCTTGTTGCAAAAGTGAAACCAATGCACACATCTATTTTTCTTTTTGTTTCTCATCAATGCCCATTCTTGAGTGAAGTTTGTCATGGTAAAAGTTCTCAAAGTTTCATAATCATATAGACCTTGGAAGCCCTCTAGATCATATCCCGAAACTCTATATTTTTATTTGCCCTAAGCACACCCATATCACAATGATTAGGTTGGTTTGCACTCCTCTTGAGGTTTTTCATAACTTTGTTCACATGAATTCAAGAATTCATCTAAACACTTGCTTGCTTTAAATTTATCTCCTTGTTTTGGGTCTCTAGCTTTGCTTGAGGACAAGAAAATAGATAAGTATGGGGAAGTTGATAAGTGGTGAAATAATACTATTTTAGGGTCTCTATTCACCTTCATTTTACTTGGTGCATAATCTATTACACCACCTTATAGAGTACTTTTGTGATTATTAGTGAACTTATACTTTTGGACATATTTTAATTGGTAAATACTCATTTAAGTACATTTGGAATGTTTAATGGGAGGTCACATCAATGATCAAACACTTTGGGAAGGATGTCAAGCCAACGAGAAGCGTCGGGATGATTCCGGTGCCAATAGAAGCTTACTGGAGCCGACCGACCTAGGTGGGTTGGTCTAACTCGTCTCCAAGCTACTGGAACCGACCGACCCAGGTGGGTCGGTTGAACTTAAAATCAGCATGTGTCGTCATCTTCCAAAGGCCGATTGACCCACGAGACCGACCCAGGGTGGGTCAGTTGAACAGAAAATTTTCCCAGATTTGTGTTTTGAAAAGGTGAATTTTGGGAGACCCATTCCCAACATTCATTCCACCGGACTCCAGCCCAAAAGAATAGAGAGAGAGAGAGAGAGAGAGAGAGAGAGAGAGATAAGTGAAAACAAGGGAGAAAAGAAGAGAATAAGAGGAGGAAGAAGAACTTGAAGATTCCACCTCCATTGAAGCTCCAATGCTCCTCTAATGGCTAAATCACTCTTCTCTCTTGTCTTTCTCTTTTTAATGGTTGACTAGTCTCATTTTGTATCCTAGGATGAGGTTTTACCCTAATGTTACTCATTGAATGCTCTTGACCTAACTCATTGAATACACTCGTTTTATCTTCTTCAATGTTCAATTAATGCTTTAATTTGATCAACTATTGCATTTATGGTGGTTCCTTTCAATATGAGGTTTTGAGATTGGGATTTGACCAAGGAGGGACAAACCCTAGCTTTTGTACTTTTGATTTGGGGGTAAAACCTTAGGGCTATTGTTTAAGAGCTTGTGTTTAATGCTACATAGTGACTTTGACCTTCTTTAGTTAAGATGTTTGATCAATTAGGTAAGAATTGATTGTTCCATGATTTGGGGATTCTTGATTTTAGCTCTAATAGACATTGTGAAAATGAGTTATGGTTATGAGTTTCATTGGATAAGTTAGGTAGTTCCCTACTATCCTAGGGTACTTCTTCATCCATTATATCTAAACCATTTTAGATTATTGTTTTTCCTTGTGATTACAAACAACTAAGCTTGCCTCTGGATAAATCCCCATTTATAGTTTTTAATCACAATTTACTAAGATATCGAAGCTCGGGAATTAGAAACCAATTTTCTTGTGGATACGACACTTGTTGTATTACAATGAATTGGGTGCACTTTCTCATTGTAGCTAGGTTTTACTACTTATGTTAGTATTATCTTCAACACACGTTGAGCACACAACACAACACTTTGCCCGTTTTGCTAGTTACAATTAGTCCTCAAGGTTGTGTATGAAAGAAAGTACTTAATGTTATCACTCCTGATATCTAGTTCCAAGCAGCCAGGTAATAACATTGATGTGTATCTCGGCCCACTGATTGATGATTTGAAGTTATTGTGGAATGAAAGGACCGTGGTGTAAGATGCTTACGCAAGAGAAAATTTCACACTCATGGCGTTGTTGTTCTAAACTGTCAACGACTTCCCTGAATATGGGAACTTGTTTGGATACACGGTGAAATGAACATTTGCATGTCTAGTATATGAGAAATACACTTGTTTGTACCGTTTAAAACATTGTGGGATTAATTTTTACATGTGTCATCGACGTGTTCTACCTAAAGATCACCCTTATCGAATAAAGAAGAAAAAACTGTTCAACGGTGAGGTTGAGACTCGTATGGCAGGTTTACCTTTGACCTCTGAGGTAGTGTATGCAAAGGTTAAATACATTGTAAATGTATTTTGAAACACATCAAAACCGGTAATGAACATTTGAAAAAAGTGTTCTATCTTTTAGGATCTACCGTATTGGCGTCATCCGCCTGTGAGACACTACTTAGATAGCATGCACATTGTGAAGAACGTTGATGGGACAGTGAGTGGGACTTTGCTCAACATACCCGACAAAAGGAAAGACGGGTTGAAAGTGAGAAAAGACAAGCAAGCCATGGGTGTACGAAAGGAGTTACACCCACAACAGAATGGGAAACAAATATACCTAACTCCTGAATGTTATACTCTTTCAAAGAATGAAAAGATTAGCTTCTGTAAATGTCTGCACTCGGTAAAAGTACCACCTGGATACTCTTCAAACTAGAAGAACATTGTATCAATGAAGGATTTGAAATTGTTTGGCATGAAATCTCACGATTATCATGTATAATGATACATCTTCTTCCAGTTGCAATTCGAGGGATATCGCCAACTAATGTCAGAAATGCGTTAACTAGATTATGTTTCTTCTTCAACGTTGTTTGCTGCAAGGCAGTTGGCGTAAACTCTCTCGATGATCTACAACATGAAATTATGGTCACATTATGTCAAATTGCGATGTATTTCCCACCATATTTCTTTGACATAATGATGCACTTAATAGTACACATTGTTCGAGAGATCCAATATTGTGGTTCGGTCTACTTACAATACATGTACCCTTTTGAACGATACATGGGTATTCTGAAAAGTAGAATGAAAAATAGGTATCGACTAGTAGGGAGCATAATTGAAGCGATAATGACTGAGGAAGTCACATAATTTGTGGCAGATTATTTGAGTGAACTAGAGTCAATTGGTATTCCAAAACCACGACACTACGACAGATTTAAGGGTAAAGGTATAATTGGCAGAAAGATTGTGCAAGTTCTGTGTCATCTTATTCATCAAGCACATTTGTTTATGTTACAACGCCTTTAGGTTGTTGAACCTTTATTTTATACCCATATGGATGAGTTACGACAACAAAATAATGTGAAAGACCACATTTGGTTGACAAAAAAACAAAACTGAGTGTTTGTCCAATTGTTCAAAGATCATGTGTTTGAACTAGCATCATCGAATCTAGAAGTTGTAAGTGAAGAGATCAGATGTTTAGCAATTAGACCAGAAACTAATATTATATCATTTGCAGGATATGCCATTAGTGACTATATGTACTACACTACGCGCCAAGATGCTAAATAAAAAAACACGAATAGTGGGGTAAAAATTGAAGCACTAGCCACTGAATACCAAATCGGTAACCGATCTCAAACCAGTTAGGAGCTCTAGTTGGTATTATACTGTCATCGAGGACATTATGGAACTAGACTACCACATTGATTCTTCTCTATTGTTCCAATGCAAATGGGTAGACAACCAACGTGGATACCAAAATGATAAAGGATTTACTTTGGTTGATCTTTCATGTATCGGCTATAAGGATGATCGGTTTGTTATGGGAAAGGATTGTAAACAAGTGGGGTATGTTAAGGATCCGAAAGACTATAGATGGTATGTCGTTCTTATGGGAAGAAGACCTAGCCGAAAGTGAAAACAATGACGATGATGACAATGAGGTGATAGAGGAAACACCTTTGTTTCCAACAGGATTACATGATTCAAATGATGATACCCAAAGCGAGTTGATTTACGCATGGTCAGAGCATAATGATGGTGTTTTGGATGAAAATATGAAATGATATAAGTTTTCGTGTCAGGTAATGCTAGTAGTTGTACACATATATGTTTTAAATTATAAAAGGTTGGTCGTCTACTGTAATTTCATCTTAAATATTCTTATTGATCTGTTTCATAGTACTTATCTGAATTTGTATTATGACTTCATCTGATGTGAGTGGTTTATCTTTTCCGCAGTGGATGATCACCCTATTGACGACCTCGTTGAAGAGTTCCTCACGGCTGGAGAAGTTGAGTCACAACAGAAGAGAACAACTAAATGGGTCACACGAGGCAGAAATAAAAAGAAGAGTGAGCAATCAGTTCTTGCACGGGAGGCTGAGGTTGGCCATTCGCATCAAACTGAAGAACCAACAGTTGCCGCACCAAAGCCCAATAAGATGAAAAAGTGAGGCCCTACGCGTGCATTGAGGGCTAACAAAAGCCCTGATACAATACTGGTGCAGTTCAATGAGTACAACCAACCACACGAAGATTGGAAGAATGATTTCACAGCTTATAGTAGCCATCTAGTGAAGACACAGTGCAACATAAGCCACAACTGAAAACAAGTGCCTCGAGTGTTGAAGAATACCATGTTTGAGCACATTCAGGTATATCTATATTTTAGTAGTGTTGTTGTAAAATAAAATAGTATTTATGTATGTGTTACTAATTGACTAATCATGTATGCAGGCTTGTTTTACGTAGATCCCGCTCTTATGAATGATGTGCTATCATCAATGTCAAAGCAGTTCCGGGACCATAAAAATAAGCTAGCCGACAAGTACATTCATAAGATGCTAGTTCCAAAAGATCTAGATGGTGCAGATCATGATGTCAGCGGTGAAATGCCACTATGGATGAAGTATGAAGGCATCACTGAAGAGCAAGGGATATAGTTTGTTGAATATCATCACTCCTCGAAGTACAAGGTGGATTTGATTATCAAATCTATGTTATGCTCTTTCATTCATTTGTAGTTGTTTATTTCACCTAACATAAACATATTTATGCAGGCTCTTCATGAGAAACAACAAGCAAATGCGAAGAGATCGGTTCCCGCATCGCTCAGGTGGTAAAAGTATTGCCCAGTGTGTACCAGAGTGGGAGCAAAAGGGTTTTCTGCCAATGAATGGCTCATTGGATGTTAGTGACAGAAGAATGAAAGTGAGAATTAAGCCACATTCTCAAAACTCGCATCCTGAAAATCCTTAGTACGATAATGCCACGAGAGCAATTATTGATCAAATGGTAAGTATTTAAATTCTAAAACATTACAATGCTTGTTTATATCAAATTGGACAATTGGTTAGTATATATAACTTACAACCAATTAATAATTATACTTGTGTTTTGTATTATGGTGACTTAAGCTCTCAACTCACCCATGGTACTTGGACTTTAGAAGCAATGATGATCCTCATACTCACGCACTTGGAAAGAAGGATAATCCAGGTCGTGTTATTGGTTGTGGTGGGCATGTTGGAATCCGCCAAGCATTTGGCGTTCCCAGGTCTAGAAAAGGGGCACAAGGAAACATTATCAGCTACCATGAGCATGTTAGATTAACTACTGAAATGGAGCAGAGGATTCAACAGTGTTGACTAGAGGATTGCTAAGGCTATGTCTAGAATGCGACCAGATATATTTAGCAGCCAAGAGGTTTCTCGACCACCAGTTGAGTCACCCAATCCGACTGAAAGCACACCTATGTGAAGAAGTAGTGTCCACTCGGCTGAACCGTTTCCTTATGCATCTCTCAAAGTTAGAACAACATTTTAATTAGAAATATGCATGATAATTTATATTATTCATTTGTCTAATCTCATCATAGAACAAGAATTTCACAATTTCCATCTAAACCATTTTCACATAACATTCAGGAATCTTGTGAGTGCACGATGTTTTTACCATTTGAAGATCATGATTTCATGGTGGTATAGGGTATACTCTTCCCCTCCAATCAAAATGACACTGTGCATGGTGAACCACTCCGACAATACCATGCCCGGGTGCTTGTGGATGACTTTGTGTGTAACACCCCTCTCGATAAACACGTAATAATCCCTCACGTAGCATAATTAAAAGACGTCTTAATGGAAGAATAAACAACATTAACTCTCACACGGGTGTCACCTGCCATTACTCGCCTATGCGAGTAACAAAGCAGAAACTAAATCCAACAACCAAAACAAACAGCACTACCATACCGCTGCGACAACGAGATAAATCCTATACATCATACTAAGTCCAAAAACGATAACTGTTGACAAGTGAGCATCTACCCAATCCCGTACTTCGGTTTTGACGATGATCCGCAACCTGCAACAAGCCATAAAGGCTCAGCGATAAAAGCTGAGTATGAAGGCCTGGACCCTATTGGTCACTTGTCATTTTAACCATCTTGATATTAGATTGATTTCATGCTTTACCATTTTACAGATATAATTAATACTGTAATAATCATGTATAATCACATAATCATCCATCCAACCAATACAGTCATTACATATCACAAACAACAGTTGTATAAACGAATGTATCGAATAATTACAATACTGTGTATAATCTTCTTAGCGAACGGTTTCCATATTTAATATTATTTGGCCTTCAAGGCCCCATCCATCCAAACCATGTTTAATTATTTACCAGATGGGCGTTATGTTGAGATAACCCGGTTAACCTTACCAATGGACAGTAGTCCTCCCGTACACACAAAGGTGCTCATTTCGCCAGAGGTCCGGAGGCCCCTGGCTATTCACTTTGCCTCGTAAGGCATCCATATAAAGGTCGTAGCTGTGTACCAACAGCAGGTACCATCTGACCCACGATCCAATTAGGGCTCGTTGGGAAATTTCCTGGAGCGGAACCCGATCGGGTACCCCTCAGTGATCACAAATGCGCAACCAGGTAGTTCGTAAACTACCGGGATTCCTCCCCTCATCTCATACCAATTCTCTCATAGGATTAAGATAAACTCTTAGTGTTATGGAGAATACAATTTATCAATTTACTTCCCAATGGGTCTCACACATACCTATAAGTAATCTAGGTTATATTCATGTTCGAGATCCATGCTCTAGAGACCGACATTGTCGTATCTCGTACCTAAGTGTTTTACTTAGGTTATTATATACTTAATATCAATACTAAGGGTATTATATCTAGTAACCATCGTGTCATCACATTAAACGCATATGTATGTTTATATAAGTTGATCTATAGTTGACGTAGTGTTAGTCCCGTAAGACGCTCGCGCGTAATTAAATAACGCAATAACACATATCATCACATGCACATAACCACACACATAACATACAAGTTATCAAACAAGTCCGAGCCCTTCCTCGGGTCAACCCGGATCAAACCCTTCTTCACATACCGTACACCTTAGACCAAGGATGCACAGTGTAGTCCACTAAGCTCGTCGAGCGCCCACGTCTGAAATGTGATCTAAAAATACGAGGAATGCTAGGTGTCAATCCACATGACAAAATGACTCGGTATTTCCGAATAATGTCAGTAACCCCAGTATTACATCCCTGGATTTCAACTGTTATTAATTAAGGTGTTGTTATCCTTAAAACACCTTATTGGATGTATGTATTAATACTCGGTTTAACAATGGAGTCGGTTTCATAAGAACGTCGTGATTAACGTTTTCGAACGTAAGAGTTTGTATTTTTTCCAACTCGTAGTAGTTTATAAGCGTTATGCTTTTACATAAGTTCGTTCGTTCTCGAACGTTTAATTCAACTGTTCCATCGCAAGCATAGGCACGTATTGTAACCTACAGTTGCATGCATAATATAATTTATAACCTATGGTTTCATGTATACATGCATTATTTATCGTATAGTATTACTATCCCACCATCCATTATAATACATCATATTATGTAATCCACTAATCTTGTAGCAAGCTACATTTGAATTCAAAAACTTATAGCTTATAGTTTACAAATTATCTCCATGTAATAACCTTTACCATTATATCATATGGTTTCCAACCATAATGTATATCCACCCTTATATACATAATCCTCGCATATGTATATATTTATCAATATAGGTAAGTTTCATGAGTTATAAAACTCTTATATCATATGTCACATTTTATCATCTTATGTGAGATGATTATTCCCATTAGTTGTGTTATATTGTTACAAATTTTATTAAGATCATTATCTTAATATTATGTAACATTTTATGTTGTATAATTCCAACTCCTAAGGTTTATTCCATATACACCTTAGTTTATAAATCTCATTTATTTATAGTTTGTCACATTATTTAATGTGAATACCTTTACTTATATTATATTAATTCCATTTAAACCTCATTAATACCATATAATTGTTATAACATTTATAACATTGTAGACCATAGTCTAAAATTCATTTTCCAACCTTTATTAATTCGGTACAACACTATTCTTAATTTTAATTTCATTTTGACCACATAACATTATGTAATGTTATACCATATACTAATATCATATAATATGATATCTTTATCTTATATAAATTATAACATATAGTTTTCATACAAAACTATTGTTATTTACCGAAAAGGTATATCCATTTAAACCAATCTTATTAACTTACCATATCTTTATGTTTATTACAAAATCACCCCATAATTTACACCATGTTATATATACCATATAATATAACATTTTAAACCTTAATTTAAATATAACCTATAGTTATAAATATTCCAAATTTTCGAATAGAACCTAAATTCTGTTCTAATTCATTTCTTAACCCATCAACTTTTTATAATTACAATTTGACCCAATTTATATGTAACACCCCTACCGTTAATCCTATGCTTACCATCCAATCATCCCTTAATTCTATCAGTTCGCAGCGGAATATGACTACTACTACGGCGGGTGGTACAACGCCACTAACCGCCCATACGACTAACTAAGCTTACCTTACTTACAGTGACGGTCTGATGACATAGTATACCGAGCTACTACATTACTTACCAATACAAAAGAACAGATACTTACATAGGTGGATTACCGAGTACCAAAGTATATTCAATTTACATTCCTTCCAAGTCTACCAAAAATAATGAGTTTCTACAAGCTACTCATCTACATCATTCCAATATTCTTTCATTACCCAAAAGGGTGTACCCTATGGTACACCGGCTAACAAAAACCTACAGCCGTGTACAACATAGTACACCTTTCACAATTCATTGTTTACAGACAAAAGAAATCAAAACAAATCTCTTCATGGTCTTCACCCGTCTCGAGGACCTGCGTGTAGTAAAAACATCGCCCCAAGGGGCTCAGCAAAAGTTGCGCATAAACTCCGCATATACCGCGTGCTAGCTAGGGCACGCCGACTATTTAAGGTCGACTATACATGCGGTTCATTAATTTCATACATACATGCTTTACATACATCATACAATCATGCTCAATACAATACACAACCCCAACAACAATTCAATAGCACACGCAATACTTACCTTCACAAGGGTTAGCCTAATTACGCATCCGGGTTAATCGGAATGCAATTTACTCTTTTACTCAATACACATTACTTACTCTTACTTTACTTACTTACTTTACCATACTTTTTTACTCATTCTTACTTACTTACTTTTACTCATGTTAAGTCGGTATGACCTCCGGCCCGGGGACTACTCCGTCCCACCACCGGGATTTACTTGACTCACCAATCCGGGATGCTACCCATTTAAGGGGTTTGGGCCGCGGACCAGTTAAAGAGTCAGGACTTGGATCCAACCTCTTGTGTCTCCGCATCCTCACGCGTGGCTGAAACTATATCGGACTTCTACTCATTCCAATTTAATTACCAATTTAAGTTAGATTGGTTAGCTTGTTAGGAATCGGTTAGAAGTCCAATCACAATCACATTCGATCACAATACAATACATCATACATACACACACTCATATTCATTCATACATTTCATGAATTATACAAACTATGATTTTAAGACAATATTCCACAAGATACAACACTACATATTCACAAGCAAGCATAATAACTCTGATTCGTGCATTTATCTTATTTGGTGATCAATTAGCACACAACACACAAATCAGAGTAACCAAGATAGCATACGGGGCATGAGGAATTCATACCGTTCACCGTTGTACTTGTATCCGATTTTTTTCCGGTGTTCACAATTCAAGTCCTATAACATATATACAATCGAGTGATTAATCTAACTGTCATTAACTTAACTCGATTACTCTTATTATGTTTCCTAACTCATACTTACTAGGTCTTTACAATTTCTTTACACTTACCTCTTGTTTATTTACTTTTCCATTACTTTAAGTTTACTTCCTTACTTAACAATGATGTTCCTATACAGATATGCACTTATGTATATGTGAGTATATATATACTATTATAGTTATTATTATTATCATTATTATTATTATTTTGACCCAACCGACCCACCCTGGGTCGGTCGGGTGCAGAGACTTCGATTACAGAAAATTCCAGTCCGACCGACCCAGCCAGGGTCGGTCCCTTGGGTCGGTCCCCTGGGTCGGTCGGATGCAGAAACTTCCGAGACTGCAGATTTTGGGTCGACCGACCCTGCTAGGGTCGGTCCTAGGGTCGGTCCAGCCCAGTACCTATTTTAATTACTCATTTTGAACCTCAAACTCTACTCAATTCACACCCAATCTTTTCCTACTCATTTCCACAAGTTCCCTACATGCTTAGGCACCTTAAAACACTCTTTAACTCATCTACTACACTCATTACTCCTCTCTACCTCAACTCACAACTTGTTTTCTAAATCTCATTTCAGCACTCACATTGTTTTCTTCCTTAGTTGCATTTGTTACATATTTGACTTCAACTCTCCCCATCTATGGTTACCTCTTCTAGTGTCATTTCTAGAGTTTCTAATGCATTACACACCTCTCCTAACCTACCCACCAAACTAGCTCAATCAAAGTCTGTTACAAGGTATGTTTTTACCTAGTTTCTAGTTCACTAGTTTCTAAGTAAATTTTGTCATAGTCTCCCCTATATTTTCATACTCTCACCACATCATTTATTCACACATTTCTATCCATCTCACCTGTTTTCATCAATCACCAATATACAAAACTCCCATACATAAATACCAACACTAAAACACTCCAAAAATTCTTGCACTCAACATCCCATTACCAACTATGTTTACACAAGTTTTACATGTCTTTTAAAGGTTTAAAACATTTGTATTCTCTTACACATTACACTACTACCCATTACTAGATTCAATACACATTTAATGGGTTACTAAAATCTGTTACAACAAACATTTTCCAAGACTGCACAGAGATAAGCATAATTTACCTTGTTTCTCTTCTAGTTTTTCCTTTTCTCCTTCTTGCTTCTTCCTTCTTCCTTCTCTCTCTTTCCACCGGTTTTAGTAACTTAAATCCTCTAACACTACAACCCATATATACACACCATTTTAATACACTAACTAACCTTTTCCAATCTTTAAAGCTTAATGTGAGTTTTAGGGTTTAGAATTTCATTACCTTGCAAGGGTGTAGGTAATGCTTGGAACAGCTCAAGAACAATATTTCTACTCCTTCAAAGAGGCCAAAATCGGCTGGGTACAAAAGGAGCAAGGAGTTCAAAACTTGAAATCTTTATTTTGCAAATGAGAGCATGAAAAGGAAGTGTTTTTGGATTTCTTTTTACCTTAAACCAAAGAGGAGAATGAGGGCCTTCTAATGGTGGTCTTGAAGCTCCAAAGCAAGGATACCCATGGAGATGAAAGTGTTCGTTTTCGAATTTTGAAAAGAGAGGAATGCTCTCCTTGATGAGAGGAAGACAATGGTGTAGTTTTTGTAATTTTTGGAGAAGGTTTGGACACTTAACAAGAGGAGAGAAGTTGAGTTTGTGTGTGGGTTTCTCATTTCTCCATTGTTGTCCAGTTGAGGAAGAAGAAGAAATTGAGAGAGTGAAGGAGTGGGGGTCTATACGTGAGAGAAGAGAATGAGGGTAGGAGAGAGAGTGGTGAGGTAAAGTAAGTTTGCTTTTTGACTTTTAATTGTTTTGTTCTTTTGTACATAAGAAGAATTAATAGAGTGTGTGAGAGAGGGGAAGGCCATCGGCTGACACAGCCCACACACACAAACTCTACACTTTATTTTAAAAGTGGACACACTAGTTCTAGTTATTTGTGCTTTTACCCCACAACTTCCCGTTTTTGACAGTTTTTACTAATTTCTCGTTTTATTGATTTTATTGGTTCTAAAGCTTCACTAATATTTATTAATGACTATTTAGTTGACCAAAATTGTTACGAGTCTATTTGACCCGCTTAAAGTCACGTTTTCCCGGTTTCCTCGAAAAACGCGTTTTAAGGTTCGTTAGTGTTTTTAATCCATTTTAAGGATCCGTTTTCTTTGGGATTTGTTCCCTCATGATTATTTAGATATAATTAAGCTTCTAAATTACTTATTAGCCTAATTAATCACTATTTTTAATTACGGGGTATTTCAGTCTACCCCCCTTAAGAAACTTTGCCCTCAAAGTTGCTCAAGGGTTAATAGTTTAATAATTCTACTCATTAGGCAACCCAATTGCCATAATGTGTCTTACTACCACCTATGAGGTGTTTACTTCCTTCCACATTACAAACATACACAATTCAAGCACCATACACAATTCACATACACAATCCACATTTCCATGCATACCATCACACCATACACAATACATCACTGCAATTCACAATACACATTTACACATACATCACACATCGTACATTCACATCCACACACTACACATTACACATACATACATACACATACCAAATTCACTTGCACTACATGTGCCATACAAAAATCTATTACAGTACCTACACACTATGCAATGCTCACCCCGAAGCAATGCAAAAGCAAAAAGGCTCTACCCCCCTTAAAAGGGGTACGTCCCGTACCTATGTACTACACACTAGACTATCTAGTCTATGAACAATGTGGGTACTTCGCCTTCATGGCATCTTCCAACTCCCATGTCGCTTCTTCGACATCGTGGTTTGACCATAGGACCTTCACCATTCGTATAGACTTATGGCGAGTGTCTCTGGTCTTTCTATCAAGGATTCTCATAGGAGTTTCAACATATCGCATAGTCGGCTCAATGGAAAGTCTCTCGGGCTCTAGGACATGAGAAGGATCAGAAATGTACTTCTTGAGTTGTGACACATGAAAGACATCATGGACACGCCCCAAGTCCTCAGGTAATGCTAACCTGTAGGCTACAGATCCAACTCTCTCGGTGATAGTGTACGGCCCTACAAACTTTGGCTTAGCTTACCCTTCTGACCAAAACGGAATACGCCCTTCATAGGTGAAATGCGCAAGAACACTTGGTCGCCCACGACGAACTCAAGGTCGTGTCGTCTCACATCCGCATAGGATTTCTGTCTATCTTGGGCTGCCTTCATATTGGCTCGGATTTGTTGCGCTTCCGCTTGGACTTGTTCTAAATACTCCGGTCCTATGATGACCGCTTCGCTTGATTCATCCCAACACAAGGGTGTACGGCAAGGTCTACCGTATAAAGCTTGGAAAGGTGACATCTTAATCGAAGCATGATAGTTATTATTATACGAAAACTCGATAAGATGAAGCTTGTCTAACCAACTCCCCTGAAAGTCTACGGCACATGCCCGAAGCATGTCCTCCAGTGCCTGGATGGTCCTTTCTGTCTGACTGTCGGTCTGAGGATGGAAGGCCGTACTCAACTTCAATTCTGTACCCAACGCTTCCCGTGTAGCTCTCTAGTATCTCGAAAGAAATCTGGTGTCGCGGTCAGATACTATGGTCTTCGGGACTCCGTGGTGTCTGATAATCTCCCTGTCGAATAGCTCTGCGAGCTTCACTACCTTCCAGGTGTCCTTCATCGGTATGAATCTGGCAACCTTGGTAAGGCGATCGACTACAACCCAGATCATGTTGAGTCCTCCCCTGGCAGATGGGAGTCCAACAACAAAATCCATGGAGATATCGTGAAATTTCCACTCCGGAACTGGCATCGATTGTACCATTCCGCCCGGTCTACGATGTTCAAATTTTACCTTCTGGCATGTCAAGCATCTCAATACATATTTTGTCACATCTGATTTCATTCCAGACCACCAGAAGTACCTCTTCATGTCTTTGTACATCTTGGAGGCTCCTGGATGGACTGATAATGTGGAACTGTGTGACTCTCGCAGGATGCGATCCCTTAGCTCAGCATTACTTCGGGGGACGCATAGCCTGCCATTCAATCGAATCAGACCATCTTCATGCAACTTGAAGTCATACTTCTTCTTCTCAAATGTACCATTCTCGATCTTTTGTCTGATTTCGGTTAGGTAAGGGTCGCTCAACTGAGCGTCTCGCACCTCATCAACCAAGCTAGAAGAAGCGAGTAGTGAATGGAGTGAGTGTGCTCGACAACTCAGGGCGTCGGCTACGATGTTTGCCTTCCCTTCCTTATACTGTAGGTCGATGTCGTAGTCTGAGAGGAACTCCATCCACCTTCTCTGTCTCAAATTCAGTTCTTTCTGTGTAAATACATACTGTAAGCTCTTGTGGTCGGAGTAGATGGTGATGCTTACCCCATAGAGATAGTGTCGCCATATCTTCAAGGCGAAGACAATGGCTCCTAGCTCTAAGTCGTGTGTCGGGTAATTCTCCTCATGCTTTTTCAGCTGGCGGGAGGCATAAGCTACAACCATGCCATGCTACATGAGTACGCATCCCATTCCCTTGCCTGATGCATCACAATATACCTCAAATCCCCCTGTGCCCTCTGGAAGAGTAAGGATGGGCGATGAGGTCAATGAGTCCTTTAGGCTCTGAAATGATACTTCGCACTCGTCTGTCCATACAAACGGTGCATCTTTCTTCATCAGTGTCGTCATGGGCTTAGCGACTTTCGAGAAGTCCTTTACAAATCTCCGGTAGTAACCGGCTAGACCAAGAAAGCTCCGAATGTCGGTAACAGTCTTGGGTCTAGGCCATGATCGTACAACTTCAATCTTAGAAGGGTCAACTGAGATACCCGCGCTCAAGATGACATGACCAAGGAATGATACCTGATCTAGCCAGAACTCGCATTTGGAGAACTTCGCATACAGCTGGTTCTCGCGCAGTGTCTCAAGCACTTTCCTTAAGTGAATTTCATGCTCTTCTGCTGATTTTGAATATACAAGGATGTCGTCGATGAAGACAACAACCGAAGTGTCCAACTGCTCACTGAATAGACGATTCATGAGGTCCATGAATTTTGCTGGTGCATTTGATAGACCGAATGGCATGACGGTGAATTCGTAGTGGCCATATCTGGTACGGAATGCCGTTTTCTCAATATCTTGCTCTTTGATAGCAATCTGATGATACCCAGAACGGAGGTCGATCTTGGAGAAGACTGATGCTCCTTTCAGCTGGTCGAACAGGTCATCGATGCATGGTAATGGGTATTTATTTTTTACTGTGACCGCATTCAGCTCGCGGTAGTCAATACAAAGTCGGAGACTACCGTCCTTCTTCTTCACGAAGAGGACCGGTGCTCCCCAGGGTGATACGCTCGGGCGTATAAACCCTTTGTTGAGTAGGTCACGTAACTGCTCTTTTAGCTCTGCCATTTCTACAGGTGCCATGTGGTACGGTGCCCTAGCAATGGGACCGGTACCTGGCAAGAGATCAATCTCAAATTCTACCACTCTCTGAGGTGGCATGCCGGGTAGCTCCTTAGGGAATACATCGGGAAATTCGGATACAATTGGTACTTCAGGATTGAACTCTTGATCTCTCTCCAGATCTTGTACATAACACAAATACACTTCATGGCCCTTTCTGAGCTCCCGGTACATAGCCATAGCGGAGATGAGTGTGGTCGAAGGCTCTCTCGGTCTCTGGCGGTAAGATACAGTTACCCCAGAAGGACTCTTGAGCAGCAATCGATGCTAGGCGCAGAGGATTCTACCCTTGTGCCGCTCCAACCAATTCATTCCGATTATTAAGTCGAATCCCAATCCATTAAATTCGATGAAGGAGATGGGAAACGATTCGCCTTTGATTTCAATCGTGGCTGATTTGTAATACTTGGTGCACTGTACTTGCTCCTTCGATGGGAGAGTAACCAGAAAATTAGGTAGCTCATCCGCATCTAGCTTCAACCTCTTCACAAAAGATGGTGATACGAAAGTGTGAGAGGTGCCGGAGTCGAATAACACTGAGGCATCAATGTCGTTCACTGGGAAAGTTCCCGTTAAGATGGTGCCGCTTTTGCCGGCTTGTGCTTCGGTGAGGATACTCAGGATACCTTCAGTACCGAGTCCACAACCTATTGAATTCACAAGTGGTTAAGTAATGATGGTGGACACAAGTGGAATTCAAATCAACACTGCTCTTTATTGATAAACCAACCATCATACATACCGTGTCTCTAATACATGTTACTAATACATTACATGATACTATGAATTTAATACTTTCTAAAGGTAAGGTTCAGGCGTCCTGGTTTCATGTGTGTGGCATTGATTATTGTCGGTGGTGCCGTATTCAGCTTGATCTTGTTGATCCCGTGATACAGCATCCTAGATTTTCCACCCATGATTAGGACATCTCCTGATCTCAATACCAATTTCTGAGCGAGGTCCACACGCTTCTGCTCGCTATACATAAATACGGCGTCATCACCAATGGACCAAGACACTACGGGCACTCCTTGTTCAAGAGATTCCGCTGTCTCGTCCTTGTCTTGGTGTAACTGTAGGATCGGGTGGCTAACTCAAACCAATCAAAGGTGTGAGTCTAAGGATTGGTTTGACTCAATCAGCCTTCGTAAATGAGAAACACTCTGTGATGTAAAGGCACTCAATCGAATTAATTAAACTGAGGGTGCGGAAGACTTTTACGGTAATTGTAGCGAAACGATGAAAAGAAAGAAGGACTCTGTGGAACTCAGCAAGATACACAAATAAGCTATTTCATTTCCTGGTCAAATAAAACAACTTAGAAATGCCCACTAAGTAGAAAGGATCTACTTAGCGGTTTTTCACTCACTCACCCAACACACTTTCTAATCAGAACAATGGTAAGCGTAGTGAAACTAGGATCTTCCTAGGTAGAGTCTATCTAGAGGTGCTAACTAACTAGGTACGTATTCTCTCTCTTTCTGGCTTACAATGCATTCTCTTTCTCTCTCTAAGCTCTGAAATAATCCTCAATGAAAGCACACGAAACTGACTATTACATATCTTATTTATACTCTAAGTACAACAGCAGGTCGAAGGAGTTAGTTCCGAAAATACCGGAACTAACTTAGTGGGCAACTTCCAACGGCTCTGAAGTGGTCTTCTTACTTGGGCCGTGATCTTCGGATGTTGAGGAAGAACTTCATGACCGTTGTGGCACTCGAGTTGACTCCTGATTTTCCGCAACAGCACGAGAGAGTCTATGGAGTCTTCTTTGTTGCGCGGACTCTATTGCAGAGGCTCACTCTTTGTGTCTGTCAAGTGATGATTGACTCTGTCGCGGTGAAAGGGCTATCTCTGCAACACTCCGATGTCCCAACAGTTTCCCCCTTGTTGCTGATGATAGCAAACCTTCGTGAATCCCGATGGAGTCAATCCTGAAAAACACAAGGACTAGGGGAACCGACCCTGTCAAAGTTCCCCCCTTAATAGCAGCAATAGCAACTAAATTCAAGGACTCTATTTAGGTTCCCCCTTGATCGGAGAGGGACTCCAGGCAAGCAAACGATAAATAAGCAATGTAATAGGCAGGATAGTATATAAGGCAGTCAAAAACACTAGACCACATGGTCCAGCAGCGCAATCCAAAAAGCAGTTTAAACCAACAGCAGAATAACCCGTACACCAGACGGGATTCACCGCTTCCCCCTTTTGCTTTCATCAGAGGGGAAGCCCACAGTATCACAAAGTCAGTCAAAGTATTCACACAAAAACCATTAAAAAGTGTTTAGAACTTAAAAACAGCCTAAGTTCTAACACTACACACACACGTCATTCTAAGGGTTTGGGTTAAGGTTGATTGGATGTCAAGGAGTTGGTCTTGCAAGGCCGTCACTGTCGTCTCTATCCCGGCGAGTCGGTCCATCATCCGCTTCTGGCCCTGAATCAGCTCGGCTGCATGCGCAATGAGGCGCTCCACTTTCTCCAGGAGGGGTTGGAGTGAAGCTTGAGGGACTGCCTCTTGAGAAGTGGATGTCCCCGCCGTCGTTGGAGTAGATGGTGGGGGCAGCAGCTTTGATTTGTCGATAGAAGTCAGCCGATTCAGATACCGCAGGTTGATGGTGTCTGCCTCCTCGATGGACTCTGGCGTCGAAGTCGCCAAGGGTACCTGAAAGAATTGAATATGCGAGGCAACCAGAACACGTACCCCAAGGAGTGTTTCGGGGTGTCGACCGACTGGGCTAGGTGATGGAGAATTATGTGGCCAGATTGATAGAGTGACGATTGATGATACAGTACATAATGGTGAGGTCCAAGCAGTTGACCATGAGGTTTCCTTCCTTCCTTGGGACAATATTTTTGATGACCAAATGTGGAGGAGTTGGTGTAAGATGGAGAGATCGCCACGGGGTATGGGGGAGCCAATCTTTTTCTTGGAGGAGAAAAAGCGATAGATTTTTTTTGTGTGGTACCCCGGGGATCTCAGGAAGGATTCCTTTTTCATAGAATGACAGGCCAGTGGCAGGGACGCCAAGAATTTCAACAGTTTTGCAAGATCAAGAAGATTGGGTGGAATTAACAACAGACTGGCAGCACCGTTTCGGATGACAAGGTTTTGGAAGAAGTCGACAGACTCTGTGGGATACCACTAATCTCACAGAAGAGGTGTTTCCACCCCTGAATTTCTAGCATAGTGACTAACTCCCCTAGGTTGGAAGATAGAGCCCAAGAAAAGTCGAGGAACTTACCCCTGACGATATTACGTTCGAGGCAGGGTCCCCGAGCATGTACCGTTGAGTGAATGGGTCGACCTTCACACTCCGTCGGTGCGGCTTTGGTGGTTTTTGATCTTTGGCGGAGGTAGCACCAGTAGAGGCATCGTGACTGGCGTGGGCAGTTCTTGGACTGGAGACGATTCACCGGAACCGGAGGAGACAGTTGGGCCTTGACAGAGGAACGAGATTCTTTTTGCTGTGGGTCGGGTGAGGTTTGGCCTTTTCTCTTGCGGGTTTTGGGTGGAGGTTGTTGTGGTGGTGTTGCGGATTTAGCGGGTGATGCTGGTGGGGTTGGTGTAGGGATTTGGTGGTGATTTGTGGTATGGGCTTGTGGCTGATCAGTATGGGTTTCGGCGGGAGGGTTGTTAGCTTGTGGTGTTGGGGATGGTGGTAGGGTTTGGATTGGGGTGACCTCCTCAATGTCGGTTTCAAGAATTCTGTTCTTGCAGCGGATGGCGGTGTTTGATGGGTGGATGGGTCGCGGGTTTCAGGTGGTGGTGTGGAGGAGTGTGTGGGAGACGAAGTAGCGGTGGTTTTAGTGGGAGAGTGAGTGGTGGTGGTGAGTGGGGATGGATTAGGGTTCGCCATCGATTGGAGGTACGCCTGAAGGCGAATGGGATCGGCGAAAATATCGGCTGGGATGTTGATTCCGTTGAAGTTGATGCCGGCCATTTGGAAATTGAAGGATGCTTGGGTGTAAAGGGAGTGGAAGTGAGAGAGATGGAGTGGACGGGTGATAGATATAAAGGCTGGAATTTGCAGAGATGGCGTGTGTCAGGCGAGATAAATGCGGCGACGTCAGGGTAGGGAGATCAAGGGCGACGATTTAGGCGGGTTGGGTTTGGATAGATGACGTGGATAGTAGCGCTAGAGTAATAGGCGTGCGAAGTAATAAAACACATTTCACTGATTCAAGTGCAAACAAAGACAGACTCTATGAGACATGAGGGAGTACCTGCTGAAGATTGCGGTAGGGGCAAGGAGATGCGACCGTCTAGGTAGACGGAGTCAATCCGATTGCTGATCGCAGTGCTTCGAATCTTGCTGTAGACAAGGGTTTAGTAAAAATATCTGCAAGTTGATCTTCTGTGGGCACAAAGTCAAGTTGGATAAGCTTTTTCTCGACACAGTCTTTCAAGAAGTGAAAGCGAATTTCGATGTGTTTGGTTCTTGAGTGTTGGACTGGGTTTTCTGATATTTTGATTGTGCTTTTGTTGTCACAAAAGATTGGGATCTGTTCTTGGGTGACATGATAGTCTTGAAGTTGTTGTTTCATCCAAAGGAGTTGGGAGCAACAGGCTGCAGCAGAAACATACTCTGCCTCTGCTGTAGAGAGTGCTACAGATTCTGTTTTTTGGAGGACCATGAAACAAGGCAAAGACCCAAGAACTGTGCATTACCTGAAGTACTCTTTCGATCTTGGAGAGAACCAGCCCAATCAGAGTCACTATATCCAGATAAAGTAAAAGTAGGAGATCGTGGATACCATAGATAGAGTGTACTTGTACCTTTAAGATAGCGAAAGATACGCTTGACTGCTTTGAGGTGAGACTGTTTTGGTGCTGCTTGGAAGCGAGCACAAAGACAGACTGCGTGAAGAATGTCTGGGCGACTGGCAGTCAGGTACAAGAGGGACCCTATCATTCCTCTATATTCGGTGGCATTGACGCCGACTCCGTCATCATCAGGATGCAGTTTGGCAGATGTACAGCTTGGTGTGGACATACTCTTGGCATTTTTCAGGTTGTACTTATCAAGGAGTTCCTTGATGTACTTTTGTTGATGGATCTTGATCCCTTCCCTTTCCTGTTGAATTTGTAATCCTAAGAAGAACTTGAGCTCACCTAACTCATTCATGGAAAACTCTTGCTTCATAAGGTTAGCAAAATGGTCACAGAGGGTGTTACTTGTAGAACCATAAATGATATCATCAACATAGATCTGTACTAGAAGTAAGTCATGTGATGAGTGTAGAATGAAGAGCGTTTTATCTACGTTACCTCGAGAGAAACCATTTTGCAATAGATATGTAGACAGTCTTTCATACCAGGCACGTGGAGCCTGTTTCAGTCCGTAAAGGGCCTTACACAGTTTGTAGACGTAGTCGGGATGGACGGAGTCTGTGAACCCTGGTGGTTGCTCGACGTAGACTTCTCTATCAATGTAGCCGTGGAGGAAGGCTGTCTTAACATCCATTTGATATAATTGGAAACCTTTGAAAGCAGCAAACGCAATTAGCATGCGAATTGCTTCAAGACGAGCTACGGGAGCGAAGGTTTCATCATAATCAATCCCTTCTTCTTGATTGTAGCCCTGGACGACCAATCGAGCTTTATTCCTGAAAACTTGTCCTGCATCATCAAGTTTATTACGAAAGACCCAACGTGTACCAATTGTTTGTTGATGCGTGGGGCGAGGAACTAACTCCCAGACAGCATGTCGCTGGAGAGAATTGAGTTCCTCCTGCATAGCAGTAACCCAATCACTATCAAGGAGTGCTTCTTTGACGTTTCTTGGTTCAGTGCTAGACAGAAAAGCACCAAAGGCACAGAGGTTTTGCATAGCTTGTAGGCGTGTTTGAACACCGGAGTTTGGGTCTGTAATGATGTTTTCAGGAGGGTGAGCAGATTTTTGCTGGAACTGTCGACGTGAAGCAGGAGGGTGTGTCTTTGTCAGAGGAGTCAAAATTCAAGTTTTGTGGTAAGGGTGTCTCCGGGTTATGGTCAGAGTCAGTAGATTCTGATGAATTGTTTTTGTTTGCTGGAGAATCATGAGGAGTGATGGAGTGGGACTCAGGGAGTCTTCCTATTGGTACAGTGATGAAGTGTGGATCGGTGAGAAAATCATCAGGGGCAAAGTCAAGTTGATCAGAAGATGAGCCAACGTTGTGGGACTCATCGAACTTGACATGTGGGCTTTCTTCTAAACATTGAGTTCTCAGATTGATAACACGATAAGCTTTGCTTTTAGAAGAATAGCCAAGAAAGATACCTTCATCACTTTTAGGAGAGAACTTACCCAAGTTGTCCTTACCATTATTGTGGATAAAGCACTTACATCCGAAACGCCTGAGATGTATAAGACTTGGTTTTCGTTGACGGAGTAGTTCATAGGGTGTCTTGTGAAGGAATGGATGAATCAACGCACGGTTTAACACATAGCATGCTGTGTTAACAGCTTCTGCCCAGTAAGATGGAGTGAGTTGACTGTCATGAGCATGGTGCGAGCCATTTCTACCAAAGTTCTATTTTTGCGTTCAACTACTCCGTTTTGTTCTGGAGTACGTGCGTGATATTTGGTGATCAACTCCGTTGTCCCTGCAAAACTCATCAAACGACTTGTTGCAAAATTCAGTACCCTGGTCCGTTCTCAGGGTTTTTAGAGTAAATGAAAATTTGTTGACAAGCATTTTATGGAGTTTGACGAACTCCGTAAAAGTTTCATCCTTAGTAGATAAAAAATGACCCAGGTCCACCTGGAATAGTCATCGACTATGACCAGGATGTACCTCTTACCACTTCTACTTTGTGTACGCATGGGGCCAACCAGATCCATGTGTAGCAGTTCTAGCGGAGAGCTAGTAGAGAGAGTAGGCTTACTTTTGAAGGAGGACCGGGTGTGTTTACCTTTTACACATGCTTCACAGACGGAGTCTGTGTCAAAGTTGTGTCGGGTAAACCAATCACCAAGTCCTTGCTTTTGAGTTTGTTCAACAGCCTATGATTTGCGTGACCAAGTCTGGAGTGCCACAGCAGTGAGTTTTTGGAATGCACGTTGAGACAGACTTGATCGTCTGGATTAATGGAGTTTAAGTACATTTTGTAGAGATTTCCTTCTCTACGTCCCATAGCTTTTAATGAACCTGTACGCTCATCATAAACCTTACAATCCGAAGAGGAGAAAAGTACCAAATTGAATCTATCACAAATTTGAGAAATACTTAGTAAACTGTGTTGGAGTCCAGTGACCAGATGGACTCCATCAATTTTAAATTTTGAGGGGTTACCTACGGATCCAACTCCCACGATTTCACCCTGGTTGTTGTTTCCAAAAGTAACCTTACCTCCTTGGTAGGATGAAAGCGAATTGAATTGATTTGGATCTCCAGTCATGTGACGAGAGCATCCACTATCCAAGTACCAGCTGTCTCCATTCGCCTTCACCTACAAAAGAACAGATCATTTGTTAGATTTGGGAACCCAGATGTACTTGGGTTCCCTTTTCGAGCCAGACTCTTTCAATTTTTCTCGTGCTTCAAGTATCAATTTAACACGTTTAACATTAAATGAGAGATCTCTATTCAATTTATCACATGCACTGTCTCGATGTCCAAGACTCCCGCAATAGCCACAAATTTTGGTTGGTGGAAGATTGACGTATTTCTGTTGTCCTTTCCACCAGGAGTCGAATTTTTCTTTTTCTTGATATCGTTTGGCTTGTTGTCGGATTTGGACATATTCTTTGGAATGTCGAACTTACCTTTGTGCCACTTGGGTGTGGATTGAGTGGATCGAACTCCATTGTAGATTCACAATTGTTGAGAGAGTTGTTCTACTTTAGAGCGAAGAGCATCTCGATCTTGGCTAATTTCTTTGATTTTGGAGTTGGCCCACTCAGGTAGTTCGGAGGAGGTGACTTGTTTGATAAACTTGACTGGCTTAAGAGAAAGAGCGTGTTCCTTTTCTTTCAGTTTTTGAGTGAGGTTTTTGATAGTGGTGTTCAGGGATATTTTTGGATTCAGAAGCATTAAGATCATTTTGAAGAGAACAACACTTATCAGTAAAGATGGTGAGGTCTTGTTTGAGAGAGTCGATCAGGGTGAGAGACTCTTTCTGGTCACCCTGTCTAAATTGAGTTTGTTCTAAGGTATCATGAAGTTCCTTTTGAAGGGAATCAACATGACGCCTTGAATCTTGTAGATCTAACCTGAGAGAACAAGAGATGGTTTTGTGTTCCTCAGCTTCGTCTCTTAGAGCATACATAAGACCTTTTGAGATTTCGAGTTCCTCAGATAGCTCGGTTATCTTGCTGGTAAGACTTGCTTTGAGGGAGTTGTTCTCGGAGACAATTTTAGCAATTAAAGTCATAAATCCCATAGGAGAAATACGGTAAAGGTCTGTTTCAAGGTGAGAACGAGTTACCTCATTATCAGGATCATGGACTCGTCGTGTCATGTGCCATTAGACATACCAGTCCGCTGGACTCTGTGTCTGGATCGTCGGAGTCTGAATCGCCCCATCCAACAGCTGCCATCAGCGATCTCCCTTGAGATTTTCCATACTGGCTCTTGAGTAAAGGACAGTCCTTCTTGAAGTGACCGGGTTTATTGCAGTTGAAACAAGTGACAGAATTGAAACTTGTTTAGAGGTGTTCGAGAACGACCGACTCTGTCGATTAGGTTGGTTACGCATGAATTTTCGGAAGTTCTTGACTATGAAGACAAAGTCCTCCATAGTCTCAGCTTCACTTTCCTCAACAATAATGTCCACCAGCTCAGCCTTAGCTTGTCTGATTTGAGTATCAGCAACATAGGCTCCTTCTTGAGTTAACTGAGTCGAATTAACTTGCAAGGCTTGGTCATTCAAAGTAGTAGTCTTACTAGAAGAGGGAGAATAAGTATTACCACACTTCTTTCGAACATTCTTCTTATATTTATCTACGGATTGTAGATAGGAACCTAGGTCTTGACAGCTCCATTTAGATAAGTCCTTGCATGCTTTGGTGGAGATTACTGTCTCTGCCCATTCTTCTCTGAGACTGTCCAGCAATTTATGCAAGACACTCTCTCTATCTGGTAAGATACTAACTTCCTGCATAGTAGTAGTTAGTAAGTAGAAACGATCAAGTACTTCTTCCAGTGACTCACCGGGTTTTTGTAGAAAATTTTCATAGTCCATTCGAGTTCTTGAGCTTTGCATTTCTTGAGTTCAGTGACTCCTTCGTGGGTAGCTTGAAGGAGTGTCCATATCTCATTTGCGGACTTACAGTGATTGACTCTCCTTTGTTCTGGGATGGACAGGCAAGTGTATATCGCACGTGATGCTTGTCGATTCAGCTCGTACCTTTTGCGATCTGCAGCAGTCCATGTTGATCGGTCTGGATTAACTGCAAGATCTCCTCCAGTGACTATCTCCCAAAGCTCAGAGTTGACGGACTCAATGTGTTGCTCGATCTCGTTTTTCCAATGGTCGTAGTTGGTGGAGGTGAGTCTGGGTGCTCGAAGTGCATTTTGTTGTTTTGGTTGGCAAAGAGATCTGCCATTGCTTCGTTGATTGATCGTTAGCCTAAGCGAGGCTCTGATACCACGTGTAGGATCGGGTGGCTAACTCAAACCAATCAAAGGTGTGAGTCTAAGGATTGGTTTGACTCAATCAGCCTTCGTAAATGAGAAACACTCTGTGATGTAGAGCACTCAATCGAATTAATAAACTGGGGTGCGGAAGACTTTTGCGGTAATTGTAGCGAAACGATGAAAAGAAAGAAGGACTCTGTGGAACTCAGCAAGATACACAAATAAGCTATTTCATTTCCTGGTCAAATAAAACAACTTACAAATGCCCACTAAGTAGAAAGGATCTACTTAGCGGTTTTTCACTCACTCACCCAACACACTTTCTAATCAGAACAATGGTAAGCGTAGTGAAACTAGGATCTTCCGAGGTAGAGTCTATCTAGAGGTGCTAACTAACTAGGTATGTATTCTCTCTCTCTCTTTCTGGCTTACAATGCGATTCTCTTTCTCTCTCTAAGCTCTAAAATAATCCTCAATGAAAGCACACCTGAAACTGACTATTACATATCTTATTTATACTCTAAGTACAACAGCAGGTCGAAGGAGTTAGTTCCGAAAATACCGGAACTAACTTAGTGGGCAACTTCCAACGGCTCTGAAGTGGTCTTCTTACTTGGGCCGCGATCTTCGGATGTTGAGGAAGAACTTCATGACCGTTGTGGCACTCGAGTTGACTCCTGATTTTCCGCAACAGCACGAGAGAGTCTATGGAGTCTTCTTTGTTGCGCGGACTCTATTGCAGAGGCTCACTCTTTGTGTCTGTCAAGTGATGATTGACTCTGTCACGGTGAAAGGGCTATCTCTGCAACACTCCAATGTCCCAACAGTAACCCTAGTCGTCCTTCTTTCTCATAGAAGTTGACGATACAGAGGTCCGCTTCAAGTGTGGGGATCGGATCATGTTCGCATTGTTGTGCAAGTTCTACTGCTTGTGTGACAAGTGTCTGAAATTCTAGAGGTATTGTCGGTGGCGTCGCCCCGTCTTGAGTTCGTGTCTCTTGGTATGTCTTGGTATAAGGATCCCAATCCTTTCCCAAGCACATCATTTTCAGTCTCATCTTCGCTCCACCGGGGAATCAGGGTGTGTAAAATCCTCCTTGACCCGTTCCTAGTTCGTTGCATCGTCGAATGATTAAAATTTGCGCTTCAGGTGTCAGGTATTCCTTTAATAAAATCATACCTGGTCGGATGACCTGACACTGCTCGTTGGTGTAGTAGTGATTGGTGATGTTCGTTTCTTCTTGACTTGGTTTCAACGGTATCGGGTAGCAGATACTAGGGGTGTCCATTCGGTTAATTCGGTTAACCGAAAACCGAATTTTGAAAAAAAAACGGTTTTCGGTTATTTCGGTTATAACCGAAATTCAGTTCACTAACCGAATTAACCGAAAACCGAAATAACCGAAAACCGATTTTTTTTCTACTTAATAACCGAAAACCGAACCGAAAATCGAATTAGTGGTTAACCGAAATTTTTAAAAGAAAATTTATAATTTTGATTAATATTTATATATTTAAATTTAATTTTAAAAAATATTTCGGTTATTCGGTTAACCGAAATATTCTCTTCAATAACCGAAAACCGAACCGAAATAAAATTCGGTTAACCGAAAACCGAAATTTAAAAAAACGGTTATGAAAAACGATTAAAAAAAACCGAAAAAAATTCGGTTTTCGGTTGTAACCGAATTAACCGAACCGAATGGACACCCCTAGCAGATACTAAAGCTTCCTATGGTTGTAAATTTTGTCTACGGTGAGTACTAGTTTCAACTACTTCATTCATGTTCATTACACACTTCTATTCATTTACTCATGCATTCATTCAACAGTTACTCTAATACTTAGGCATGCTTCTCAAGGATTCAAGGTTTAGATTAATTACCTGGGCCGGACTTAGAACCGGACCCGTCACGGTCAATGACATGCAAGACAGGCTGCCTCTGGGGTGCGCCCCTCTGAGGACCCCGGGATCCCTGTCCCTGTGGTGCCTGCTGGGCTGGTGCATCGCCAGATGCAACCTCCTTGCCTTCCCTTTGCTTGTAGCTTTGGAAGTTTTCTCTGGGCTTAGCATTCTCCGGGCACATATTAGCTCTATGTCCCGGTTTCTGACAATTATAGCACTTGATTTCTCTCCCATAGCAATCCTTGCCGGGATGGTCTTGGTTGCACTTTCTGCACACGTAGGTGCGGCCGTCGGAGAAGTTTTTGGTGAAACCGGAGCTAGAACCTAAGGTTTGGAGAGTTAGCACATTTGTGCGGAGATACTAGGAATGATACTTATGTAAATATGGATTTAGATTCGAAGTTTACCCTTAGGTGGGTGTGATCTCAGTGGCTTCGCAGGCACCGGTGCAGAAGAACCAAGTTAAATAAGCTCAACTGGTTTGCCCTTCTCTTGAGCACTACTCTCACTTGGGAAGTTCTTTGGGGTTTGCTGAAAGAACTTTCCCTTCTTCTTTTTCCAGCTCTTACCCTGGTTCTGCTCCTCGGCACTTGTGTTTTTATTGTTGGCCTTGCGCTTAAGCGCGGTTTCTTCATCCCTTAGCTGGCAAGTGATCTCAACGCGTGATGCCGCGTGATAACACTCCTGAAGTTTCAGGTATTAGCCGGGATTCATTATTTAAGAGATAGAGGTAAAGATTTAAGGATTTACAATGGTACTAAGGGTTAACCGATATTTACCTGAAGGGAGGTAAATCTAGTGTAGCCCATACCATACCGCAGGCGATGGCTCAGACCGCCATAGAAGCGATCGACCAACACCTGGCCGGTGTACCCAAGGTCGGGTAGAAGTCGTAGAAGAGAGGTGAAGGTGCGGTAGTACTCGTCGACATACATCTTCTCTGTCATTCTCAAGGCATCGAGTTCAAGTCTTTTCCTTGTCTTAACATGCTCAGGGTAGTATTTGGATCGAAGGAGGGCTGTGAATGATTCCCAATCGAAGGTAGGATCAGCAGCATGATCGTTCTTAATTAGTTTCCACCAATCCATGGCTGCATCCTTAAGGTAGTAGGCGGCTAGTCTCACTCGAACTCCAGCAGGACATTCGAGAGTCTCAAATGCAGTCTCCATTTCGGAGATGTAAGCTTCAAGCTTGGCAGGGTCGCTCTCGCCTCTAAAGCACGGAGGTCGGAGATCTGCGATAACTCTTACCCAGTTTACTTCTCTGGGTGGAGGGGGAGGGATTGGTCCCGTTTGAGTGTGTTGGTTTTGTTGCATTGCATTGATTACTTGCGGTAGCATCTGCGCTACCGTGGCGGCGACGATCTCAGCTATCGTCTGCGCGCCAGGTCCTTCAGAGGCTTCGCCTCTTCCTCGGCCTCGGCCTCGTCCTGACATCTGAACATTTAGCATTTGCATTAGGCTTTGCATGATATGACCTATGGGTCTTGGAATTTAAGCAAGGTATCATCCATAAGGACGTCAAGGGTATCCGTTGTTAACAACGGTAGTTCCTAGTTAGGTTTCTAAGTATCCGTCTTAAGACGGTTGAAATCCTAACTCGGTAATTCCTATGCTCGGTAACTATGGACATCAGAGCGTAACTACGCTTTGATACCACTTTTTGTAACACCCCTACCGTTAATCCTATGCTTACCATCCAATCATCCCTTAATTCTATCAGTTTGCAGCGGAAGACGACTACTACTACGGCGGGTGGTACAACGCCGCTAACCGCCCATACGGCTAGCTAGGCTTACCTTACTTACAGTGACGGTCTGATGACATAGTATACCGAGCTACTACATTACTTACCAATACAAAAGGACAGATACTTACATAGGTGGATTACCGAGTACCAAAGTATATTCAATTTACATTCCTTCCAAGTCTACCAAAAATAATGAGTTTCTACAAGCTACTCATCTACATCATTCCAATATTCTTTCATTACCCAAAAGGGTGTACCCTATGGTACACCGGCTAACAAAAACCTACAGCCGTGTACAACATAGTACACCTTTCACAATTCATTGTTTACAGACAAAAGAAATCAAAATAAATCTCTTCATGGTCTTCACCCGTCTCGAGGACCTGCGTGTAGTAAAAACATCGCCCCAAGGGGCTCAGCAAAAGTTGCGCATAAACTCCGCATATACCGCGTGCTAGCTAGAGCACGCCAACTATTTAAGGTCGACTATACATGCGGTTCATTAATTTCATACATACATGCTTTACATACATCATACAATCATGCTCAATACAATACACAACCCCAACAACAATTCAATAGCACACGCAATACTTACCTTCATAAGGGTTAGCCTAATTACGCATCCGGGTTAATCGGAATACAATTTACTCTTTTACTCAATACACATTACTTACTCTTACTTTACTTACTTACTTTACCATACTTGTTTACTCATTCTTACTTACTTAATTTTACTCATGTTAAGTCGGTATGACCTCCGGCCCGGGGACTACTCTGTCCCACCACCGGGATTTACTTGACTCACCAATCCGGAATGCTACTCATTTAAGGGGTTTGGGCCGCGGACCAGTTAAAGAGTCAGGACTTGGATCCAACCTCTTGTGTCTCCGCATCCTCACGCGTGGCCGAAACTATATCGGACTTCTACTCATTCCAATTTAATTACCAATTTAAGTTAGATTGGTTAGCTTGTTAGGAATCGGTTAGAAGTCCAATCACAATCACATTCGGTCACAATACAATACATCATACATACACACACTCATATTCATTCACACATTTCATGAATTATACGAACTATGATTTTAAGACAATATTCCACAAGATACAACACTACATATTCACAAGCAAGCATAATAACTCCGATTCGTGCATTTATCTTATTTGGTGATCAATTAGCACACAACACACAAATCAGAGTAACCAAGATAGCATACGGGGCATGAGGAATTCATACCGTTCACCGTTGTACCTGTATCAGATTTTTTTCCGGTGTTCACAAAGCAAGTCCTATAACATATATACAATCGAGTGATTAATCTAACTGTCATTAACTTAATTCGATTACTCTTATTATGTTTCCTAACTCATACTTACTAGGTCTTTACAATTTCTTTACACTTACCCCTTGTTTATTTACTTTTTCATTACTTTAAGTTTACTTCCTTACTTAACAATGATGTTCCTATACAGATATGCACTTATGTATATGTGAGTATATATATACTATTATAGTTATTATTATTATTATTATTATTATTATTTTGACCCGACCGACCCAGGGTGGGTCGGTCCCCTGGGTCGGTCGGGTGCAGAGACTTCGATTACAGAAAATTCCAGTCCGACCGACCCAGCCAGGGTCGGTCCCTTGGGTCGGTCCGGTGCAGAAACATTCTGACTAAAAATTTCAACTCGACCGACCCAGGCAGGGTCGGTCCCCTGGGTCGGTCGGATGCAGAAACTTCCAAGACTGCAGATTTCGGGTTGACCGACCCTGCTAGGGTCAGTCCTAGGGTCGGTCCAGCCCAGTACCTATTTTAATTACTCATTTTGAACCTCAAACTCTACTCAATTCACACCCAATCTTTTCCTACTCATTTCCACAAGTTCCCTACATGCTTAGGCACCTTAAAACACTCCTTAACTCATCTACTACACTCATTACTCCTCTCTACCTCAACTCATAACTTGTTTTCTAAATCTCATTTCAGCACTCACATTGTTTTTTTCCTTAGTTGCATTTGTTACAGATTTGACTTCAACTCTCCCCATCTATGGTTACCTCTTCTAGTGTCATTTCTAGAGTTTCTAATGCATTACACACCTCTCCTAACCTACCCACCAAACTAGCTCAATCAAAGTCTGTTACAAGGTATGTTTTTACCTAGTTTCTAGTTCACAAGTTCACTAGTTTCTAAGTAAATTTTGCCATAGTCTCCCCTATATTTTCATACTCTCACCACATCATTTATTCACACATTTCTATCCATCTCACCTGTTTTCATCAATCACCAATATACAAAACTCCCATACATAAATACCAACACTAAAACACTCCAAAAATTCTTGCACTCAACATCCCATTACCAACTATGTTTACACAAGTCACATTTCCCTGCTTGGAATCGGCCACAATACAAGGGAGAGCAGCCTCTTAAATCGGCAATGTCACATGGTGTGAGTAGACAAGATTGCTTAATTTAAAATGGTTGGTTAAAAATACTAAAAGTGTACTTAACTTTACTTTAATAAAGTAAAGGTAATGAGCCATATTTAATAGCACATGGGAACAGCTGGTGGCTTGGTTAATAGCCTTAATAAATCGGATATGGAGGGTCAATTTCGTGGTCAATGGTCAACATTGACCAATTTAGTTAAGGGAGTCTTAATTTTACATTATTTTATTATTATATTAATATTTTAATGTAAAAATTGTGAAAATTGTAAATCTCTGGATTTAGAGTTACCAATGTGATATTAATGAGTATATATATTTATTAGAGTATTTATAGGTGTTTCATTGGGTTATATAGACCCAAAACACATTCCCGAGACATTCCCGGGACTTTCGGGACCTTTTTGTGCTTTAAGCGTTTCTCCCGGGCCATTTGCATATTCTTGTAAATATAACTTGAGCATTCTCTTTAGAATGATAATTAATGGTGGTAGGAACTCTAAGAATGATTTATTTAGGGTTTCGTGCCACTTCGGCATTCCCGGGCCTTTTCTAGGGTTTGTGGGGCCCACAAGGGTTCCTCCAGGCACTTTTCGTTTAATTGAAAATTTACTCCATGCCTTTTGTTTTAAATGTTATATCATGATCATTAGTTGACTTTGTATGATTTTAATAGCTTGTATAACTTGGTTAACCCAAGGTCCGGCTTAACGCACGTTTTTGACCTTAAGGAGTTTATGTGTGTTTTTAACGCCTAAGTGTTTCTGTGCTTTCTTATGATTTCATAATCCCACAAATAAACCTTTAATTCCCATTATTTATTTATTTAATGGTTAGGGGTATTTCATTGTGGCAGAGTGTGGTGATGTCAGTTTTATCGGTGCTTATTCCACAGAGACCAACAATGTGTTCTGCACAAACTACGACAGTGCAATAGCCAATTTGATTAGTAAAACTCTCGGGGGATGTAAGTGCAATGAATCATTGCTCTAAATCAGTTGATATACCACCTTGCAATCGTATACTTAATTAATTAATATCTTAGGAAAAGATCCAACCAAAATCTGATAAGAGAAAAGAAAAAAAGTATTGATGCACCAGTTCAATCGAAGTCATCCACCAATTTCATGGTTATAGCTGATTTGGTGGAGCAAAGGATATTAGTTGGCTTGTCAACAAATTTTGAACTTCTGCAATCGGCATTGCTGTTAACGCCTCACAGTGATACAATCATTGTGGAGGGTGACCATGGCCTATTTCACTATCAAGCTGCAGCTGGACAAGCACATCGATTTAAGATATATATATATATATATATATATACCAATTTCGCCGAGGTATTCACGGGGGATTGGTTAAATGTGTCAATCCTCAAGTCAATCGTCATATGAGTGACTATCTATGTTGTATTATTTGAATGTGTGGCTATTAAATTAGTTGTTTATATAAAAAGTAAATAATTGAGGTTATTGTCTTTATGGTGTAGGCATGTACAGTTTAAGGCTCGACGTCCACCAAAATGATAGTTTCAGATTCATGTGCCCTACTATGTGCTCCAAAACAACCATGCCAAGTGATGTTCAAAGCCTTATGCAAAATATGACAAATGCAATCTATCAATGTGCAGAGTCATACATTATGCTGTCATATCATCAAGGGTATGTTTGTTGGACTATTTCTCTTAATATATTCTATTTATAAATTGTGCTAGTTGTATAATGATTTCAATTGTATTGTAATATGTGAACAGTCAACGCTGGTCATTGCTTGTGTTGGTAATGAAGCACCCAAGAATCCTACATTTTGATTTACTTGGTAGGAGTTCCAGGAAACCAAAGATATCAACAACGATACTAGGGTGAACTACTTATCTTAAACAACGTTTGTTATTACTTAATAATATTGTTTCAAAACTTCCAGTGCAACTATGTGTATTTAAAACTGTATGTTTGGTATAGTTCCATGAGGGTTGCATTCAATGGAAAGACAATTGAAGAATACAATTCCTTGGAACCTAGTCAAGGTATTATTAATTACTTAATTTGTGTGTTAATGCCAATACTAGTTTACAAATATTGATAGTAGACATGCAAGAATACCTGTGAATATATGTGTGTATGTATATGTCATGAGATATATGCATGACATAGTAGCAACATCGGCCCTTTTACCAGAATACTCATTACACAAGGTATATAACATTCTTTGAAAGTTTTAGTTTATGTCTTTACGTGTTGTTACACTTGTAGTTTTTCATTAATGTTCCTTTTCTTTTATTTAAAGGCTTACAAACAATTACTAGGCGGTGGTGAATATGAAGATCCTCACATAGTTGAGATGCTTGAGGAATGGTAAGAGTTCTTCTGCATGAATATACTTACTTGTTGATCATGATGCTGTATTGAGTACATTATGGATAATGTAGTTATAATTTGTTGCATTTGTAGATGGTACAATGGTAGAATTGAAGTGTATTTTGGTTCTTTGTTGTATAATGCAAATGTTTTTTGCATTTGTTTGTTCATTTACTTGCAAATTGTGGCGCGCCGTTGATATATGCCGATTTTTATAGCTTTGTGAATGTGTACTGGAGCGCCCCACTGTGGTGGCAGCATTATTGAATCACTATACATGTATGCTTAAATGTTTTGGTGTATTGTGGTGAATATATAAGCCAGAATGGTAAAAACAAGAAAAAAGTATATTTTGACGGTTCTTAACAAAGAACCGCCGAAATAGGTGCAGACATAGGGCCTATCTCGACGGTTTTAAGCTTACAACCGCCGAGATAGGTGTGCTCAGTTGTTGATTTTGGCGAGCACCTATCTCGGCGGTTCCTCTTACAACCGCCAAAATAGGTATGAGAACCTATTTTGGCGGTCAGAATTGTGAAATAAGCCCATAAGAACCGTCAAAATAGGCCCATAAGAACCGCCGAAATATACCCTTTTTCTACTAGTGTAAACTGTTGCACTGATCCCACACCTTACCTTTATGTCATCTTTTGTTGGCCTCGTCACAGTTCCATCGACAATACCAACCTTATTCTTGGTCATAAGGAGATCAGGAAAGTACTCCTCCATGTTTGGAATCCTATTCTGCCAAATTTGTCCACTATCACCATCCCTTGGTGATATGAAGTAGCCATACATAGTGGACCAGACATTTTGATGATGACTTCTCGACTCTTTCCAGTCGCGATTGATTCCAATATCTCTTATATTGATCTTGAAGTCGCCATTTGAGAGTAGCTTCAATGATCCTTGCTTGAAATTGATTAGAGCTATCAACCACAACTTCGATACCATATAGATTTTTAGAGGATCGATTTCAGATGAACACAATAAGAAATAAAAGAAGAATCTTGAGGAACTTCATTATAGAATAGGAGAGCTCAACGTGAGCGATATCTCCAGAAGAATGTTCAAAGCACTAAAATAACATTACAAAAGATTACATATCATGGAGAGTTGCCGCACGACAAAAATAGCAGACTGGATAGTTACTAACAGAATACTGAATACAATTGTCTGATAGATGACATTACAACCGTCTGATAGACGATATTAAACTCAATAAAGTGTTCCAGTTTATGGCGGTGGGCTTGACTTTAATGTAACAGTATTATAGATAAGTGATCAAGCCACCATTGAGTTATAACCGATACCATCTCTTCCTTGATAAATGATGAAATAAATGTTCCCCTAAGGTGTTCCATAAATGGACCACATTCCTAAAGGCGCTGCGAATGCAAGTTGTTCTGTGGTGACTGGTGAGCTTAATATTTGGGATAAAGCTTCAAATACAAGTTTTTGTTAAAGTTGAGTGTAGTTAACTAATAGTGGTTTACCATGTATACTATAGTCAACTTTTTGTGATGTATATGTATAGAAATATCCAATCAAAACATGACATATGTCCTATACTTTTTGAAAAAATAGATTAATGTGCTAAAACTAATGAAACAACCGCGCCCAAAGCGAGAGCGATATGGCTTGTTTCAATTCTTTGGACTTTGATACCAAATCAATTAATTTTCTTTAATTACCTCCCAATACTATTTTTAAGATCAATATATTGTGCAGATATTCTGAAACTCTGACTCACTCTGGTCAATTTTCTCTGATTCTCTTTAATTTGTCATAAGAGTATATATTTACCGTGTAAATTTCCACATGTTTAGGGACACGGCGACGAACCCACGATGATTACGAGGCGACGCTTATAACAGCACGGGAAACACACCATCAGCAAAGGGATATAAGGGTAATTACCTCTCCTGCTGTTAGCATTGCATGTCCGACGTCCCCTCGCTCAATAACTTCAAAACTCTAAAATCCCAAAAAAGGAGGGAACTTAAATTTTAACAAAGAACTTTCTCTCACTGCGTTGCAGCTTTTCTTCTTCTTTTAATTTTCCAAAGATTTCTTCCCAGTTTCTTCGACAAACACTCACCCACCAAACGCTCCTCCCTCTCTCTCTCAGTCTCAAAATTATTCCATCGTCTTTCAAACACGCAGGCGCCAAAACCTCTTTTTTCTCCCGCGCCTTTAAGCCTAGCTAGCGCGCCCCCGCTCCTCCCCCTCGCGCGCCCATGGCACCCTCATAACATTGACTATCTATCCACACACTATAAACCCTTAATCCTCTACCCCTCTTCAACCTCTCCTTTACCCTCTCTCTCCACTCGCCGCAACTACCTCCACATCCCCTCCCACCGCCACCGGCAATGCGCAACCATCCCGCCACATCCTCCACCGCCATCCATGGCACTTCCACCGCCACCACACCCACATCCGCCGCCGCCGCCGCCGCGCGTGGCAAGAAACGTGGAAGTTACAACTGCGGCAAATGCGGTCTCCCCAAGAAAGGCCACGTCTGCTCAATCCCGGACTCCGCCATCATCCCATCCACTCCTACCACACCAACTGTTACAACCACCAGCACCAACACTCACACCCACACTCACATCTTATGCCCCACCCCACTTTCCCGCCTCCCACGCGCATTGTCATTCGACCATATCAATCTCCACGACCAACAATACGACGACGACTTCGATGGTGAAACCGATCCATTAGCAGCTCCCGAGTTCGATCCCTCACCGGAGTTGGATCCGGATGAGCCGATTCCAGGCGGGTTGCCTGCAGGGTGTTTGTGGGAAGTGCTTAAAAGAGTACCGCCGCCGACGTTGCTGTCGGCTAGTAGGGTTTGTAAGGATTGGAGGGAGTTTACGAAGCGGATGTGGAGATCAGCTGAGGAGCTTACTTTACATGTTCCGGAGCGTGTACAGGTCGGGACTCTTGGGTCTGTCCTCAAGCGTTGTTCGGGGCTTGTTAGACTTTCTCTCATGATGGAGAGGTTAGAGATCTACTATAAATCTTCTCGATCTTCTACCCTTCAGATTTGTTTGGTTGAGCTTTGGGATTGGAAGGGTGGTTGCACCCTTGCACGGGTTCTTGAATTGATGAATAAGAACAGTACTGGTTGATGATCTCATACCAATTGGCATAAAACCCTAAATCAGGAATAATACTGATCAAATCTAATAAGCAAGCTGACCATTGAAATCTACATCATAATGTGCTATATCTGCTAGAGTGGTTAGATTCAAGTATGAGGATTTTTTTTGGCTTTTGAAGGAAGATCTAAAAAGATCGGTTTTGGTATTGATGTTGAATCCTTTATTGCCGTGGGATGTTTGTAGTGATGTGGATGCAACGACGCTGGCCTGCATTGCTTTCTCATGCCCGAATCTGGAGTCAATGGACATAAGAACATCAGACAAGTCCATTAATCGGATTACAGGGTATGTGCTGTGACGTATTTGAGACAATGTAGCTATACACGATGTCTCTATCCAGGGTCTGGATATTTTTTTAGTTAACTGTTGGCTGGTTTGTTTGATCCTTCACATTTTTATGTTGCTGCTCACTGTATTGCTCACTGTATGTGTATGGGTTGAGGGTTTTGTCCACACATTTGACGATTGACTACATCTGAGTATATAAAGCTTATATTGTTTTGCTATTGGAAACACTCTAACGATTGATTACTATAGAATGTTTGTTGAGTGAAATGTTGTATTTTTGTTGGTTGTTTAGTTTTGCAAGATCTACTGAATAAATTCTTTAGATAATTGTTAACTGAAAGGCTTCCTCATTATTACAAAATCTAATGAATACCATTGCCTTCAAGTAGACATTAACTAGGTCCATTTCCTTATTTCATGAATCCAGGGATGAACTGAGTAGATTTGTGGCGGACAAGCGATGTCTTCAAGTTCTTAAGATGGAAGGCTGCTCAAATCTTGGTGCTCTGATTGTTTCATCCAGTAGTCTAACCACTCTTTCACTGTCAGATCTACATTCTTTGTCAAAAACGGTGATTGCTCTTAATGCCTTACAGAAATTCCTTTAACTCTTCCATAACTTTAGTATGATTTCTTGCTGTGATGCTCATTTATTTTTTTTTCTCTGCTGCAGGTATTCAACTGCCCTAATATGAGAGAGATTTCTCTTGATTTTACCCGTAGAGAAAACGACACTACAGATCTCATAGCCATGGTTGATAACTTGGGAAGGTCTTGTCCTAGGTTGCAGAACATTCGAATTGCATCATTTAGATTTTCTCATGCCGCTGTCCTTGCACTTACTGCTGCACATTTGAGGTGATTCACATTTTTAGTTTGTGCATAAATTGAGCTCTATGTTGTTGAAAAAGCAGAGAGGACAAGAATGAGAATGAGTGGTCTGATATCATGTGTTGGTTTGTCATCAGAGCATTAAGGATGCTTTCATTGGTATTGAGTACTGGGATTACTGACGCTTCTGTTGCTGCCATCACTTCAAGTTTTACAGATCTAGAATTGCTTGATCTTAGTGGGTATGTTCCAACATTTCATTGCTATGCATTGTATCTGAGAGACAAGTTTGCATTGTTTGCAGTACAGTTGACATTCAAGATATTATTTGCAGATCAAGTATAAGTGATAGTGGTATTGGAATGATTTGCAACATGTATCCTGAAACTCTATCAAACTTACTCCTTGCTCTTTGCCCTAATGTCAGCTCAAGTAATTCATCGCCTCCCTTCTGTCTCGTGTTAACTTACAGTTCTTGTTACACGGTCTATACCTTCTTGGTTTTATGATCTGTAACGTTGTGGACTCTGTTGTATAGGTGGTATTCAATTTGCGACAGCACAATTGCCTTTCTTGGAAATAATGGATTGTGGAATGACCATGTGTGATCTGGATTCTGAAAGTGCATCCCTGAACGAGAGCTGTAGCCCAGAGCCTCCTAGAACACCTAATAAGAGAGTGCATCTCATGCATCAGAAGTTAATCATTAAGCACAGCCGGCTTAAGAAACTTAGCTTGTGGGGATGCTCTGGTTTAGATGTGAGTATGTCAAGCTTAGATGATATCGTTCAAGCTGTTTATGTTGTAGTTGATTTAGTCTAAACATTGAATCTTTATGCAGGGTCTATACTTGAACTGCCCAGAATTGAATGATTTGAATTTGAACTCTTGTACAAACTTGCGTCCTGGTATTGTTCTATCGCCTCTCTCCTAATCCATATATATATATTGCATTGTTGGGTACCTGGTTTGGTGTCTAGCTAATAGTTTGAACTACTCTTTTCAATCTACACAGAGAAGTTGGATCTGCAATGTCCAAATGTGGAGAATGTCCACGCCTCTGGCTGCTATGACAAATTGAAAGTTGCTATCCAAAACCAGGTAAAATTTCGTATCCTAATGGGGTCATTCAAGATCCCCCACAATAGGGAAGAACAACTTGCAGTAACTGTGATTTTACACTGTAACGTAAACAAGATGCTCTTTCTTGCAGGTTAATAACAGCTATATTCTCATGGACAGTTCTTCGCCACTTAAACGAATGGCTGATGGATCAAAGAGGGTCCGGGTGCCATACTTCGTCACTGAACAGGTATTATAAATATGATAAGCATTTGATTGAACTGAATCTGTGTTTGTGTTATAAAATTTGAAGTATAGTAATGCACAATAGTATTTACAAATTGTGTAACGATGATAAAAAATTGTAAATAGGTGACATGGAATGTTACATGAAAAACCTCTTTAAGCTAGAATAAAAACTAAGGCATGATGGTAAAATGATCCACAATAACAATGAGATTATAATATTTATCTGTTACAAGGGATAATAAAAACAACTGCTTTTTTATAGGAGATAACCCACAGCCATATACTTGAAAAATGTCTAGGAGAATTTATATATCTCCTTGAGACTTTTCTCTCATGGTGTGCTTCTTAACTCAGTTTTTTTTTTGGCTTATTTTCCCCACTCTTGAGGATTTAATACTTTATGTCAATGTTAGACCACTATATATATAGCTATTCTCATGTCTTCTTGGTTGCATCAAGAGTAATTTTTAGAGCCATTGAAACAGCTCATTATAGTTTTTGGAACTTCTTTTCTAAAAATTGAAGTATCATAGTTAACCTCACAAGTACTAAGATATGAAATCTTAACTGATAGTAAAATTCTTTGTATAAGTGCATTGAATGCACCCCTCGACTTTTTCACCTATGTGTAAGTTGGAATTTTGAATTTATAAAAAATGACTTAATTCTTAACTGTTTGCATCATTGGCAACATCTCTATTTGCTTTGGATGCCGCTAAACTTTCATATTAGATATTCTTTCTTGTTCCTCAGTCAATGCACCAAATGAATGATGATCTTAAAAGGCTAGAAGCTCGCCAGAAGCGAAGGTGCCTTGTTATTGATTGAATATCAAACTAGGGTGCCCTTGAAGATCAAACAAGGGTGCCGCCGCATCAGACTGAAGAGAGTCGCATCGGAAGAAGCCCTTTTGGCTGATCCAGTTGGTGTTGTATGTGTCATTGTTGAACAGAAATTGAAGTTCCTTGTGGATTGTTATTGGAAACCACCACTAGTTTCTAGTTCATTTATAAGACTTTGGTGGGCACATAATTGTGGCAGATTTTATCAATTATGTAAGAAACTCTGATCGTAGGAGGCTATATATTGAGTCCTAGCTTTGTTTTATTAAGAAATAAAGAATTAGATGACCTTAGAAGTTCTCTTTTGATTTCAGAATTCAATAAGCTAGAATGAAAACAAAAAGAGAACACTGTATCTCGTTATTTGTTCAGTCTCCAAAACACCGGAAGCTGGATAGAAATAAAAGTGACATTGAGCTATGTGATCATAATTTATCTTTTTTTCTTGGTAACCCATGGTCTCATGTTGAGAATTAAGCTTTGATTTGTGCAGTAAACTGAACTCAATGTGATTTTATATAGGTGCAATTTCATAAAATTAATCTCTAAGTGAGTAGTGAATTCGTTGTAGAGCTAAAATTATACTGCCTTCGGGCTTATACTATTGTTAAAAGTATATGCAAAGAGGTTCATAGCTTTCTCTAGATTCGAGAGTCTCACGTGTTAATACTTACTATCATGGGACTGGGACACATGAGACGGAGAGAATGGAAAAGGGTGGAAATGTAAAAATTACATTTCACTCCTCTGTTAGCCTCTATTATACTAGTTACATAGTTAGTATATATATAGAAGCGTGTAAGTATACATATGTACGAATGAACATATTTCTCTCTGAATAATAAAGTCTATTCATTCGATATGGTATCAGAGCGGGATTCGAATCCCGTGTCTTCCTATCAAAACATCTGAGCCGAAATCCAAGATTGAAGAAGAAAAAAATCTATCTCGTCTTCCTTCGCCTTACTGAAGAACAATGGTGGACAAGGATCAAAACCCTGAAGATTCTAACAAAGGGAAAGGGAAAATCGGAGTCGATGGAGGAGAAACCGGAAAAACGGAAATCGACTCCCAAGATCCGTTATATCTGCACCCAAGCGACAACCCAGGGATGAAGATTGCTCACATATACAATGGAAAAGAGGGGTTCGCAGGATGGAAAAGGGCGGTCACCGTTGCCCTAAAAGCAAAGAGCAAATTTGGGTTGCTCGATCGCTCGATAGAACCTCCGCAACCTGAAGATGGTCGATTCGGTCTCTGGGAGAAGTGCAATCACATGTTGATAGCCTGGTTATCACAATGTGTTTCTCCAGACATTGCAGACTCAATTCTTTATTATTCCAATGCTGCCGATGCTTGGGATATGATTTGCGGATGGTACGAGCAGGCGAACGTGGCCCAGATTTATGCGCTCAAGAAGGAACTCGGGAAGTTAGAACAAGAGCAAGAATCGGTCTCAGTGTATTACACCAAAATGAGAAAAATCTGGGACGAGTTAGATCTGTTGGACAAGAAACCCACATGTGCGTGCAGCGCCAAGAAGGAATACTCCGATCTGCGACAATGAGAGAAAACCCTACAATTCCTGATGGCGCTCAATGATAATTACTCAAATGTTGTGAGTAATATTCTTCTGCGATATCCTCTACCCAGCCTTGAGCAAGCTTACGCTCTAGTAATCCAGGAAGAGCGACAAAGACAGATCCCAGTCCGTAGCGGAACTGCTAGTCAAGAAACCCTAGTTCTTGCAGCTGACAGAGGGAAGAATGTCTCTTATCAGGCGCAAAGAAGAACCCAGAAGGATCCCAACAAGCAGAGCTTACACTGTTCAAAATGTCAAAAAAAGGGACATGCGAAGGACATGTGCTTCGAGATAGTAGGCTATCCCGACTGGTGGAAGAAGAAGAACAGTCCCAACAACAATTCCATCGCGGGAGTAGTAACAAATGGAGAAGCATCTGTCTCAGGGCGCACAAATGAAGTTTCACCAATTTCTGGACTAAACGCCCAACAATACAATAGGTTGATTACCTTGCTTGAGAAAGATCATCCAAATCGACCAGAATCAGTGCAAGAATGCACTTTCTCAGGTAAGCCGATTCTCCCCCTAAATCTTAGTCACAGTTTGACTGGTCAGTCTGTTTTCATCGGAACGAATTCCTGGATAATCGATACAGGAGCATCAGAAAACATGTGCTGGGATAGATCTTTATTTCTGCATATGCATGATTTACCTGAGAAACATGACATAACCATGCCTGACGGACATACACAAGCTGTTAGCAAATTTGGGAGTGTTAAAATAGGAAAGAACTTTGTTCTGCATGATGTTCTCTTTGTTGAACCATTTAAATTTAACCTTTTGTCCGTCAGAAAACTTGCTACACAGATTAATCATGACATATTGTTCAACCAGAATGCTTGTTATGTGCAGGGCCGTGAATCCAATGAACACTTGGCTATAGGGAAAATAGTGAGTGGGTTGTATATTCTGGTGAATGAGGCAATGGATAGAGTGTTTTGTAAACAGAAAGATATAAAGACTCGGATTACTTGTTCCAATCTTGTAAACCACAATCAAAAGGCTTGGTTGTGGCACACTAGGTTAGGACATGTCCCATTTCATAAACTAGAAACATTAAACTTGATAAAGAAAAATGATGTGCCTGATTGTACTGCTTGCGAAATTTGCTGCAAAGCAAGGTCAATAAGACAACCTTTCTCTGATTCTAGTATAAAAACTAGTGATTGTTTTGAGCTAATACATGTAGATGTATGGGGACCATTCAAAGTTCCAACTTATGATGGTTATAGTTATTTCCTCACGATCGTAGATGACTATTCTAGATGCACTTGGACTCACTTACTGAAACTGAAATCTGATGCTTTTTCTGTTCTTATTTGTTTTATCAAATTAGTTGACAGGCAATTTGAAAAGAAGGTAAAAGTTGTAAGGAGTGACAATGCTCTAGAATTAGGCTCAAGTAACGAGGGAATAAAATTTTTCAATCCAACTTCCTGTCCTCATTCCCCTCAACAAAATGGAGTTGTTGAGAGGAAACACAAGTACTTGTTGGAAACAGCAAGAGCCTTATATTTTCAATCCAACTTAAGCTTAGATTTTTGGGGGGAATGTATCCGCTATGCAACATACATAATCAACAGATTGCCCTCAAGAGCAATCGAAGGCAAAACACCATATGAAAAATTGCATAACAAAACACCAGATTATAACACACTAAAGGCATTTGGTTGCCTCTACTATAAAACAGACGTGCGAAAATACAAGGGAAAATTTGAATCTCGTGGTAGTGCTTGTGTTTTCCTAGGTCTGGCAGAGAACAAGAAAGGTTTCAAAGTCTTAGAAATAACAACCAAAAATGTAAATGTTAGTAGAGATCTTGTCTTCTATGAAAACAACTTTCCTCTCCATGAACAAACCCACAAAACTGATAAACACCAGTATGATCAGAATCAACATACTGAAGAATTATACAGTTTTGTGGATGAAGAAATAATACACATTAAACAACCGGATCCTCCTAGACAACCAGATCCCATTCCAGATTCAGCTGATCAGCAACATCCCATTTCAGATTCCACAGAACAGTAAGAACAAAACAGAATACCTTCTCAGTCTCCTTCTGATTTAGATTCTACTCAAAGCAGTGATCAGAATCTATCCCTCAGAAGGTCCACAAGAGAAAGGACCATCCCAACACACCTAAATGATTATTTTTTAGGTGAAAGCAGTATACCTGAGAATGACATCTTTAGCAGCATATTATGTGAGAGAATGAGAAACAATAATGTTGAAAGAGCAAACTGTCTCTCAGACTATGTTGTTGATATCCCTTCTATTAAAACCTTCAATGTTACTACTTTATCTACTCTTTCCCATTCTGTTTTGAAATCTGTATACACCCTTCAAGAACCTAAAACCTATAAAACTGCGTCCAAACACCCACACTGGATAGAGGCCATGGACAAAGAATTAGAAGCCTTGCAAAACAACCACACCTGGACGATTGTAGATCAACCCAGCAACAAAAGAATTATAGGTTGTAAATGGGTATACAAGATTAAGTTAAAATCTGATGGGAGTCTAGAAAGGTACAAAGCACGTTTAGTAGCAAAGGGTTACACACAACAATACGGGGAGGACTATTCGGAAACCTTTCCCCCGTAGTGAAAATTACTACAATCCGAACTCTTGTTGCTGTTGCTACTAAAAGAAATTGGCAAATTGATCAATTAGACATTAACAATGCCTTCCTTCATGGGGATCTTGAAGAAGATGTATATATGGAACTCCCCGAAGGAATGCAACACATTTACAAAGATAAAGTGTGCAAGTTACATAAATCCTTGTATGGTTTGAAACAGTCATCTCGACAATGGTATGCAAAACTCTCTGTTTTCCTTCAATTACAAGGATATGTGCAGTCAAAAAATGACTATTCTCTGTTCATTAAATATGATGGAAACTTTCGCACTCTTATTGGAATTTATGTTGATGATATGATTCTAACTGGAAACAATTCTGCTGAGATCAAAAGTATAAAACAGAAGCTTGACAATACTTTTAAGATTAAAGATCTTGGTAAGTTGAGCTACTTTCTGGGTATGGAGTTCCTCTACACAGCAGGGGGACTTCTCCTCACTCAAGGAAAATATGCTGCAGATCTAGTTGCAGATTATCTCACAGAATAAACAGGTACTGTTTCTGTTCCCTTACCCTGGCACAAAATTGGAGACTGTTCAAGGTAGTACAATTTCAGACCCAAGTTTTTATCGCAGACTGATAGGTAGAATCAATTTCTTAACAAATACACGTCCTGACTTAGCTTTTCCAGTGCAGCATCTCAGTCAATTCATGCATCAGCCAAAGGAAGAACACCTCAGTGCAGCAATTCACCTGGTGCGGTATATCAAAGGCACAACACACCGAGGGATCTTCTACAACAACAACCCAAATCTGGACTTAATTGCATACTGGGACGCTGATTGGGCAAGCTGCTCTATTACTCGGAGGTCTATCAGCGGATATATTTTGCTTCTAGGGGGAGCTGCCATCAGCTGGAAGTCAAAAAAACAAGAAACAGTGGCACTTTCTACAGCTGAATCCGAGTATCGTTCAATACGCAGAGTCACAACAGAAATTGCATGGCTCACACGATTAACACATGAGCTGGGAGTCGAAAGAGTAGAACCTATCAAAGTACACTGCGATAACAAGGCTGCCATCTACATCGCCAGAAATCCGGTATTCCACGAAAGGACCAAACACATAGAGGTGGACTGCCATCTGGTTCGAAAGAAACTTCAAAATGGGTTAATCAGCCTTGATTACATCCCTGGACAGAAGCAGTTAGCAGACGTTTTGACTAAGCAAGTCACTGCAAAGGACTATCTTGTAACACCCCAACTATAACCGTACACTCTTAACAACTAACTGCAGCGGAAAACATACTTCATCACTTTACTTAACTCGTTGGTGTTACACGCCGTTAACCACCCACGTGGCTAACAAGGCTATTACATATACACTGTATCGGTCTGATGGGCTAGATTCCCGAGCGACTGCACATTCTATCCCTTTCCATTTACAACAACAACATACATATACCTTCCAACTGTGCCGAGTGTTTACAAACTAATGCCGATAACAATTTCGGTCTTACTACACCTACAATACATACACAATTTAAATGGCTACCCATGTACAACCACTACCCCATCCTACTCTCGAACGGCTTCCAGCTCCTTGTACCTGAAATAGGAAAAAGAAGAAAAGGGTGGCCCCCAAGGGGCTCAGCACCTTTGCTGGTATGGTAATCCCGTAGCCCGCATGCTACAGGGCCACGCACAACTAATTGTCGTCTTAGCATGTGGTTGATTTTATTTGAATCATGCATGTTAACTGTAAACACATATCACATTACATACCCATAACAATGGGCTCAACAAAACAGTCAACACATCTTTCCTCATTAGAACACTCATTGTGTCCTTTAACCCTAGAGGGTTTCTCCTCTAATGGAGCTAGTTCCTTAATAGACGACACTTGCCCACTAGTCGGGTTATTCTCCAAAACGTCTTATATTAAACTGGGATTCATATCCATGATTTACATACTTCACACAACAACACATTTCACGTTTCATCGTACAGATAACATAACATCGCAATAAGAATTTCAGTACAACAATAACACATAACATAACGGGAACGGTTCTCTTTAGGAACCGACCCAAACATAGTTAGTTCACTTGTAAGCCTAGAGAATGATATCACCCTCATGCTAAGCTCGTTATACAACACTCGTTACCGTCCTAATAGTCGGACGAGTAACTTAACTTAAAGATGGATCGGATATAGTGACCCGAACACACCACACAAACACATGTTCCCCCTAGACCGATCATCAGTCAGAATAGGCAAGCTTTGGAATAAGCTAGTGGGAGATTGAAGACCAAGAAGGAAATCAACCATAACAGAGAGGAAGGTAAAGCAAGGATGGATACCCACTCTCAAACAACGCGCGACCGGAACGACCGGATTCCTCACCCCCCATTAGTACATATATACTTATAAATAAATAGTTAGAGCTCCATTATGGAACCTATCACATCCACACACCATACGGTATCACAACCGGGTTAAACACACAAGGGAGGTTCACACATTCACCCACAAACATCACACACAAACATCACATAACCTACTCACGCATAGCCGTGGTTAGAACGTCCCATGGTTCGGGTCGTTAAATCCGAATACCGATCTCTCATGTGATCCTAGACTCAGTTAGCTAAGGTTTAACACTTTCGAGGTTAAATGGTATCGGAACTAGACACGCCACATGTATGAATTACTGTAAACTCATTACATACTTTTATCTTATAACGTGGCAAACATTCAGAAAAACACCTTGGCATACAAGCCGGTGTAATCCGGTAGGACACAGGTTGCAAGAAAACCATACCTGTCACCGGGGTTTCACTCTAACGTGCCATCACATGTTCCTCGTAACATCTTTGAACAACTGGTAACATTACATTTAGTTTCATTAACACCGGGGTAACTTGATTGTTTAAAGTCTAATGCTCATGACTTACTCCCGTTAAACAGTTAAATAACTTCACATTTTTAACTTGTTTTACTTTTACATTTTAACACAACTTTTCACCCACTCAATATTCATTATAACTCACTTAACATGTCCTTAACAATCTCATAACATCATTACTTATCAATCCCCATCATTAGATATCACTTTCTAACCTTAAACAAAGTTTTTGGTCAAAAGCACCTTGTCCGAACTTGTGTCCGGACTTCCCAAGTTCAGACGCTTGCCGAGACTCAAAAGGGTGTAAACTGATGACTGTCCGAACATGTGTCCGAGCTTCCCAAGTTCGGACACTGTTCGAGGCCAAACCAGAGAATAGAGATGGGTGTGTCCGAACTTCCAAATTCGGACGGTAGTTTGGACGCAGCTTTAAAACTCAGGAAACTTACGCACAACAGGGCATGTCCGAACGTCCAAGTTCGGATGGTAGTTCGGACGTGCCAGAAACTTCATTTTCTATACCCTTAAACACTTACTCATTTCTTGCCAAAGTTACTAACACTTATAATGTTTTCTCCCTTAGGTTTATAACATGTTTCCACACATTATTTAGCCCACCAAAACACTTTATGTCCTTCCTAGAATTTTCTTCACAAGTTCAAACATCTTCCTTACAACACCTTACTTCCTCATTGTTACCAACCTTTGTATAAATCCTTAACACAATCTCACCATGGCTTGAAGTATCCTTAACTCTCATTTGCATTCTAAATCCTCCAAGATAATGACCAAGACACTTTAACACTTAAGAACACCTTAATTCACCTTCTTTCACCAATTTAAACCTTAATCATTCCTAGTTCAACCTAGGTCACCAAACATCATTTAGACACTTAAAACTCCTTGTACATTAACCAAATTTCGCCATAGCTTCTCTTGTATCACCTAACACCAAAACACATAGTTGTTCACTTTAATACAACCCAAGAACACTCAATGTCTTAATTCACATCCTTATACACAACACATGGCTTTTCATCCTTTAACCATCAAAGACACAACTTTACAAGGAACACTCTTTACACACAACTAAACCTCAAACTACACTACATCACAATATAGTGCATGAACTTAAATTGCTTGGCACTTAGGCCCTTAAATAACATGGCTCTTAGGCCCTTAAATTGCATAAACCATAAACACTGAATTTCCCACATTATATTTGCCTTTGACCTGCAAATACACCCAACAACACATATGCCCTTAATAAACTCTTTGAGAGCATTTTACTAACTCGTTTACCATTAGCTCCTTAAGTAGTTTTAATGAACAACTTAAGCTCATTTTTCCTAATGCACTCAAACTACATTAGGTTAGCACATTTACCTCCTTTCCTCACAAACTTCTTCCTTGTTTCCTTGTTTAAAATTCGGCAAGGACCTTGATTGCTTGTCAACCTTCTATCCACACACACACACACATAAGGTAATGAGCTTAAGAATTCATACTTAAACTCATATACAAACCCTAGTTTAACATAAGTGTTTTAATACACTAAAATGGAAGTTTACCTTGGAATTTGAGAGGGAAACTTGAATAAGTAGCAATATAGGAATCCTCCTAGCCCTTTGAAGATTGAAATGGAGCTAAGGAAGAACAAGAGAAGACACCATTAATGGTGAATTTTCGGACATGTAGAAATATAAGAGGAAACTTTGATTTGCTTTGATTTTCCTTACCTTGAAGCAAAGGAGAATGACAAGGCATGAAAAGGTGAGCTCAAGCTCCATCAATGGTGAATCTTCATGGCACCAAAATGGAGTTCTTGAAGATTTGAAAAGAGAGAAGTGTAGAGCTTGGCCTAACTAAGACAAATATGGTCTTAGAATTTGATTTGGTATTTGGAGCTAGAAGTTACAAGCTATGGAAGTTGGAGATGGTGTGGTTTGCTGTAGCAAAACAGATGGGGGCTTGGGAGAATATGAAGAAATCGGTGAGGATGGAAGAAAATAAGAGAATGAGGTGAGAGAGTACTCTTGTTAAGATATTTATGTAATAAAGTAGAATAGTACTTTACTTTATGTCTTCCTTTCTTTAATTGAATTGTAAATGGTGGTGACTCACCATGTTGGAAACCGGCCCCCCTATAACCAAATGGGGTATTTTGGTCTTTGTTGACCAATTAAATCACTTAAGTTGACTAATGTCATAAACTAGCTTATTTTAGTTACTATTCATAAAACAAGGCACATATTTGTGAAAATTTTGATTTCCCATTGATTTAGACTTCCTAATGTGATACTAAGTTGTACAAATGTTATTTAAGGAGAAATTATGGACATTTAGCCACTCAAAACCCATTTACAAGACAATTTTTCAAAAATGTGCTTTAAGACTCCTTAAAGCACATTTTGTGTTTTAACTTGTTTTCAAGCTTGGTTTTCTTTGTTAATTGGTTTAACATGTTCATTAGCATGTTTATAAGGTCTAAGAATGACCTTTAGGTATTATACATGGTTACACCAAGTCTAGAGCAAGTATTTGCTTAAATTGACTCTAAGGTGTTTTCTTGTGTTTTGTTTGGTTTAACTGTCTACCAAAGTTTCCTAAGGACTTAATTAGCCTTATCAAATCTTAATTGAATGTTATTAAGTCTTGGTAGGCTCATTGGGTCCTAACCAAGTTCACTCCAAGCTTAGAGCATGTTTTTGCTCAAACTGTCTTTTAGTGCTTTATTGTTTTTACTATGGTTTAAATTGTACACTGATGTTTCTAAGGCACTTTTTAGCCTTAATATACCATAGTTTAATGTTTAAACAACATATCAAGGTTTGGGGTATTTCAATCTACCCCCCTTAAAAGACCTTCGTCCTCGAAGTTCACACTTCCCACGCATCATTTGGATTAGAACACGGGGATTACTCGCAAATAAAACTTCCATAACCAAACATACTTTACATCACACCCTCGGACTTAACGGTCCGGGTAACATATACACATCCATACATATAACATACTTACATGATAACCTCGGACTCAACGGTCCGGGTATCTTAACAACATTGTACTTACATAACAACCCTTAGACTCTTAGGTCTGGGTAACATAACAACATTTAGACACATAGGTCTAGGTAACATAAAAACTTTCGGAACTCAACCACATTAGGACTCAAGGTCAAAATAACATTTATTACATATACCACACAACATGTCTTAGCATGTATGGCAACCAAAAATATCTTTTGTATACACTGTGATCCCGCAGAACCCGGTCGCGATGGACACCTTCGGTCCCCGTTCCTTTGGGAGATCAAAACAATCACTTAATCTTTAACATATATACTTCCCATGTCACCGGTCCGAAGACAAAGGCTCATACGTCCTCGGCTCGTGAGCAAGTACTACAAAAATATTCTTTGTAAGGTTAAGTAAAAGTACTTTCATAATGTAAGGTATCTATCGACATTTTATAACTACCGATTCAAAATCCTTTTGAAAACACATACAACTCCAAGTCCAACTTATGTTCTTTATTTCTTTTCCTTAGCGTGGTTATTTGCGACCACTTATAGGGAGCTTCAAGAATCATCCAACCCTGATGGGATCAGCATCAGTGCTGAACTATCCTTCCACCCCAATTTGTGTTCGGCTTCCCTTGATCACATGCAAACCAAGTTCCACCTCCCACTTCATTTTCAAGCATCAAATAATACACCCATTTCCAATCTTCTATCTTTTAGTCTTTCTAGTCATAATCATTACATCTCCAAAGGATAGAACTCCGTCTATCAGCTATCTCCATTCACTTTAATCTTGTTACCTAGGGAATCTTATTCTCACTAGGTTCTATGTCGGTTTCATACCCTTTCATGAATCACTATATTACATATATACATATATTTTATCAAAATACAACACACGGTTTTACATTTATACACTGTCGGGGTTTTTGTTCCCCGGGAGTTTCTTTACTCCCTTATACTTGTACTACCACACACAACTGTTAACAAAATAAACACACTTATCACAATGGTATTCGCATCTTCTGTGCGCAATTACCACAATTAAACCATGAATGAATGCGTATGCTTATGTAACGCACGCACCAATCATCCAAACAAAATATTTTGTGCTATGCACGACATAGTTCACGTACACTTGTACGGTAAAACACACTAAGCGGTTTTGCGCTCTACCCCCTTAAAAGGGATTACGCCCACGTAATCAATCACTGAACATTGGCTTAAAATGTTCTGCCGTCGTGAAGTGTTTTAACTTCCACGCGGACTGTTATACAATGTGTTCTGGTTAGAGGATCTTACCATATTGGCGGTTTAGTCCCTAAACCAAGAATTCCCATTGGAGTTTATTTAACTCATAACCGGTTTCGGTCCTGGCCTGTGAGGCTTCTAGGCATTGATAATTAGCCATTTATTCGTATTCACAATGCATATTCGGTATCTGAAGCATGGTTTCATTGGCCTCTACTGCAGAACTCTGATAACTTAGAGTTTAGTTTGCCCCATTCGTCATTGTTACTGTATTGTACATCTCCCATTTACTGTAATAATGGTTTCTCAACCGACACATGGTATCTCATACCATGAGCGAATTCGGTGAGTTACAAACTTTTTATCCACTTCTCTGACAGTTACTGTGTATACAGCTATGTATTCCACAATGATTGACTTAATTTCTTCCGACTTACTGTCGGTTGAGGTTAAGCTACTACCTAATGTGTAGTGCTCTCTCGGTTATTACCCACACTTGAGGTATATTCCATACCGATATTTAGTATACCGTGTTACTGTAGTCATTTATTGCTAATCAAGTATCCTCTCACTGGTACGACTTTGCATTTCCTATGCATCGGTCATTATAGCATTATTAGCCGCCTTCTACTTCCACCACAATTAACATTTCCCGAATCCTAGCTATCGCACTCGATCATTACTGCACAAATGCAATACCAAAACACTCAGTCATACAGAGTGTAGAGGCGTAAACTCTTGGCAGTAAATCTCTTATGCGACCGCAATAGGAATCCACACTGAGTTCCTTATCACATAGTACCAACTACTGGCTTATTGCCCAGTCTGTTTATCATCACTTACCTTGCATCTCCACTGATTTAACTCATAACTTGTCTTATCTGCCATATTATTATTTAACAACACTTATACAACGGTCGCTTACTGCGCACCGTGCTCTTTCTCATTGTATAACATCAACTTATATGGTATTCACTGTCATATTAGCTTCCACTCATATACTTACATCATTAGTATTTTGGTTCGTCCTTCATTTGGATGACTACTGAATTCTCTTTGAGCGTTGATCACTCGAGTCACAAGCCGGCGTTATTCAGCTCGGTGCTTCACTTTATACACACATGCTACCAAACTATCTGTTCTCTCGCAATGACAACATGGTCAATCCTTAACATGTTTCTTGAACTTGGTTCACATAACTACCGCTCCAGCGGCTTCATAGTATCGAGAGGTATCCCCACTCATAAAGCAGTGGTTCATTCTCCACTCTATTTACTTGTACAACATAGACTTCTACAATCGATTCAAATTTACCTAACACATTTGCTTGTGGCTTAGTAGCCTTTCTGCCTCGAGCTCTGCTCATTGTAGGCTGTACACACACATTTACTTCTCTGTACCACATTACATGGTTTGGATATCATATTGGGCTCCATGACAAGGTCGTTGCATTCCGCTTCCTTTCATGGGATGCCCCTTAGGATTGTCAGTCTTTCTCCTGACGACTTATGCTTAAACTGGGTGTTAGTTTCAGTCCTTGCGTTTTCTGTCACATTATTTCGTGCAACAATTGTTGATGCAAACACCCTTCAAGGATTGCTCCTGGGTGTTGCTAAGTTATGTCATTACATCTGGTTCGCACTTAATGGTATATTCAGTTAGCCACGCCATTTTGCGTTCTTAACTGGCTTATTATCTTCTTCTGTGAAGATCAACATTTCCTGGTAGTGTAGGTACTCATTCTGGGAGTTTCATCCCGTTCGTTGCACATTAACATGTCCACATTAGCCATCTGCCTTGTCGTGTATAGGCTGGTCACCGTTCCCGCTATCATGTTTACCCCTCGGGATTCTTAAGACATATGCGATGTCTTTACATAACAGTCAGTGCACTTCGCACTCCCTGACTCTTAAAACATTCCCTTGGAATGAATTTACTAATCCCTTTAGTCTCGTTAACTTAACTGAGTTCCTTTACTTCAACCATTCTTGGTAATTCATTGCTCCTGCTTGTCTTATACTGCTGACCGTAGTATGGAGTCGACTACTTCCGTGTTCCCGACTCTACTCGTATACATATGTGGGGTACCATACTGATACATCGCTAATTACCCGACTAACCCATAAGTAGGTCTGTCAGGCCCACATGCTCCTATCGGAGTGCGGTCGTCCCACATTACAGTTGGTACACTCGTAGTGTCCGTCACATGCCTAGGTGAAGTATTCTGTTGTCAACTCCCTTATATCATCTTGTAATAATATGCATGCCCTGCTTCCTGAACTTAATCAAGGTAAGGTTTATCCACTGTTGTATCATTATAAACTCCATCCATTCCCTCGGGTTGCTACCCTTGAGTTTACCGGTTTCCATCCGGTTATTTAAAAGTAAACTGGGTATAACTTACCTACCGTGTGGCACTGTGGCCCGGTATAGGTCTTCTGGTTTGGTTTTAAAAGTAGGTTAGGAATAAGTATAGGTTTGAAAGAAAATTTGGTTTTGAAAGAAAAGAGTTTGAAACAAATCTGAGTTTGGAAGAAAAATTCTCATGGTTTTACAACGTCTTCTAGCCTTAACCAAATCTAGCTTCTTGCTGACTGGTGTACTTCCAATTACAAAGGTTAGACTGTTAAGCCCTTCCACAGTTATGATGATCTCACTTAACTTCGTGGTACTATACTAAGTACTTGTAGTTGTTAAAAATTTCCCGAACAGCCTGTTATAGCAGCACTTGCCATGGCAAGTGCGCCATGCTAACTGGCTATCGGTTCAACACACACACCGGTTGCGGTATCATTTTTTACCCGCACTGTCATCAGTGGCCTTGTTGGCCCTCACTTGATCTTACAGTCTTGACATTAAATCCTCTGGATGACTTCTCACTGTCTTCACATAATAATCATTAACTGGGGTGTTCCCCATTCTTGGAGTCCCCTTTTACTTAGTATTGTATCCTCTTCGTAGCCCATTCCACGCATTTGTCGTGGTTACTGAGATCTATCTCTTGTTTGGGTACTACGTTGTAGTTCCTTCGTCGGTTGGTATACCGTTGGTGTATTATTTTCCCGTAGACATGTGTCTCGGGTTCCGTTACTTTACTTCTTGCCTGTTGCACAGTTGGTGCGTTGCAAGCTGGTTATTCTCGACTGCTCGGCATGTCGACCCAGGTTGCCGGAAATTTCCTTCTTCTATACACAAGATTCTTCGTTCTTCGCTACTAAATGCGGTTAACATTATTCAGATGGGAACCGTCTCCGGGATTCCCAGTTTTCGGAATCTACCGTATGACAGGTTCTCCGTACTTATAGAGATACTTAATAACAGCCAGCTCGGGTATTCCCGAGTAAGAGAGGACTTTCATCTCTCTGGCGTTCTTTCCCAAGTTATAAAACAGGGATTATGGAGGGCGGGATGAATATAGTAGGTTTCCAGTACACTCTGGTAGTTCCTAACTAGCGTATCTCTCACGCTATCACTCAACCCTTAACCCAAAGTACTAAAATCCTAACTCGGTACTTCCTAAGCTCGGTAATTCAGTCATCAGAGCGATACTTCACTCTGATACCACTTTTTGTAACACCCCAACTATAACCGTACACTCTTAACAACTAACTGCAGCGGAAAACATACTTCATCACTTTACTTAACTCGTTGGTGTTACACGCCGTTAACCACCCACGTGGCTAACAAGGCTATTACATATACACTGTATCGGTCTGATGGGCTAGATTCCCGAGCGACTGCACATTCTATCCCTTTCCATTTACAACAACAACATACATATAACTTCCAACTGTGCCGAGTGTTTACAAACTAATGCCGATAACAATTTCGGTCTTACTACACCTACAATACATACACAATTTAAATGGCTACCCATGTACAACCACTACCCCATCCTACTCTCGAACGGCTTCTAGCTCCTTGTACCTGAAATAGGAAAAAGAAGAAAAGGGTGGCCCCCAAGGGGCTCAGCACCTTTGCTGGTATGGTAATTCCGCAACCCGCATGCTACCGGGCCACGCACAACTAAATGTCGTCTTAGCATGCGGTTGATTTTATTCGAATCATGCATGTTAACTGTAAACACATATCACATTACATACCCATAACAATGGGCTCAGCAAAACAGTCAACACATCTTTCCTCATTAGAACACTCATTGTGTCCTTTAACCCTAGAGGGTTTCTCCTCTAATGGAGCTAGTTCCTTAATAGACGACACTTGCCCACTAGTCGGGTTATTCTCCAAAACGTCTTATATTAAACTGGGATTCATATCCATGATTTACATACTTCACACAACAACACATTTCACGTTTCATCGTACAGATAACATAACATCGCAATAAGAATTTCAGTACAACAATAACACATAACATAACGGGAACGGTTCTCTTTAGGAACCGACCCAAACATAGTTAGTTCACTTGTAAGCCTAGAGAATGATATCACCCTCATGCTAAGCTTGTTATACAACACTCGTTACCTTCCTAATAGTCGGACGAGTAACTTAACTTAAAGATGGATCGGATATAGTGACCCGAACACACCACACAAACACATGTTCCCCCTAGACCGATCATCAGTCAGAATAGGCAAGCTTTGGAATAAGCTAGTGGGAGATTGAAGACCAAGAAGGAAATCAACCATAACAGAGAGGAAAGTAAAGCAAGGATGGATACCCACTCTCAAACAACGCGCGACCGGAATGACCGGATTCCTCACCCCCCATTAGTACATATATACTTATAAATAAATAGTTAGAGCTCCATTATGGAACCTGTCACATCCACACACCATACAGTATCACAACCGGGTTAAACACACAAGGGAGGTTCACACATTCACCCACAAACATCACACACAAACATCACATAACCTACTCACGCATAGCCGTGGTTAGAACGTCCCATGGTTCGGGTCGTTAAATCCGAATACCGATCTCTCATGTGATCCTAGACTCAGTTAGCTAAGGTTTGACACTTTCGAGGTTAAATGGTATCGGAACTAGACACGCCACATATATGAATTACTGTAAACTCATTACATACTTTTATCTTATAACGTGGCAAACATTCAGAAAAACACCTTGGCATACAAGCCGGTGTAATCCGGTAGGACACAGGTTGCAAGAAAACCATACCTGTCACCGGGGTTTCACTCTAACGTGCCATCACATGTTCCTCATAACATCTTTGAACAACTGGTAACATTACATTTACTTTCATTAACACCGGGGTAACTTGATTGTTTAAAGTCTAATGCTCATGACTTACTCCCGTTAAACAGTTACATAACTTCACATTTTTAACTTGTTTTACTTTTACATTTTAACACAACTTTTCACCCACTCAATTTTCATTATAACTCACTTAACATGTCCTTAACAATCTCATAACATCATTACTTATCAATCCCCATCATTAGATATCACTTTCTAACCTTAAACAAAGTTTTTGGTCAAAACAGCACCTTGTCCGAACTTGTGTCCGGACTTCCCAAGTTCGGACGCTTGCCGAGACTCAAAAGGGTGTAAACTGACGACTGTCCGAACATGTGTCCGAGCTTCCCAAGTTCGGACACTGTTCGAGGCCAAACCAGAGAATAGAGATGGGTGTGTCCGAACTTCCAAATTCGGACGGTAGTTCGGACGCAGCTTTAAAACTCAGGAAACTTACGCACAACAGGGCATGTCCGAACGTCCAAGTTCGGACGGTAGTTCGGACGTGCCAGAAACTTCATTTTCTATACCTCTAAACACTTACTCATTTCTTGCCAAAGTTACTAACACTTATAATGTTTTCTCCCTTAGATTTATAACATGTTTCCACACATTATTTAGCCCACCAAAACACTTTATGTCCTTCCTAGAATTTTCTTCACAAGTTCAAACATCTTCCTTACAACACCTTACTTCCTCATTGTTACCAACCTTTGTATAAATCCTTAACACAATCTCACCATGGCTTGAAGTATCCTTAACTCTCATTTGCATTCTAAATCCTCCAAGATAATGACCAAGACACTTTAACACTTAAGAACACCTTAATTCACCTTCTTTCACCAATTCAAACCTTAATCATTCCTAGTTCAACCTAGGTCACCAAACATCATTTAGACACTTAAACTCCTTATTCATTAACCAAATTTCGCCATAGCTTCTCTTGTATCACCTAACACCAAAACACATAGTTGTTCACTTTAATACAACCCAAGAACACTCAATGTCTTAATTCACATCCTTATACACAACACATGGCTTTTCATCCTTTAACCATCAAAGACACAACTTTACAAGGAACACTCTTTACACACAACTAAACCTCAAACTACACTACATCACAATATAGTGCATGAACTTAAATTGCTTGGCACTTAGGCCCTTAAATAACATGGCTCTTAGGCCCTTAAATTGCATAAACCATAAACACTGAATTTCCCACATTATATTTGCCTTTGACCTGCAAATACACCCAACAACACATATGCCCTTAATAAACTCTTTGAGAGCATTTTACTAACTCATTTACCATTAGCTCCTTAAGTAGTTTTAATGAACAACTTAAGCTCATTTTTCCTAATGCACTCAAACTACATTAGGTTAGCACATTTACCTCCTTTCCTCACAAACTTCTTCCTTGTTTCCTTGTTTAAAATTCGGCAAGGACCTTGATTGCTTGTCAACCTTCTATCCACACACACACATAAGGTAATGAGCTTAAGAATTCATACTTAAACTCATATACAAACCCTAGTTTAACATAAGTGTTTTAATACACTAAAATGGAAGTTTACCTTGGAATTTGAGAGGGAAACTTGAATAAGTAGCAAGATAGGAATCCTCATAGCCCTTTGAAGATTGAAATGGAGCTAAGGAAGAACAAGAGAAGACACCATTAATGGTGAATTTTCGGACATGTAGAAATATGAGAGGAAACTTTGTTTTGCTTTGATTTTCCTTACCTTGAAGCAAAGGAGAATGACAAGGCATGAAAAGGTGAGCTCAAGCTCCATCAATGGTGAATCTTCATGGCACCAAAATGGAGTTCTTGAAGATTTGAAAAGAGAGAAGTGTAGAGCTTGGCCTAACTAAGACAAATATGGTCTTAGAATTTGATTTGGTATTTGGAGCTAGAAGTTACAAGCTATGGAAGTTGGAGATGGTGTGGTTTGCTGTAGCAAAACCGATGGGGGCTTGGGAGAATATGAAGAAATCGGTGAGGATGGAAGAAAATAAGAGAATGAGGTGAGAGAGTACTCTTGTTAAGATATTTATGTAATAAAGTAGAATAGTACTTTACTTTATGTCTTCCTTTCTTTAATTGAATTGTAAATGGTGGTGACTCACCATGTTGGAAACCGGCCCCCCTATAACCAAATGGGGTATTTTGGTCTTTGTTGACCAATTAAATCACTTAAGTTGACTAATGTCATAAACTAGCTTATTTTAGTTACTATTCACAAAACAAGGCACATATTTGTGAAAATTTTGATTTCCCATTGATTTAGACTTCCTAATGTGATACTAAGTAGTACACATGTTAATTAAGGAGAAATTATGGACATTTAGCCACTCAAACCCATTTACAAGACAATTTTTCAAAAATGTGCTTTAAGACTCCTTAAAGCACATTTTGTGTTTTAACTTGTTTTCAAGCTTGGTTTTCTTTGGTAATTGGTTTAACATGTTCATTAGCATGTTTATAAGGTCTAAGAATGACCTTTAGGTATTATACATGGTTACACCAAGTCTAGAGCAAGTATTTGCTTAAATTGACTATAAGGTGTTTTCTTGTGTTTTGTTTGGTTTAACTGTCTACCAAAGTTTCCTAAGGACTTAATTAGCCTTATCAAATCTTAATTGAATGTTATTAAGTCTTGGTAGGCTCATTGGGTCCTAACCAAGTTCACTCCAAGCTTAGAGCATGTTTTTGCTCAAACTGTCTTTTAGTGCTTTATTGTTTTAACTATGGTTTAAATTGTACACTGATGTTTCTAAGGCACTTTTTAGCCTTAATATACCATATTTTAATGTTTAAACAACATATCAAGGTTTGGGGTATTTCAATCTACCCCCCTTAAAAGACCTTCGTCCTCGAAGTTCACACTTCCCACGCATCATTTAGATTAGAACACGGGGATTACTTGCAAATAAAACTTCCATAACCAAACATACTTTACATCACACCCTCGAACTTAACGGTCCAGGTAACATATACACATCCATACATAACATAACATACTTACATGATAACCTCGGACTCAACAGTCCGGGTATCTTAACAACATTGTACTTACATAACAACCCTTAGACTCTCAGGTCTGGGTAACATAACAACATTTAGACACATAGGTCTAGGTAACATAACAACTTTCGGAACTCAACCACATTAGGACTCAAGGTCAAAATAACATTTATTACACATACCACACAACATGTCTTAGCATGTATGGCAACCAAAAATATCTTTTGTATACACTGTGATCCCGCAGAACCCGGTCGGGATGGACACCTTCTGTCCCCGTTCCTTTGGGAGATCAAAACAATCACTTAATCTTTAACATATACTTCCCATGTCACCGGTCCGAAGACAAAGGCTCATACGTCCTCGGCTCGTGAGCAAGTACTACAAAAATATTCTTTGTAAGGTTAAGTAAAAGTACTTTCATAATGTAAGGTATCTATCGACATTTATAACTACCGATTCAAAATCCTTTTGAAAACACATACAACTCCAAGTCCAACTTATGTTCTTTATTTCTTTTCCTTAGCGTGGTTATTTGCGACCACTTATAGGGAGCTTCAAGAATCATCCAACCTGATGGGATCAGCATCAGTGCTGAACTATCCTTCCACCCCAATTTGTGTCGGCTTCCCTTGATCACATGCAAACCAAGTTCCACCTCCCACTTCATTTTCAAGCATCAAATAATACACCCATTTCCAATCTTCTATCTTTTAGTCTTTCTAGTCATAATCATTACATCTCCAAAGGATAGAACTCCGTCTATCAGCTATCTCCATTCATTTAATCTTGTTACCTAGGGAATCTTATTCTCACTAGGTTCTATGTCGGTTTCATACCCTTTCATGAATCATATTACATATATACATATATTTTATAAAATACAACACACGGTTTTACATTTATACACTGTCGGGGTTTTTGTTCCCCGGGAGTTTCTTTACTCCCTTATACTTGTACTACCACACACAACTGTTAACAAAATAAACACACTTATCACAATGGTATTCGCATCTTCGTGCGCAATTACCACAATTAAACCATGAATGAATGCGTATGTTTATGTAACGCACGCACCATCATCCAAACAAATTATTTGTGCTATGCACGACATAGTTCACGTACACTTGTACGGTAAAACACACTAAGCGGTTTTGCGCTCTACCCCCTTAAAAGGGATTACGCCCAGTAATCAATCACTGAACATTGGCTTAAAATGTTCTGCCGTCGTGAAGTTTTAACTTCCACGCGGACTGTTATACAATGTGTTCTGGTTAGAGGATCTTACCATATTGGCGGTTTAGTCCCTAAACCAAGAATTCCCATTGGAGTTATTTAACTATAACCGGTTTCGGTCCTGGCCTGTGTGAGGCTTCTAGGCATTGATAATTAGCCATTTATTTCGTATTCACAATGATATTCGGTATCTGAAGTAGGGGTGGCAATTCGGGTTAATGGGTCGGGTTGAAGCTCATCCTACCCAACCCGATTAAAATTGTATTGACCCTACCCGACCCAATAATATTCGGGTTACAAATATCAACCCATACCCAACCCATATAAAATGATTAAACCCATACCCGACCCGTTTAACACCCAACATAATTGAGGCTATGTAAAATTTAAAAGACCTGGAATTAATTTTTTTTATGATTGTCAAACGGAATTACTAATGAATGAAATCATACATTCATATGGAGATATTCCAGAGTTTTCATTATCCTCCGTCTTTTTTCTTTTTCCACCATACATGTCATGCTTAGTGGCACTTAACAAGAAGGTGATGTGTACGCGTCTGGGCCAAATATAACTGTATTTCTCCTTCAGAATGTAGAATCAAAACATAGACAAAAATCTTCGAGTACAGAAGAGATAGGACCACAGTGGGAGCTGTGGAGGACAGAGCAACACACTGTCTTTTGACAATCCACATAACGAATACTCTTGTTTTTACTTTATAAAGAAATACAATAAAGTAGTATTATCAAATAAACAACCTCTCATCAAAAGATACTACATAATCTGTATATACTAATAGTAGGGTTAGCACTTATTTAGTAATATATTATATTTTTATTAATTATTTATTTATTATTATTTTAATAAAATAAAATAAACGGGTCGGGTTGACTACGGTTAGGACTTTAAACCCATACCCAACCCACAAATTTAATAGAAAACCCATCCCCGACCAATAATTAAATGGGTCAATAATCGGACCCAAGCCCGCTATTTTCGGGTTGGGTATGGGTCGGGTTATCGGGTTGGGTAAAAATTGCCACCCCTAATCTGAAGCATGGTTTCATTGGCCTCTACTGCAGAACTCTGATAACTTAGAGTTTAGTTTGCCCCATTCGTCATTGTTACTGTATTGTACATCTCCCATTTACTGTAATAATGGTTTCTCAACCGACACATGGTATCTTACCGTGAGCGAATTCGGTGAGTTACAAACTTTTTATCCACTTCTCTGACAGTTACTGTGTATACAGCTATGTATCCCACAATGATTGACTTAATTTCTTCCGACTTACTGTCGGTTGAGGTTAAGCTACTACCTAATGTGTAGTGCTCTCTCGGTTATTACCCACATTTGAGGTATATTCCATACCGATATTTAGTATATCGTGTTACTGTAGTCATTTATTGCTAATCAAGTATCCTCTCACTGGTACGACTTTGCATTTCCTATGCATCGGTCATTATAGCATTATTAGCCGCCTTCTACTTCCACCACAATTAACATTTCCCGAATCCTAGCTATCGCACTCGATCATTACTGCACAAATGCAATACCAAAACACTCAGTCATACAGAGTGTAGAGGCGTAAACTCTTGGCAGTAAATCTCTTATGCGACCGCAATAGGAATCCACACTGAGTTCCTTATCACATAGTACCAACTACTGGCTTATTGCCCAGTCTGTTTATCATCACTTACCTTGCATCTCCACTGAGTTTAACTCATAACTTGTCTTATCTGCCATATTATTATTTAACAACACTTATACAACGGTCGCTTACTGCGCACCGTGCTCTTTCTCATTGTATAACATCAACTTATATGGTATTCACTGTCATATTAGCTTCCACTCATATACTTACATCATTAGTATTTTGGTTCGTCCTTCATTTGGATGACTACTGAATGCTCTTTGAGCGTTGATCACTCGAGTCACAAGCCGGCGTTATTCAGCTCGGTGCTTCACTTTATACACACATGCTACCAAACTATCTGTTCTCTCGCAATGACAACATGGTCAATCCTTAACAAGTTTCTTGAACTTGGTTCACATAACTACCGCTCCAGCGGCTTCATAGTATCGAGAGGTATCCCCACTCATAAAGCAGTGGTTCATTCTCCGCTCTATTTACTTGTACAATATAGACTTCTACAATCGATTCAAATTTACCTAACACATTTGCTTGTGGCTTAGTAGCCTTTCTGCCTCGAGCTCTGCTCATTGTAGGCTGTACACACACTTTACTTCTCTGTACCACATTACATGGTTTGGATATCATATTGGGCTCCATGACAAGGTCGTTGCTTCCGCTTCCTTTCATGGGATGCCCCTTAGGATTGTCTTTCAGTCTGTTCTCCTACGACTTATATGCTTAAACTGGGTGTTAGTTTCAGTCTTGCGTTTTCTGTCACATTATTTCGTGCAACAATTGTTGATGCAAACACCCTTCAAGGATTGCTCCTGGGTGTTGCTAACTTATGTCATTACATCTGGTTCGCACTTAATGGTATATTCAGTTAGCCACGCCATTTTGCGTTCTTAACTGGCTTATTATCTTCTTCTGTGAAGATCAACATTTCCTGTAGTGTAGGTACTCATTCTGGGAGTTTCATCCCGTTCGTTGCACATTAACATGTCCACATTAGGCATCTGCCTTGTCGTGTATAGGCTGGGTCACCGTTCCAGCTATCATGTTTACCCCTCGAGATTCTTAAGACATATGCGATGTCTTTACATAACAGTCAGTGCACTTCGCACTCCCTGACTCTTAAAACATTCCCTTGGAATGAATTTACTAATCCCTTTAGTCTCGTTAACTTAACTGAGTTCCTTTACTTCAACCATTCTTGGTAATTCATTGCTCCTGCTTGTCTTATACTGCTGACCGTAGTATGGAGACGACTACTTCCGTGTTCCCGACTCTACTCGTATACATATGTGGGGTACCATACTGATACATCGCTACTTACCCGACTAACCCATAAGTAGGTCTGTCAGGCCCACATGCTCCTATCGGAGTGCGGTCGTCCCACATTACAGTTGGTACACTCGTAGTGTCCGTCACACGCCTAGGTGAAGTATTCTGTTGTCAACTCCCTTATATCATCCTGTGATAATATGCATGCCCTGCTTCCTGAACTTAATCAAGGTAAGGTTTATCCACTGTTGTATCATTATAAACTCCATCCATTCCCTCGGGTTGCTACCCTTGAGTTTACCGGTTTCCATCCGGTTATTTAAAAGTAAACTGGGTATAACTTACCTACCGTGTGGCACTGTGGCCCGGTATAGGTCTTCTGGTTTGGTTTTAAAAGTAGGTTAGGAATAAGTATAGGTTTGAAAGAAAATTTGGTTTTGAAAGAAAAGAGTTTGAAACAAATCTGAGTTTGGAAGAAAAATTCTCATGGTTTTACAACGTCTTCTTGTCTTAGCCAAATCTAGCTTCTTGCTGACTGGTGTACTTCCAATTACAAAGGTTAGACTGTTAAGCCCTTCCACAGTTATGATGATCTCACTTAACTCGTGGTACTATACTAAGTACTTGTAGTTGTTAAAAATTTCCCGAACAGCCTTTATAGCAGCACTTGCCATGGCAAGTGCGCCATGCTAACTGGCTATCGGTTCACACACACACCGGTTTGCGGTATCATTTTTTACCCGCACTGTCATCAGTGGCCTTGTTGGCCCTCACTTGATCTTACAGTCTTGACATTAAATCCTCTGGATGACTTCTCACTGTCTTCACATAATAATCATTAACTGGGGTGTTCCCCATTCTTGGAGTCCCCTTTTACTTAGTATTGTATCCTCTTCGTAGCCCATTCCACGCTTTGTCGTGGTTACTGAGATCTATGTCTCTTGTTTGGGTACTACGTTGTAGTTCCTTCGTCGGTTGGTATACCGTTGGTGTATTATTTTCCCGTAGACATGTGTCTCGGGTTCCGTTACTTTACTTCTTGCCTGTTGCACAGTTGGTGCGTTGCAAGCTGGTTATTCCCGACTGCTCGGCATGTCGACCCAGGTTGCCGGAAATTTCCTTCTTCTATACACAAGATTCTCGTTCTTCGCTACTAAATGCGGTTAACATTATTCAGGTGGGAACCGTCTCCGGGATTCCCAGTTTTCGGAATCTACCGTATGACAGGTTCTCCGTACTTATAGAGATACTTAATAACAGCCAGCTCGGGTATTCCCGAGTAAGAGAGGACTTTCATCTCTCTGGCGTTCTTTCCCAAGTTATAAAACAGGGATTATGGAGGGCGGGATGATATAGTAGGTTTCCAGTACACTCTGGTAGTTCCTAACTAGCGTATCTCTCACGCTATCACTCAACCCTTAACCCAAAGTACTAAAATCCTAACTCGGTACTTCCTAAGCTCGGTAATTCAGTCATCAGAGCGATACTTCACTCTGATACCACTTTTTGTAACACCCCAACTATAACCGTACACTCTTAACAACTAACTGCAGCGGAAAACATACTTCATCACTTTACTTAACTCGTTGGTGTTACACGCCGTTAACCACCCACGTGGCTAACAAGGCTATTACATATACACTGTATCGGTCTGATGGGCTAGATTCCCGAGCGACTGCACATTCTATCCCTTTCCATTTACAACAACAACATACATATACCTTCCAACTGTGCCGAGTGTTTACAAACTAATGCCGATAACAATTTCGGTCTTACTACACCTACAATACATACACAATTTAAATGGCTACCCATGTACAACCACTACCCCATCCTACTCTCGAACGGCTTCCAGCTCCTTGTACCTGAAATAGGAAAAAGAAGAAAAGGGTGGCCCCCAAGGGGCTCAGCACCTTTGCTGGTATGGTAATTCCGCAGCCCGCATGCTACCGGGCCACACAACTAATTGTCGTCTTAGCATGCGGTTGATTTTATTCGAATCATGCATGTTAATTGTAAACACATATCACATTACATACCCATAACAATGGGCTCAGCAAAACAGTCAACACATCTTTCCTCATTAGAACACTCATTGTGTCCTTTAACCCTAGAGGGTTTCTCCTCTAATGGAGCTAGTTCCTTAATAGACGACACTTGCCCACTAGTCGGGTTATTCTCCAAAACGTCTTATATTAAACTGGGATTCATATCCATGATTTACATACTTCACAACAACACATTTCATTTCACGTTTCATCGTACAGATAACATAACATCGCAATAAGAATTTCAGTACAACAATAACACATAACATAACGGGAACGGTTCTCTTTAGGAACCGACCCAAACATAGTTAGTTCACTTGTAAGCCTAGAGAATGATATCACCCTCATGCTAAGCTTGTTATACAACACTCGTTACCGTCCTAATAGTCGGACGAGTAACTTAACTTAAAGATGGATCGGATATAGTGACCCGAACACACCACACAAACACATGTTCCCCCTAGACCGATCATCAGTCAGAATAGGCAAGCTTTGGAATAAGCTAGTGGGAGATTGAAGACCAAGAAGGAAATCAACCATAACAGAGAGGAAGTAAAGCAAGGATGGATACCCACTCTCAAAACACACGCGACCGGAATGACCGGATTCCTCACCCCCCATTAGTACATATATACTTATAAATAAATAGTTAGAGCTCCATTATGGAACCTGTCACATCCACACACCATACAGTATCACAACCGGGTTAAACACACAAGGGAGGTTCACACATTCACCCACAAACATCACACTCAAACATCACATAACCTACTCACGCATAGTCGTGGTTAGAACGTCCCATGGTTCGGGTCGTTAAATCCGAATACCGATCTCTCATGTGATCCTAGACTCAGTTAGCTAAGGTTTGACACTTTCGAGGTTAAATGGTATCGGAACTAGACACGCCACATATATGAATTACTGTAAACTCATTACATACTTTTATCTTATAACGTGGCAAACATTCAGAAAAACACCTTGGCATACAAGCCGGTGTAATCCGGTAGGACACAGGTTGCAAGAAAACCATACCTGTCACCGGGGTTTCACTCTAACGTGCCATCACATGTTCCTCATAACATCTTTGAACAACTGGTAACATTACATTTACTTTCATTAACACCGGGGTAACTTGATTGTTTAAAGTCTAATGCTCATGACTTACTCCCGTTAAACAGTTACATAACTTCACATTTTTAACTTGTTTTACTTTTACATTTTAACACAACTTTTCACCCACTCAATTTTCATTATAACTCACTTAACATGTCCTTAACAATCTCATAACATCATTACTTATCAATCCCCATCATTAGATATCACTTTCTAACCTTAAACAAAGTTTTTGGTCAAAACAGCACCTTGTCCGAACTTGTGTCCGGACTTCCCAAGTTCGGACGCTTGCCGAGACTCAAAAGGGTGTAAACTGACGACTGTCCGAACATGTGTCCGAGCTTCCCAAGTTCGGACACTGTTCGAGGCCAAACCAGAGAATAGAGATGGGTGTGTCCGAACTTCCAAATTCGGACGGTAGTTCGGACGCAGCTTTAAAACTCAGGAAACTTACGCACAACAGGGCATGTCCGAACGTCCAAGTTCGGACGGTAGTTCGGACGTGCCAGAAACTTCATTTTCTATACCTCTAAACACTTACTCATTTCTTGCCAAAGTTACTAACACTTATAATGTTTTCTCCCTTAGATTTATAACATGTTTCCACACATTATTTAGCCCACCAAAACACTTTATGTCCTTCCTAGAATTTTCTTCACAAGTTCAAACATCTTCCTTACAACACCTTACTTCCTCATTGTTACCAACCTTTGTATAAATCCTTAACACAATCTCACCATGGCTTGAAGTATCCTTAACTCTCATCTGCATTCTAAATCCTCCAAGATAAAGACCAAGACACTTTAACACTTAAGAACACCTTAATTCACCTTCTTTCACCAATTTAAACCTTAATCATTCCTAGTTCAACCTAGGTCACCAAACATCATTTAGACACTTAAACTCCTTATTCATTAACCAAATTTCGCCATAGCTTCTCTTGTATCACCTAACACCAAAACACATAGTTGTTCACTTTAATACAACCCAAGAACACTCAATGTCTTAATTCACATCCTTATACACAACACATGGCTTTTCATCTTTAGCCATCAAAGACACAACTTTACAAGGAACACTCTTTACACACAACTAAACCTCAAACTACACTACATCACAATATAGTGCATGAACTTAAATTGCTTGGCACTTAGGCCCTTAAATAACATGGCTCTTAGGCCCTTAAATTGCATAAACCATAAACACTGAATTTCCCACATTATATTTGCCTTTGACCTGCAAATACACCCAACAACACATATGCCCTTAATAAACTCTTTGAGAGCATTTTACTAACTCATTTACCATTAGCTCCTTAAGTAGTTTTAATGAACAACTTAAGCTCATTTTTCCTAATGCACTCAAACTACATTAGGTTAGCACATTTACCTCCTTTCCTCACAAACTTCTTCCTTGTTTCCTTGTTTAAAATTCGGCAAGGACCTTGATTGCTTGTCAACCTTCTATCCACACACACCACATAAGGTAATGAGCTTAAGAATTCATACTTAAACTCATATACAAACCCTAGTTTAACATAAGTGTTTTAATACACTAAATGGAAGTTTACCTTGGAATTTGAGAGGGAAACTTGAATAAGTAGCAAGATAGGAATCCTCCTAGCCCTTTGAAGATTGAAATGGAGCTAAGGAAGAACAAGAGAAGACACCATTAATGGTGAATTTTCGGACATGTAGAAATATGAGAGGAAACTTTGTTTTGCTTTGATTTTCCTTACCTTGAAGCAAAGGAGAATGACAAGGCATGAAAAGGTGAGCTCAAGCTCCATCAATGGTGAATCTTCATGGCACCAAAATGGAGTTCTTGAAGATTTGAAAAGAGAGAAGTGTAGAGCTTGGCCTAACTAAGACAAATATGGTCTTAGAATTTGATTTGGTATTTGGAGCTAGAAGTTACAAGCTATGGAAGTTGGAGATGGTGTGGTTTGCTGTAGCAAAACCGATGGGAGCTTGGGATAAGATGAAGAAATCGGTGAGGATGGAAGAAAATAAGAGAATGAGGTGAGAGAGTACTCTTGTTAAGATATTTATGTAATAAAGTAGAATAGTACTTTACTTTATGTCTTCCTTTCTTTAATTGAATTGTAAATGGTGGTGACTCACCATGTTGGAAACCGGCCCCCCTATAACCAAATGGGGTATTTTGGTCTTTGTTGACCAATTAAATCACTTAAGTTGACTAATGTCATAAACTAGCTTATTTTAGTTACTATTCACAAAACAAGGCACATATTTGTGAAAATTTTGATTTCCCATTGATTTAGACTTCCTAATGTGATACTAAGTAGTACACATGTTAATTAAGGAGAAATTATGGACATTTAGCCACTCAAAACCCATTTACAAGACAATTTTTCAAAAATGTGCTTTAAGACTCCTTAAAGCACATTTTGTGTTTTAACTTGTTTTCAAGCTTGGTTTTCTTTGGTAATTGGTTTAACATGTTCATTAGCATGTTTATAAGGTCTAAGAATGACCTTTAGGTATTATACATGGTTACACCAAGTCTAGAGCAAGTATTTGCTTAAATTGACTCTAAGGTGTTTTCTTGTGTTTTGTTTGGTTTAACTGTCTACCAAAGTTTCCTAAGGACTTAATTAGCCTTATCAAATCTTAATTGAATGTTATTAAGTCTTGGTAGGCTCATTGGGTCCTAACCAAGTTCACTCCAAGCTTAGAGCATGTTTTTGCTCAAACTGTCTTTTAGTGCTTTATTGTTTTTACTATGGTTTAAATTGTACACTGATGGTTCTAAGACATTTTTTAACCTTAATATCCCATAGTTTAATGTTTAAACAACATATCAAGGTTTGAGGTATTTCATATCTGAATTTCTTCCGACAGACAAGTACCTTGTCCAATTCTGAAGTCAGCACACAACACAGGGGGAGTCATTATTCATCAAATGGTGACTAACAGAGGCTCAACATTGAGGAGCTAGTTCTTTTTTCATGTATCCAAGAATCGAATAGTGCTTCCTATTCTACTTCTTGAGGGGGAGTGTAGAAATTACATTTCACTCCTCTGTTAGCCTCTATTATACTAGTTACATAGTTATTATACTCCCTCCAGTTCAAAATAATTGTCGTTTTTAGACTTGAGACTTATGTTCAAATTATTTTCGTTTTAGACTTTTTGTATCTTACTTTCTACTTTTGCCCTTTTCACTTTTTTAATTATTAATGTCATTGTACTCTACTTTTTTGTCTTACCAATAAAGTATACTTACTTTTTTATTCTTCCACACAAAAAGTAAGGACACACTAGTCATTTTAAACTCTTCCTTAAAAAGTATGAAAATGTCTAAAACGACATTATTTTGAACAGGAGCGAGTATATAGAAGCGTGTATGTACATATTTCTCTCTGAATGATAAAGTCTATTCATTCGATAGGAAAAGCTACAAACGTAAAAAAAGACATCCATTTCCCTCTCTCCGTTTCCTAAACTAGATTAGTAAGTTTAGAGCTTCAATGGAGGCTTCTCTTGCTTCAGCATCCACGAAATCTCACTGGTCCAAATCGGTTCCCCGTAAATCTTCTTACACTTGAATGAATTCGAATAATTGCACGATTTGCTTGCTGAGTAGACATGCACTGGATTTCAATTGCCACACCAATCGCTTTGTCCTGCTCTTAGAAATTCTACGGCCTGTGTTCGATCATCTACTCATTCCGAGAATGATCAATCGCCAATGAAACTTCAAATATCTATCCTCTATTATTCCTACCTTTTATGTTTTTCTAAGGAAATTTACTACATATTTCTGTTGTCTGTTTTGTTTTATATTTTGGCGCGTTTTGGAGAAACCTAATTCTGCGAAACTCAAAGTCTGTTGGATTTTCTGATGTGGCGCTATCGTATACTTAGCGCAAGAGTGCAGACTGATAGTCTGACCTCCTCTGTGGTTGCTAGTGATTTTAGCTCAGTTTAACATCAACGTCTTTTCCATGTTCTTTCTAATTCCCTTCTGGTTTTCTGCGTCGTTGTAAACATAATCATCCCGAGTCTTACTATGGTACATTCTCCATTCTCAGTTATTAAGTGATTAATCATGCAAGCATTCATCTTGCGTACCTCCAAGAAGTTTCTCTCTTATGCTTATCAACTCATGTTCATTTGTAGACTTTGGGCTTATATTTGTGAATCTATCTGTTCAAGATGTTTTCACTTGACGTCCACCTTTGTTTGTCCAGATCTGGGAAAGGGAGTGGATCCTACTTTACAATGCCGATCATCTTTGTTCTTTGGAGCTACTAGAAGAAACCATCCATCATTAACTGTTCAATTTAGGCCTCGTTCTTGTGAGGTCAACACTTTGAAAATCCACCTTTACTTTTTTTCCTGTAGATCGTGCTATGCAACTTACTGACCTAATTATTACTTCACGTAGGTATCATGTTGCAGTGAAAGAGAAATTCCTGTTTTGGAAGGCAGGTATGTATAATGATTATGAGCTTCTACTGCATTCTTTATTTTTAATATGTGGACATGAAAGTTGAAGAAGGAAAATGCTGATTCTGTGGTTGACTTGAAAGTTGTAGTTTTCCATAGTAGCGAGATAGACTTGTGTTAATAGAGAGTAGAATGAGTTGTAGTTCATATCCTAGCCACTATTTATAAAGAAATAAAACCCTAATTCTAGAGGAGAACACCTTAATTAATTTGGGTGTAATAACAGAAGTGGGCCTAAACTAATGAACCTAAAATATTACTAAACATATCTCTAAATAAGTAATCTAATTCATCCAACATTCCCCCGCAAGCTGAGCAGGAGTAGAATGGATGATCAGATTGAAATCGAATTCTTAGAAAACAGCTAAACTTTTTATCAAATCTTCACATGAAAGCTTCAAGACAAAGTTTGGACACCTTCCAAGAGAAAGTGCTGGTGGGGACACCAACTAAGAGTGCGAGGCGTCCAAGATGCCGAGCATGAGAAAGTTTGGAGGCGGAGACACCAACCAAATATGAGTGGGCTTTACCCAAAACTAGCGGCAAAGACGCCTGCTAGATGATAGAGACATCAACCCGGAGTGAGTGAGATTAATCCAAGAATCTGGAGGTGGTGAGTGACACCATTCAGAGAAGAGTTGTGGCGAAGATGCCGACTAGGAAATAGTGGGTTTAACTCAAAGAGAGTTTGCTGGACGCTTGCAAGACTGCTGCTGAAACTGAGAAGGTGAAAGATATGTTATACCCTCTGTCGATGGCTGCTATCGTTGTCTTCCTGCACACAAGAGAAGAAGACCCAGATCTGTCTAGCAACTTGGGAAAAAGGACTGATCCTCAGCCTCGGCAGCGCAGCAGATTCTCGGCTGAGAGAGGACGAAGACACCCTTGTGATAGAGGAGCGAGAGGGCGGAGACACCCTTGTGATAATGGATAGAGAGTGGATAAAAACAGCAGCAGTAGCTTCTCAACACTGTTCTCCAGAGTAGCAACAACTTCTCAAGTATCTAGGATTAGTGTTTAATGTGGGTGGCTAGGATTTATATTTTCACTGGAATGAAGAAAGCATCAATGTGCCATGGCTAACCAGGAGAGAAAGGAACCATGGACAGAGATGCGAAGAGAAGAATGAACACCGCAGCAGAGAGGAAAGAGAAAATTTAGGGTCTTTTGTCAACGAGGCTCTGATACCGTGTAGTTTTCCATAATAGCGAGGTAGACTTGTGTTAATAGAGAGTAGAATGAGTTGTAGTACATAGCCTAGCCACTATTTATAAAGAAATAAAACCCTCATTCTAGAGGAGAACCCCTCAATTAATTTGGACCTAATAACAGAAGTGAGCCTAAACTAATGAAACTAAAATATCACTAAACATATCTCTAAATAAGTAATCTAACACATCCAACAAAAGTATACACTTAAGGTCTCAGATGACTGTGTTATGCTTAAAGTTTTTAGTGGGTAAAACAAGTGTATACGTAATTAAGCAGGAAAGATCCCCCTAGAGTGCTTAGTGCAATAGTTTCCTCGACCAAGAGTCTGGACATCAGGCTTGAACATTGGCTTACTTCTACTTTCTCTTTCTCTTGGTCTGCTTATTCAAAAAGCATCTCTGGTGCAAACATGTTGTACTGAATGTAAACAGTATCTTGTAGCTGAACCTGCCACAAGAGTATATCAACCTGAGGAGAGAAAACACACTATTTTGTAGAATTAACCTAGGCTTGCATTATCTCAACCTTGAACTTGAGTTGCCTACCAAACTTTTTAACTTCTAACCAGTTTAAAACTATTTCATTCTTTTTTTTTTTATCAGGAAAACTATTTCATTCTTGTTGAAGCCTCATGTATTTCTTGTTTCCTTTTTAATTTTACCCGCTACATGATGCACATGTATCTTTTATTAATATGTAACTCGATTCTTATTTAATATATTAAAGCTTCTCTTTTCTTCTTGTTAGGTGTATGAACGATGTCTATGATTCTCTGGCACAGCGCATACTACCTAATCCAGCAGTTTCTTCAAATCCTAATTTCAAGTAAGCGCTTTTGCTGATACCATGGTTATACTAGGTGTTTATGGTGGTAGAGGCCCTCTCAAACAATTGAACAGGCGTGATAAGCTACTCTGGTTTTATTAAATGTCTGCTGCTTTAGATGTTTTATATATCCAAGTTACCTGTTCCAAAATGGACAAACATAACCGTGTAACCAACTATCGTTCAGACACATTGTTGGTTTAGCTGGCCCTCCTGGTGCTGGAAAGAGCACTTTGGCCTCAGAAGTGGCTCGTCGTGTAAACAAATTGTGGCCACAGAAGGGTCCTGGGTTTAGTGAACAAGTAGCAGAACCTGATGTGTCTACAGTCCTACCCATGGATGGATTCCATCTATATCGTCATCAACTAGATACCATGGAGGTCTGTTTCTCCTTATAATTTACTGCTGTTACAGTCTACTTTCTGCTGTATAGATGCATTAGTTGCATGAAGTTGGCATGATAAATTTTTAATCCTTTCTAGGCAACTCTTAAGTCTTGACTGATATACATTAGGGATACAAGAGAAATTGATGTGGATTCACTGCAGTAACTTTTTGAAAGTAGGGTTTTTGATTCTCCTTTTGGTATCTTAAACAGAAAGGTAAAAGGATATTAGAACTGATACTTTTGACTGCCATGAAAAAGTGTACATATATTTGATCCATGATGAGTTGATAATGAATTAGGCATCAGCTGTTCAATTAAATTGCCATTATTGAATTTGGGTTTCCCCCCTTTGTCTATGATTTGTTTATGCTGTTTTGTACATTGTGTCTATGTAGGATCCAAAAGAGGCTCATGCAAGGAGAGGAGGTGAGGGTCCTTTATATCAGTGAGCTTTGTTGGAGTTGACTGATATTAATAGTGCTCGTTTTTTATTCCTGATCAGCTCCATGGACTTTCAACCCAGAAAGATTGTTGAACTGTCTACATAAACTTAGGAGTGAGGTAAATTCATACTGACATGCAATACTCTGACAGGCAATACTCTGCCGATCATACCAAACTATTTACTGCTAAAGGTTTACTGGATTAGAATTAATAGCTGCAAAAAAAAGCAACACTATGTATATTGAGAAGAGAAACTTGTTTTTGGTAGGGATCTGTTTATGCCCCATCATTCGACCATGGTGTTGGAGATCCAATTGAAGATGATATTTTCGTGACCCTTCAGTAAGTCAAGATTTTTTACTGCATTTGGTGGTCATCATTGCATATGAAGCATATAGGTAGACCTTAAATCCTTCTGAACTTTAATGCAATCATGTGAGGATCTCTTTCATCATCAAATACGACACGGTTATGTTGTTATCTGAAGTTGTAAAGCATTATGAATTTCTACAACCAACCTTACATGGTTGCTACTGGCTGCACTTTATAGCTAATGGGTGTTGCATTCTCTGTTAGGCACAAAGTTGTGATCGTAGAAGGAAATTATTTGCTTTTGCGAGATGGGTTGTGGAATGAAATATCAAAGTTATTTGATGAAAAATGGTAAGTTGTGTTTCGCGACATTTTGCTGCTAAATAGTTTCAGCTATGTGTATTCTGCTTGGCACGCAGAAAAAAGGTCTTGAACAGAAACATAGCTCCAAAAATATGGGAAACCGAAGAGAAGACAACATATTGGACCAATTTCTTTGGATATTTCAGTAGTAGCTACTCTTTACCCCATTCAGATTTGTACCGATATAATTCTTACGTGCTAATCCTGAAGGTTTATCGATGTCGACCTTGACACATCCATGCAGCGAGTTTTAAAGAGGCATATTCAGAGTAAGTAATTATTATTGTACTGTTTGGTAATTCAAAATTTAAAATCATGGGTCACTAATTGTTCTTACTTCGTGTGATGATACAGCTGGAAAGCCTCCAGATGTAGCAAAGTGGCGAGTAAGACCTAATAATTTGAGCTCAATGTTTTAAAAAACTTTTGTACTGACTGATAAACAGTAAACAAGAATTTATTATTTGACAATTCATTGACAACAAGATAATGAAGTCGAAGGATATTGCTGACTTGATTATCAGGTCCAGCAAGCCTCTGAATTTTTCTAATCAGTTAGTTACATACTTTGCAGATTGATTACAATGACAGACCAAATGCAGATATGATCATGAAGTCGAAGGATAATGCAGACTTGATTATCAGGTCCTGTTAGGATAGTATAGTCTTTTCCCCTTTTACCCCTTGACCGGTTATCATCGGTCATTAGTTTTATAGTGACGTTTATTAACGTCTCTTAGTCGTAGTTTATATCTGTATCTTTGTTTCTTGTCTCGACAAGCTCATGAGACAGAATAGAAAATATACAGATTGATTTCCTTTTCTCTCGTCTCAGCTCTATCGCTCTCGACTCCTCGTCGACTTCCTTCTTTCGATTCGTCTCCTCCTTCACGTTTTTCTTTCTTTCGAATCAAATCGTACATGGTATCAGAGCGGTAACGACCGCAGTTAACCCTAATCCTCACGAATGGCGTCGGAATCTGAAGAAGAGGAAGATGACGCCCACGATGATGAAGAAGATTCTTCAGAAATTGAAGAAGAAGAGGCGACCGACAAGAAGAGAATTAAACGTCGATACGACTCAGATCCGTTACTGGTCTCAAATTCAGAAACCCCTGGAGTCCAACTTACTTCCACGAAATTTGACGGAAAGGGCGGATTCCAAATTGGAAGAAGAAGATAGAGATCTGTTTGCTGGCGAAAAACAAGATAAAAATGATCGACGGAACTTTGAAGAAATCGAAGGTTGCCAAAAATCGCAGGGATGCGTGGGATCGGTGCGACGGGCTGGTACGTTCTTGGATCCTTGCCTCTGTAGAAACTAGTATAGGAGATAGCCTTGTTTCCTGCTCTACCGCCTTCGATATGTGGAAACGTCTTATACGGAGGTATGACCAAATTGACGGAACTAGGTTATTTGAGCTTAATCGTGATCTGTCGAAAATGGAGCAGGGAAACTCCTCTGTTACTGAATATTTTACGAAATTGACTAGTATCTGGGATGATATATCTGCAATGACAAACATCGACACTTGCGTTTGTGGTTACAGTGAGAAAACTGCTAAGCATGCTGAGAATCAAAAGCTATTTCAGTTCTTGTTAGGGTTGCGTGAGGATTTATTAATGTTAGGGGAAATCTTCTCATGAAGAAACCACTTCCTAGTTTAGATTCTGCTTATGCCATAATTCTCCAAGAGGAGAGGCAGCGAATTAAGGGAAATGGAGAGAATGAAAACCCTAGCATGTCCTTTGCCAACAATACTAGCAGAACAGAAGCAAGCTTTAGTGAAAGAAATAGATCCAGAAAGGATAATGCTGCTAGAAAGAGCACTAGCGTTTGTACTCACTGTGGGAAAACCGGCCACCTCAAGAATGGATGTTTTGAGATTTGTGGATATCCAGATTGGTGGAAGGGAACAAGAAATACCTCCTCTGTGAATTCAGTTGGCAAGAAAGAAGGAATGAAAGGTCTGTCTGCATCAAATGTTGATAAGTTGACTAAGCTTTGCAGTTTGCTTGAACAGTCGGGGAAGATTTCAGACAAGAATGTTGCTAGTAATAGCGTGTCATGCAACAGAAGTGAGTCAAAATTTGCAGGTATTGTCTATCTTAAATGCAATAATTCCTTTCATAAACATGCTAGCCATCAGTGGTTGTTAGACTCCGGTGCTAGTGAGCATTTAAGTGGTGATGAAAGTTTGCTTAGTAATAAGAAACAAACTGCTGATATTTGCTATGTTACTTTGCCTAATGGTAATGTTGAAGCAGTTAATGTAACTGGCACTGCTTTGCTTACAGATGATTTTAAACTAGAGAATGTTCTTCATGTTCCAAGTTTTCAACTGTCTCTTGCATCTGTTAGTAAAATAGCCCAGCAAAACAATGGCATTGTTTGATTCTGATGCTTGTTATTTTCAGGCCCATACTTGGAAGAATAAATTGCGCATTGGGCATCAAAGGGATGGGCTTTACTTTCTTGATAATAGAATGCTGTGCGGTTTTTCTGATGTCTGTAATAATGATGAATCTGTTGGTTTTGCTTATTCTTGTAATTCTCATGTGATGATGTTGCATAAAAGGATAGGCCATCCTCCTTTGAACAAGATGATCAGATGGGTCTTGTAAACAGAAGTGAAATACCCGACAATTTCATTTGTGATATGTTTTAGAGCTAAAGGCCATAGGCTTCCATTTTCTCGTTCTAATAATAGATCTAAATGCTGCTTTGATCTTATTCATGTCGATACTTGGGGGCCTTGCTCTATTACTAATCACGATGGTAATCGGTATTTTTTAACCATTGTTGATGATGCTAGTAGATGTACTTGGGTCATCCTCATGAAATTTAAATCTGATGCTTCGCAGCATATAGAGAATTTTATAAACATGATTGAACGGCAGTTTAATAAGTTTGTTAAAGTTGTTCGTTCCGACAATGCTTATGAATTGGGCTCTTCAAAAACCTTACAAGATTTCTTTCATAAAAAGGGTATCTTGCATCAAACTACATGTGTTTATACTCCGCAACAAAACGGAGTCGTCGAAAGAAAACATCGTTACTTGCTTGAGACTGCCCGTGCATTATTTTTTCAATCCGGTCTTGACATTACTTTTTGGGGTGAGAGTGTTCTTATGGCCACTTTTCTTATCAATAGATTGCCTTCTTCTACTTTGAATGGTCTTTCCCCCTACGAATTTTTGTATGGTTCTCCACCTGATTTTAGCAGTGTCAAAACTTTCGGTTGTCTGGTTTATCACACTGGTCCCGCAATCAACAGAAGCAAGTTTGATACCCGTGGTCACAAGGGAGTGTATCTGGGTCCAGGAATTTGCAAGAAAGGACATCGAGTCCTTCTTCTCGATGAGAACAAAGTTATCACCAGCAGGGATCTAACTTTCTTTGAAGAAAGTTTCCCTCTGCACGATCGGGCCTCTCAAACCGATGAATCAGACCAGCCCACATATCCCACTTTCCCCGTTTATTCTAATGAAGATCACGACAACGAGTCTCTCTATGAAGAAATTGTCGAGTCTGGTCCAGCTAAGGGAAGGGATGATAATTCCGACGACAACACATCCATCACTCCCGATGATCAAATTGGTCCTACCGAAGGAGATCACTCCCTGGCCCATCATCTATCATATCCACCGAGTGATACAGAACAAGTTGTTCCTGATCAGGACCCTCCTGCAGATATTACGACTACTACTGATCAGGTTCATCAAGACTCTTCGGATTACATTGGGCCGCCCAATCCACGTCGCTCCACCAGAGTGAGACGCGCCCCTAATCACTTAGAAGATTTCGAGTGTAATAGTGTCGGCAAAGACCCATTCACGTGTCTTCTATCCACCAGGCTTAAAAGTTCCAAGCCCAATCTTTTTCCTTCTCTAAATTCTATTACAGATTTCACTCCTTCTAAAGTGTTGTGTTCTCAGGTTCAAATGAAATGTCCACTCGAACCCTCTTCATACCGCATTGCTGTTCAATATCCCGAGTGGAGAGATGCCATGGATGTTGACTTAAAGCCCTTGAAGAAAATAAAACATGGAGTCTTGTTAAACTTCCTAAAGGAAAAAGGAGCATTACTTGCCGGTGGGTGTATCGCACCAAGCACAAAGCAGATGGTACCATCGATAGATACAAAGCTCGTTTGGTCGTTCGTGGATTCACACAAAAGGAAGGAGAGGATTTTCATGAAACTTTCTCTCGGTTGTCAAGATGACCACCATTCGGACTTTAATCAGTGTTGCCATAAAACGACGTTGGAGGATTCATCAACTCGACATCAATAACGCCTTTATCCATGGGGATCTCCACGAAGAAATCTACATGAAAGTTCCTGATGGTTTAAATACCCCAAATGGCTTAGTGTGCAAGTTGCAAAAATCTTTATACGGTTTGAAACAAGCCTCACGCCAGTGGTATGCTAAACTCTCAACCAGTCTTACTAATCTCGGTTTTGTTCTTTCAGATAATGATTACTCTCTATTCAAATGGAGCAACGGAGACTCCATCCTTTTTCTTGGCGTTTATGTCGACGACATCCTCTTGTGTGGCAATGATGATACCAAGATCCTTCAAGTCAAAAACACTCTCCACAATTCCTTCAAAATTAAAGATCTTGGCGCTCTCACCTACTTTCTTGGTCTCGAGTTCCATTACACTTCTCATGGGGTCGGCATAACTCAAACGAAATTTGCTTCTGATCTTCTCAACGACTACAACATACTTCCAAGCGATCGGTTGCTAGTCCTCTCACCCCGGGCTCCAAACTTCAATTACAAGACGAGTGTCCTCTTCCTAATGCAACCGAATACCGTCGTCTCATTGGCAAATTGAACTACTTGATCAACACAAGGCCGGACCTCAATTTCAGTGTTCAGCTCCTAAGTCAGTTCAACCAAAACCCTTGTCAAAGTCATTGGGATGCCGCCATACATGTCCTTCAGTACATCAAAGGGACTCTCGGTTATGGGATTTTCTTGAACAACACCCTTGACTTCTCTCTTTTAGCGTATTGTGATTCTGACTGGGCTTCATGTCCTATCTCTCGCAGGTCAGTCAGCGGCTATTACATTTTATTCGGAGGTTCCCCCATCTCTTGGAAGTCAAAGAAACAAGCTTCCGTCTCTCTCTCTTCCGCCGAAGCTGAATATCGGGCCCTCCGACGAGTTACCACCGAATTAGCTTGGCTGTCCCGTCTCCTTAATGAGCTTGGCATAGACGACATCACTCCTATTCCATTGAAGTGCGACAACAAATCAGCAGTATACATCGCTCATAACCCGGTCCTTCACGAACGTACAAAGCATATTGAAATCGATGTCCATTATGTTCGTGATCAAATCAAGGCCGGGCTTATTGATGTTGTGCACATTTCAAACTTTCATCAGAAGGCGGATATGCTTACGAAAGCTTTACCGGGAAAGGATATCAACAACAACTTTCATCAATGGGAATGTTAAATACTTCAAACCTAACGAAATAGCTCTTTCTTAGGTTTGAGGGGGGGGTGTTAGGATAGTATAGTCTTTTCCCCTTTACCCCTTGACCGGTTATCATCGGTCATTAGTTTTATAGTGACGTTTATTAACGTCTCTTAGTCGTAGTTTATATCTTATCGGGTTTGTTTGTCTCGACAAGTTCATGAGACAGAATAGAAAATATACAGATTGATTTCCTTCTTTCTCTCGTCTCGCTCTATCGCTCTCGACTCCTCGTCGACTTCCTTTCTTCGATTCGTCTCCTCTTTCACGTTTTTCTTCTTTCGAATCAAATCGTACAGGTCCATTGACTTCTCAAGTTGATTTCTTTTTGCTGTATCTTAATCTGGATAGAAGGTGAAGTGTTGCCTTCAAATGGATTTCTAGTGAATAAATGAATAAATAAGACCATGTTGTATGATGTATATATGTTGTGTATTGTCGGTCGGCATCAGTCATCCTTTGAGATTTATTAATTTAACGATCGTGTATACTTGTCGGTTCAGATTTGAAACCCGCCGTTCTCTTTTAGGTATTATGGTTTGTGGAGAAGGGGAGTGAATCTTCATCCTGTAGGTTCTTGTAACGTCAGTTCTTTGTGAGGTTGTTACTCAAGGTATATCTGATGGTGAGTAACAGTGTGACAACGAACTCAGTGTGTATAAAAGTAGCAAATAGAGAAGAGAGACCATAGATACACGTGAATTCTCACTTCATTAACACGTATCTTGCATGATACAAAAACGTCACAAGGAAAACAGGCTTTCCTTGTGAGAACACGTACCTAATCTAGAATCGTCTTTGACCTAGAATAGTTACAACTTTCCTCACGAGTTTTCTTTCAAACTCAGTATTTCTCAATGTCAGAAAACGTGATTTCCTCTGGAGAACAATATTACTTATATAGAAGTAGAAGACTCTCTAAAACCGAATTGATAATTCAAAGAATAAAAAGGGACGTAAAAAGCAAGATTATAAAATCTATTATAGACTATTTACAGATCTATTTAGATATATATTCATTAAGTATACGATTAAATCTTCCCTAAAATATCTCCAGAAGATATACTCTTAACCGTAATCTTCATTCTTCTGTTCTTACTGTCTTCAGATAGTTGTGTCATGAACTCAGGTCACATTATGTTACACAGAGTTTCTAATAAAAAAACATCAACATTCTCCCCTTTTTTAATTAAGGCAAATTCTGTGTAGTGTGTCAACCCTTTTTTGATTAAGGCAAATTCTGTGTAGTGTCAGTGTGGTTCCCCCTGAATGACTGCATCGATCTAGTTACACTGTAGTAGTGTACTTCCCCCTCAATGTATACTCATCAGTTCGTGGGATAAATAAACATAAATAGGATCAAAGTAGTCATGCAGAAGAGTAAGGATAATAATCACGCATTAAAACCAAAAGTCACAACAGAATCCCAAAGATATAGTTTCCGACACACATATTAACTTCCCCTTTTGTCGAATCAAAAGAGGAGTTACAAACAGTAAGAGAAATTCAGCAATAATCCAAAAAGTTGAGTCTGTGACACAGCAATACCACAATGGTTTGAGCAGCAGAATATATGGTCTAAAAACATCAGAGAGTTAAGGCTAGAAAGTTTCCTCAGGTTCAGAAGAGGAAGCAGTGTCTTTTGGAGTAGAACGCTGGGTTTCAAGTGCAAGAATACGCTTCTCCAAAGCGTGTTGGTTAGCAATCAGGGTATTTATCATGGCCAACAGTGTAGATTCATGAGAAGTTGGAAGGTGATGCGAAACTGCAATATCTTGATTTGGTGGAGGATTCTTGAGCTGCCAACCAGATGAAGTGTGGTCGATAGACATCTTTGCTAGTGTGTGGGTTCCCAAGTAATGTGAGCCTTTCATTGGGACACTTGCCATGGTGTCAAGAGGAACATGATAGAACTGAAACACCCTTGTCAGCTATAGAGGATACGGAATAATAGGTTTCTGACTATTAATCACCCGCTTCCAATGTTCAATCATGACCTTAGGTAAAGAAATTTCCAACTTATGTTCGAGACACCACATTAGTGCTAGATCAACAGGAGAAGAAGAAAGAAAAGAGAAGAGCAGTAGCGCGGTGTAGAAGAAGAGTAAGGAAAATTGAAATTCAAGAAATCTGAAAAAAAAGAACAGGGAGTTGACTCGTATTCTTTTTTTCTTTTTTTTGTTTTTTGTTTTTTTTTGTTTTTTGCAAAAATAAGATAGACGGTAGTAAGTGATGGAAGAGAGTGAACTATGGAATAAAAATATGGAGAAAGGCCTGAAAAAGGGTTGCACCTGACCATTGTGAAACTACCAGTAACAAACCCATAATTTTGAACTAAACGCTAAAATGAAAGGACTAGTAACTCACACCTTTGAAACAACAAAAATAGGAGATTAAATATAGTGCAGAAACCATACCTTAGGGAACGTTGATCATTCCAAGTTCGAAGCGGAGATAATTGAATTGATCCCGACCCAAGGGTTTAGTGAAGATGTCAGTGATTTATGTATTGGTGGGACAATGAAGGAGCTGAATAGTTCCTTTTTCAATCTGATCACGTAGGAAATGATGACGGATCTCTATGTGTTCAGATCGAGAATGATGGACCGGATTTTTAGCAAGCTCGATGGTGCTGGTGTTGTCGCAATAGATAGGAACAGGACCATAGGTAATGCCGAAATCATGAAGTTGATGTCGAAGCCACAAGGTTTGTGCACAGCATGCAGCAACAGCTACATATTCAGCCTCTGTAGTGGAGAGAGCAACAGCAGCTTGCTTTCGAGATGACCACGATATGAGGCTGTTACCCAGAAATTGAGCGGATCCAGAGGTGCTTTTTCTATCAGTTAGAAACCCACCGAAGTCAGCGTCGGTGTAAGCCATCAAGGTAGGTGAAGTGCTTCGGTGTACGATCTACTGTGTCTCTACTGAACTCTTGCTGAATCAAAACTTTTGTAAGCCTGTCGTACTGGGCACGGAGTGCTTGTTTAGCTTCTTATAGGTCCTTATTCACAGACTTTGGAAGACGCTAAGCCAATCATGTTCTAATCCTTTGATAAGACAGATTGACCAAAGCATGCCTCATAAACCAATGTTCTTCTTTCCATAATCTTTCCTTTCCGTTAATCCCAAACTTAACTGAACCACCATTCAATTATGTGAAAGAACGGAATGTTGTGTTTATCTTCAATCATGTGACTCGAACAGTCACTAATCATGAGCCACCAATTTTTGTGTGTGTGACTCAGGCTGTTCCTGCAAAAAATCAAACAAGAAGGTTTGTTTTGGGTACCTAGACTTGCTTGGGCCCTGTGGTGTATGAAGTAAATCTCTTCTTATTATGAATCAACTTTGAGTTTGTTCTTAGAGATTTATGAATTCTAGAATTCTTCTCCTTAAGTTTGTAACACTGATTAATGAAATGACCATGTTGACGACAATAACTACAGATGGTTCTATGCATCACATGATTCTAATCATTTCGTTGATGGACTTGTTTCATACTGTTCTGTTGGTAACCTAAACCTCTTTTGTCTGTTCGTTTCTTACTTAGCATGTTACAGAGATTGATTTTACCAGTATACCAGACTGGATTCTCCTGAGTCTGCAACTCAATTTCTCTGTTTTTCTTAAGAACTTCCACAGTGAGAGAATCTACTTCTTTATTAAGATTTTCATTTCGATCAATCAATGATTTAAACTCCGTTTGTGCCCAATCAGGTAGTGTAGCGACTCTAGAAATTAAAGGACTAACAAAAGTAACCTGAGGAGTTTTTGAACTATTTGTAGTCTCAGAGGTATTAGGATTCTCGAGTTCTCTTATTTTCCTTTCTAATTGTTGAGACATCAGAGTGTTGCAGAGATAGCCAATCACCTCGACAGAGTCAATCATCCTCAGCCAAACACAAAGAACGAGCTACTGCAAGATAGTCCGTGCAACTAAGGAAACATCACAGACTCTCCCATGCCGTTGTGAAAACTAAGGAGCGAACTCGTGAATGTTTCAACGGTCCAACAGTCACGTAACCTCCCCATCACATCCGAAGTTCACGGCCCAAGTCAAGAGACCACCTAAGAACGTTGCCCACTAAGTTGGTTCCGACAATTTCGGAACTAACTCCCTCAACCCGTTGGTTCTAGTACCAGTATAAATAAACATTGTAATAGCTAGTTTCCATTGCACTTTCACTGAGAAATATTCTAGAGATTAGAGTGAAAGAGAAATTGTTTTTGTAAGTCAGAGAGAGAGAGAATACGTACCAAATTAGTTAGTGCATCTAGATAGACTCTGCCTAGGAAGATCCTAGTTTTGCTACACTTACCATTGAGCTTATCAGAAAGTGTATTGGGTGAGTGAGTGAAAAACCGCTAAGTAGATCTCTTCTACTTAGTGGGCATTTGTAAGTTATTCTATTTTGACCAGAGAATAAAATAACTTATTTGTGTATCTTGCTGAGTTTCACAGAGTCTGTCTATCTCTCAAACATTAATTCGTTTCAGTTTCTTTAAGTCTTCCGCACACTTAGTTTAACCATTTTGATTGAGTGCCTCTTCGTCCCAGAGTGTTTCTTATCCTTAAGAGATCGATTGAATCAAACCAACTCTTAGACTCACACCTTGGGTTGGTTTGAGTTAGCCACCCGATCCTACACGTGATATCAGAGCCTTGCTTAGGCTGACAGTCAATCAACGAGGCAATGGCAGATTTCTTCGCCAATCAAAACAACAAAATGCACTTCGAGCACCCCAGACTCACCTCCACCAACTACGATCATTGGAAAAACGAGATCAAACAACACATTGAGTCAGTCAACTCGAAACTTTGGGAGATAGTCATTGGAGGAGATCTCGCAGTCAATCCAGATCGATCCACATGGACTGCTGCAGATCGCAAAAGGTATGAGCTAAATCGACAAGCATCACGCGCAATCTACACCTGCCTGTCCATTCCAAAACAAAGAAGAGTCAATCACTGCAAGTCTGCAAACGAGATATGGACTCTCCTCCAAGCTACTCACGAAGGAGTCACTGAACTCAAGAAATGCAAAGCTCAAGAACTTCGAATGGATTATGAGAATTTTCTGCAAAAACCCGGTGAGTCTCTAGAAGAAGTGCTTGATCGTTTTTATTTACTAACTACTACTATGCAGGAAGTGAACATCTTACCGGATAGAGAGAGTGTTTTGCACAAGCTGCTTGACAGTCTCAAAGAAGAATGGGCAGAAACGAAAATCTCCACCAAAGCGTGCAAGGACTTATCCAAATGGAGCTGCCAAGACTTAGGTTCCTATCTACAATCTGTAGATAAGTACAAGAAGAACGTTCGAAATAAGTGTGGTAATGCATCTTTCTCTTCTTCTAGTAAGGTTACTACTTTGAATGACCAAGCTTTGCAGGTTAACTCGAATCAGTATACCCAAGAAGGAGCCTATGTCACTGATACTCAAATTAGACAAGCTAAGGCCGAGTTGGTGGATATTATTGTTGAAGAAAGTGAGGCTGAGACTATGGAAGACTTTGTCTTTATAGTAAAGAACTTCCGAAAATTCATGCGTAACCAGCCAAATCGACAGAGTCGGTCGTTCTCAAATACCTCCAAACAAGTCTCCAACTCTGTCACCTGTTTCAACTGCAATAAACCCGGTCTTTTCAAGAAGGACTGCCCCTTACTCAAGAACCAGTATGGAAAATCCCCAGGGAGGTCGCTTATGGCAGCTGTCGGTTGGGGTGATTCAGACTCCGACGATCAAGACATAGAGTCTAGCGGCCTGGTATGTCTCATGACACATGATACAACGGAGTCCATGATCCCCGACAATGAGGTAACTAGTTCCCATCTTGAAACAGATCTTTATCGTATTACTCCTATGGGTTTTATGACCTTAATTGCTAAAATTGTTTCTAAGACTAACTCCCTCAAAGCAAGTCTCACCAGCAAAATATCCGAGTTAACTGAGGAACTCGAAATCTCAAAGGGTCTCATGTATGCCTTAAGAGACGAAGATGAGGAACACAAGACCATATCTTGCTCTCTTAGACTAGATCTACAAGAATCACGACGTCATGTTGATTCCCTTCAAAAGGAACTCCATGACACCATAGGTCTTAATCAATCCAGCCAGAGCGACCAGAAAGAGTCTCACACTCTGATCGACTCTCTCAAACAGGATCTCACCATTTTCACCGATAAATGTTGTTCTCTTGAAAACGATCTAAATGCTTCCGAATCCAAAAACATGTCTTTAAACACTACTATCAAAAACCTCACTCAAAAACTGAAAGAAAAAGAACATGCCCTCTCTCTCTCAAGCCAGTCAAATTTATCAAACAAGTCATCCCCTCCGAACTACTTGAGTGGGCTAACTCCAAAATCATGGAAGTCAGTCAAGATCGTGATGATCTCAGTTTAAAAGTAGAACAACTCTCTCAAGAGATTGCTAATTTACAATCTGGAGTTGGATCCACTCAATCTAAGCCCAAGTGGTAAAAAGGTAAGTTCGATATTCCAAAAAATATGTCCAAATCCGACAACAAAGCCAAACGATATCAAGAAAAGGAGAAGTTTGACTCTGGTGGAAAGGATAGCAGAAATACGTCAATCTTCCTCCAACTAAGATCTGTGGCTACTGCGGGAGTCTTGGACATAGGGACAGTGCTTGTGATAAATTGAATAAAGATCTTTCATTCAATCTCAAATGAGTTAGATTGATTCTTGAAGCTAGAGAAGAATTAAAAAGATCCGGCTCGAAAAGGGAACCCAAGTACATCTAGGATCCCAAGTCTAACAATTGATCTTTTGTTTTGTAGGTGAAGGCGAATGGAGACAGCTGGTACTTGGATAGTGGATGCTCTCGTCACATGACTGGAGACCCAAATCAATTCAATTCGCTTTCATCCTACCAAGGAGGTAAGGTTACATTTGAAAACAACAACCAGGGTGAAATCGTGGGAGTTGGCTCTGTAGGTAACTAGATTTAAAGTTGATGGAGTCCATCTGGTCACTAGACTTCAACATAGTTTATTAAGTATTTCTCAAATTTGTGATAGATTCAATTTGGTACTTTTCTCCTCTTCAGATTGTAAGGTTTTTGATGAGCGTACAAGTTCCCTAAAAGCTGTGGGACACAGAGAAGGAAATCTCTGTAAAATGTGCTTAGACTCCATTAATCCAGATGATCAAGTCTGTCTAAATGTGCATTCCAAAAATTCATTGCTGTGGCACTCCAGGCTTGGTCACGCAAATCACAAGCTATTGAACAAACTCAAAAGCAAGGACTTGGTGATTGGTTTACCCGATACAAACTTTGACACAGACTCCGTCTATGAAGCATGCATAAAAGGTAAGCACACCCTGTCTTCCTTCAAAAGTAAGTTAACTCTCTCTACTAGCTCTCCGTTGGAATTGCTCCACATGGATCTTGTTGGCCCCAGGCGTACTCAAAGCAGAAGTGGTAAGAGGTATATTCTGGTCATAGTCGATGACTATTCTAGGTGGACTTGGGTTATTTTTCTGTCTACTAAGGATGAAACTTTTACGGAGTTTGCCAAACTCCATAAAATGCTTATCAACAAATTCTCGTTTACATTGAAAACCCTGAGAACAGACCAGAGCACTGAATTTTGCAACAAGTCGTTTGATGAGTTTTGCAGGGACAACGGAGTTGATCACCAAGTCTCATCCACACGCACTCCAGAACAGGACGGAGTCGTTGAACGAAAGAATAGAACCTTGGTTGAAATGGCACGTACCATGCTTTTTGATAGTCAACTAACTCCATCATACTGGGCAGAGGCTATTAACACAGCATGATATGTGTTAAATCGTGCCTTGATCCACCCATTTCTTCACAAGACACCCTACGAACTACTCCGTCAACGTAAACCAAACCTCATTCATGTCAGGAGTTTCGGGTGTAAGTGCTATATTCACAATAATGGTAAGGACAACTTGGGTAAGTTCTCTCCCAAAAGTGATGAAGGTATATTTCTTGGCTACTCTTCTAAAAGCAAAGCTTATCGTGTTATTAATCTGAGAACTCAATGTTTAGAAGAGAGTCCCCATGTGAGGTTCGATGAGTCTCACAACGGTGGCTCATCTTCTGATCAACTTGACTTTGCTCCAGACGATTTCCTCACTGATCCACACTTCATCACAGTCCCCATAGGTAGACTCCAAAATTCCCAATCTATTACACCTGATGACTCTCCAGGAAAGAAAAATAATACCTCTTACTCCACTGACTCTAGCAATAACTCTGAAACACCCTTACCTTAAAACTTGAACTTTGACTCCTCTGACAAAGACACACCCCCTCCTGCTTCAAATCGACAGTTCCAACAAAAATCAGCTCATCCTCCCGAAAACATAATATCCAACCCAAACTCAGGTGTTCAAACACGCTTTCAAGCTATGCAAAACCTATGTGCCTTTGGTGCCTTTCTTTCAAGCACCGAACCACAGAATGTCAAAGAAGCACTTCTTGATAGTGATTGGGTCACTGCTATGCAGGAGGTACTGAATTCTCTCAAAAGACATGCTGTCTGGGAGTTAGTTCCCCGACCCACACATCAACAGACCATTGGTACTCGTTGGGTCTTTCGTAATAAATTGGATGATGCAGGACAAGTTTTCAGGAATAAAGCTAGGTTGGTTGTTCAGGGCTACAATCAAGAGGAAGAGATTGATTATGATGAAACCTTCGCACCTGTAGCTCGTCTTGAAGCAATTCGCATGCTAATTGCATTTGCCGAATTCAAAGGTTTCACACTATATCAAATGGACGTCAAAACGGCCTTTCTCCATGGCTATATTGATAGAGAAGTCTATGTCGAGCAACCTCCAGGATTCACAGACTCCGTCCATCCCGACTATGTCTACAAACTGTGTAAGGCCCTTTACGGACTGAAACAGGCTCCATGAGCTTGGTATGAAAGACTCTCTACATATCTCTTGCAAAATGGCTTCTCAAGGGGCAACGTAGATAAAACACTATTCATTCTCTATTCATCACATGACTTACTTCTAGTACAGATTTATGTTGATGATATTATTTATGGTTCTACGAGTCACACCCTTTGTGATCATTTTGTTAACCTTATGAAGCAAGAATTTTCCATGAATGAGTTAGGTGAGCTAAAGTTCTTCTTAGGACTACAAGCTCAACAGGAAAAGGAAGGGATTAAAATCCATCAACAAAAGTACATCAAGGAACTCCTTGACAAGTACAATCTCAGCAATGTCAAAAGCATGTCAACACCAAGCTGCACATCTACCAAACTTCATCCAGATGACGACGGAGTCGGTGTCAATGCCACAGAGTATAGAGGAATGATAGGGTCCCTCTTGTACCTGACTGCCAGTCGCCCTGACATTCTCCACGCAGTCTGTCTTTGTGCCCGCTTCCAAGCAGCACCAAAGCAGTCTCACCTCAAAGCAGTCAAACGTATCTTTTGATACCTCAAAGGTACAAGTACACTCTATCTATGGTATCCTCGATCTCCTACTTTTACTCTATCTGGATACAGCGACTCTAATTGGGCTGGTTCCCTCCAAGATCGAAAGAGCACTTCAGGTAATGCACAGTTTTTGGGTCTTTGTCTCGTTTCATGGTCCTCCAAAAAACAAAACTCTGTCGCACTCTCTACAGCTGAGGCAGAGTATGTCTCTGCTGCAGCCTGTTGCTCCCAACTTCTTTGGATGAAACAACAACTTCAAGATTATCATGTTACCCAACAGATTCCAATCTTTTGTGACAACAAAAGCACAATCAAAATATTCGAAAACCTAGTCCAAATCACAACAACCAAACACATTGAAATCCGTTTTCATTTCCTAAAGGACTTTGTCGAGAAAAAGATTATTCAACATGACTTTGTGCCCACAAAAGATCAACTTGCAGATATCTTTACAAAACTCCTGTCCACAGCACGATGTGAAGCACTTCAATCAGCAATTGGATTGACTCCGTCTACCTAGACGGTCGCATCTCCTTTCCCCTACCGCAATCGTCAGCAGGTACTCCCTTATGTCTCACTGAGTCTGTCTCTGTTTGCACTTGAATTTGTGAACTGTGTTTCCTTGCTTAAAACGCCTCTATGCACCTAGCGCTATACATCCACGTCATCTATCCACACCCGCTTCACCTAAATCCACGCCCTTGATCTCGCGCCCCCTGATTTTTCTCGCCTGACACACGAAAACTCTGCACCTTCTGCTAGTCACTTCTGCCTTTATATCATCCATCACCCTACTCCGTCTCTCTCTCACTCACATTTCCCTTACACCAAAAGCTAAAACAATTCCAAATGCGGGCATTCACTTCAACGACATCAACATCCCGACTGAAATATTCCAAGATTCTCTCCGCCTTCAGGCGTATCTTCAGTCAATGGCAAACCCTAACCCATCCCCACTCACCGCCACCACCACTCACTCATCTCGCCCCCCCATGGCTCTCCAGATCCGGTCCCACCAACAACCACCTCCACCTCCATCATCCACAACTTCTCACACTTGCCACCCCCCCCAACCACCCGCGACACTTCCCCCCAACTAACACCCCCTTCCGCCGCCAAGATCGTATTCTTGAGACGGATATCGTAGATGTCACCCCACTTCAAACCAAGCCACCATCTCCACCACCTCATCAACCAAACCCTACCTCCGATACCCAAGCCACTGATCCACCGCAAGCTCCACCCAAAAAATCTCCAACACCACCCCACAAGAATCTCATGAAAAATCAGCACCCAACTCCTCCTCAATCTCTGAAACTAACCTAGAAAACGAAAAGCTCAACCATCACCCGTCCCACAGCCAAACGCGTCCTAAGATCTCATTCAAGGCCCAACTAGTCTCCTCTGTTCCGGTGAGTCTTCCCCAGTCCAAGAGTTACCCCAACAGCCACGACCTCCACTGGCGCCACCTCCCCCAAATTCAGAAGCCGCCAAAACCACAGCGTCAAGCGCCAAGATAGACCCCTTCACCCAATGTTACATGCTCTGTGATCCTGCCGCGAAGCGAAATATTGTCAGGGGTAAGTTTCTCGACTTCTCATGGGCTCTATCTTCGAATCTGGGGGAGTTAGTAACAATGTTAGGGTTCAGGGGAACACCTCTTCTGTGAGATAAATGAGTGGTATCCCCAAGAGTCTGTTGATTTCTCTCAAATCTTGTAATCAGAAACGGTGCCGCACAGTCTTTTGTCAACTCTACTCTCGTCTTTTTCAATCTTGAAAAGCTGTCCCAAATTCTTGGAGTCCCTCATACCGGACTGTCCTTCTATGAAAAAGGAGTCCTCCCAGAAATTCCCGAGGTCCCACAAAACAAGATCTACCGCTTTTTCTCCTTAAAGAAAAAGTGTGGCTCCCCAATACCCCGAGGCGACCTTTCCATACTCCACCAACTCCTGCACATCCTTGTCATAAAAAATATAGTCCCTAGAAAAGAAGGAAATCTAATGGTCAACTGTTTGGACCTCACCATCATGTACTGCATCATCAACCGTCACTCTCTCAATCTGGCCCACATTATACTCCATCATTTTGCCCACTCTGTTGATACCCCAAAACACTCCCTAGGATATGTGTTTTGCCTGCCCCGCATTTTAAAATTCTTTCAGGTACCCCTGACAACATCCACGCCGTTGTCCATCGACGAGGCAAACACCATCAATCTCCGCTATCTGAATCGGCTTACCTCCATCGACAAATCCAAGCTACTGCCCCCACCATCAACTCCAATGACGGCGGGTCCTTCGACTTCTCAAGAGGCAGTCCCTCACGATACTCTCCTATAACTCTTGGAGGAAGTCGAGCGACTCCTTGCACAGGCAGCAGAGCTGACTTAGAGCCACTCGCGGATGATGGACAGACTTGCTGGGATTGAGACGGCTGTGACGGCCTTGCAGGATCACCTCCTTGACATTCAAGCTACCCTTAACCCCAACCCTGACCCTTAGTTATGGCGTGTGTGTGTGTAGTGTTAGGACTTAGGCTGTTTTAAGTTCTAAACACTATTTGTTGGTTTGTGTGTGAATATTTTGACTAACTTTGTGTGACTGCTGGGCTTCCCTCTGATGAAAGCAAAAGGGGGAAGCGGTGAATCCCATCTGGTGTACGGGCGACTCTGTTGCTGTTTTTGAACTGCTTTTGAATTTTTTTGCTACTGGACTGTGTGGTCTATTACTTTAAGTGCTTTCAATATCATGCCTTATTAGGCCCGTTAAAATGCCTACTTAATATCTGTTGTGTTACTTGCCTGAAGTCCCTCTGCGATTAAGGGGGAACCTCAATGGAGTCTCTGGACTCAAATGCTGCTATTAAGGGGAACTTCGACAGGTCGGTTCCCCTAGTTCTTTGTATTTTTGTTCTTATTTCAGGATTGACTTAATCGGGATTCACGGAGGTTTGCTATCATCAGCAACAAGGGGGGGAAACTGTTGAGACATCAGAGTGTTGCAGAGATAGCCAATCACCTCGACAGAGTCAATCATCCTCAGCCAAACACAAAGAACGAGCTACTGCAAGATAGTCCGTGCAACTAAGGAAACATCTCAGACTCTCCCATGTCGTTGCGAAAACTAAGGAGCGAACTCGTGAATGTTTCAACGGTCCAACGGTCACGCAACCTCCCCATCATATCTGAAGTTCGCGGCCCAAGTCAAGAGACCACCTAAGGACGTTGCCCACTAAGTTGGTTTCGACAATTTCGAAACTAACTCCCTCAACCCGTTGGTTCTAGTACCAGTATAAATAAACATTGTAATAGCTAGTTTCCATTGCGCTTTCACTGAGAAATATTCTAGAGATTAGAGTGAGAGAGAAATTGTTTTTCTAGTTTCCATTGCGCTTTCACTGAGAAATATTCTAGAGATTAGAGAGGGAGAGAGAATACGTACCAAATTAGTTAGTGGATCTAGATAGACTCTGCCTAGGAAGATCCTAGTTTTGCTACACTTACCATTGAGCGATCAGAAGTATTGGGTGAGTGAGTGAAAAACCGCTAAGTAGATCTCTTCTACTTAGTGGGCATTTGTAAGTTATTCTATTTTGACCAGAGAATAAAATAACTTATTTGTGTATCTTGCTGAGTTTCACAGAGTCTGTATATCTCTCAAACATTAATTCGTTTCAGTTTCTTTAAGTCTTCCACACACTTAGTTTAACCATTTCGATTGAGTGCCTCTTCGTCCCAGAGTGCTTCTTATCCTCAAGAGATCGATTGAATCAAACCAACTCTTAGACTCACACCTTGGGTTGGTTTGAGTTAGCCACCCGATCCTACACTAATCCATCTATCCTATCCTCAAACTCATGTTTTTGTGTTTCAAGTTTTAACATAGCATCAGATAAGAGTTCAAACATCTGTTTCATAGACATGGACTCAAGAGATTCTTTAACATGAGATATACTTACCTTATCATCAGGAAAAGTCTTCTTCCACTTTTCCAAGGCCATAAAACAGAATTCTGTGTCCTCACTCAACTCATCTTCTTGAGCAATAGCGGTCATGCATGCTTGATCCTCATTCTCTAGTTCTGAGTCTGTTCCTGAGCAATCTTCTCCCCAAGCCGTAGCAGCTGTTGTTAAGAATTTCTTTACTTTCTCCCGAAAGTTATACCTTTGAGGCAAAGGACAATTTTTGACTTCATGCCTAGGTTTGTTGCATCTGAAGCAGACTATTGGACCCTTCTTGGACTTGTTTCAATTAAATTTGGTGTTGTGACCTCGTCTACCTCCAAAGATTCTTCGAATACCATTCTCAATCATGGTAATTTCTTCTTCATCCAATTCATCATCATCTGTTTCAGCAGTGCTCTTGCGAGCTTTCAATGCCAAATCTTTGCTTGTAGTTGATGATGAGACAACTCCTTTCATTTTTCCTTCATACACCATCAGCTCAGAACCCGAATCTTCAAGTGACATTTTTGATAAGTCCTTGGTTGTTTCCAGTAGAGTTGTGTAGTGCAACCAATCCTTTCCAAGACTATCAAGACACCTTTCATTAATGGTGAAATTATCCAGTGTGACACCTACTGTTTTCATATCGCTCAGTATCTTGTTGAACTTTTCAAGCGTCTAAGTAATAGACTCACCTTTGAGCATCCTAAAATTATCAAACTGCATTCTGAACTGTTTTCCTTTTGCCTTCCTGATTGAATCAGTTCCTTCATAGGCAACTTTCAGAAAATTCCAAACTTCTTTTGCAGTTAGTATGCCAAGTACCTTCTGCTGGTCACCGTCCGAAAGCGATGAAACAATCACTCTCAAAGCCTGCTTGTTTTTGCTGAGTAACTTCTTGTCATTATCATTCCAATCCTTCTTTTCCTTCGGCTTGGTGACTCCTCCTACAGTAATCTATGGAACCAGATATCCTTCCGTGACAACAGTCCACAAATCATAGTCGATTGACATCAGTTGATGTCTCATCTGTTCACACCAGCAAGCATAGTTGAATTTGGTAAGCTTGGGTGCCTTGACGTTGTAAGAACCCATGTTGATCACTGTAACACCCCATCCAACATTTACATACTTACAATAAACTGCAGCGGAAATACAAACCTCTTCACATTACTTAACTCGTTGGTGTTACACGCCGTTAGCCACCCACGTGGCTAACAAGGCTAATCCATATACATTGTACCGGTCTGATGGGCTAAATTCCCGAGCAACTATACATTATTATCCCTTTCCATTAACAACAACAACAACATACACCTTATCAACTATACCGAGTATTTTTAAACTGATGCCGACAACAATGTCGGTCTTACTACACCTACTGTATATATACACTTAAATGAATACCCTTGTACAATGACTACCCCGTCCTACTCTCGAACGGCTTCCAGCTCTCTGCACCTGAAAAAGGAAAAGAAGAGAAAGGGTGGCCCCCAAGGGGCTCAGCACCTTTGCTGGTATGGTAATCCCGCAGCCCACATGCTACCGGGCCACGCACAACTAATTGTCGTCTTAGCATGCGGTTGATTATAGTTAAATCATGCATGCAACTGTAAACATACAACACATAATCATTTTGCCTCCACGGGCTCAACAAACGGATAGTATATCCTTACTTAATAAGTCACTCATGGTGTTCTTTATTCCTAGAGTGTTCCTCCTCTAATGGAGCTACTTCCTTAATAGACGACACTTACCCTTAGATCGGGTTATCCTTAACGCCTCTTTTCACAAACTGGGATTCATATCCATGATCCACATACTCCACATTTTACAACATATTACATACACTACATAACATCACAACAACAACCCTTTGCACGTTTCAACGTGCACAACATAACTCCGCAATAGATATTGCATCACAACAAAAATACATAACATAACGGGAATGGTTCTCTTAGGAACCGACCCAACATTGCTTATCACTGGTGAGCCTAGAGATTGTTGCCAGACTCATGATAAGCGTTATACAATAACAACAACACTCATTACCGTCCTAATAGTTGGACGAGTAACTTAAGTTAAGGCGGTTCGGGTTTGGAGGCCACGAACACACCACACAAACACATGTTCCCCCTAAACCGATCATAAGTCAGAATAGCTAAGCTTTGGAATAAGCTAATGGAGATCATAACCCGTGAGGGAAACAACCATAACAAAGAGAAGGGTAAAGGCTAAGAAGGATACCCTCTCCCAAACAACGCGCGACCGGACAAACCGGATTCCTCACTACTGTTAGTACATACTTACTTTAGATATTAGTTAGAACCCCACTGTGGAGTTTGTCAAACTACACACCATACAGTATTACAACTGGGGTTAAACACACAAGGGAGATCCCTACATTCACATACACATATCACACAATTAACACACGCATAGCCGTGGTTAGTACGTCCCATGGTTCGGGTCGTTTAATCCGAATACCGAACTCTCATGTGGTCCTAGACTCAGTTAACTAAGGTTAACACTTCCGAGGTTAAATGGTATCGGAGTTGAACACGCCACATAAGTGAATTACTGTAAACTCATTACATGTTTTATCTTACAACGTGGCAAACATACAGAAAAACACATTGGCATACAAGCCGGTGTAATCCGGTAGGACACAGGTTGCAAGAAAACCATACCTGTCACCGGAGTCCACTTACCACGTCCACTTATGTTCCTCGAGCAATTCTCGAACAACTGACAACATTACATGTACTTTCATTAACATTGGGGTAACATGTTTGTTTAAAGTCTAATGCTTATAACTTTTCCCCGTTAACTTGGTTAAATAACTTTACATATTTAACATGTTTCACTCTTCCATTTTACTTCAACTTTTCACCCACCAAATTGTGACTATAACTCACCTAACATGTCCTACACATTATAACATCATTATCCATCAATCCCCATCATTAGACATCTTTTAATAGCCTAGAACAACACTTTTAGAGTGGTCCGGGACTTGGTCCTTACCTTAAGTCCCGGACCAACACTTAATGAAGCTCTCGGGTGATTTCACAGACTGGTCCGGGACCTTGTACTGACCCCAAGTCCCGGACCAGAACATTGGTGAAACTCTCGGCCCTTTTTTGTGTATGGTCCGGGACATTATTCACTACCTAGGTCCCGGACCACTGTAACAGAATCCCAAATATGACATTTTCAAGTCTTGTTTCACCTATTCTCTTCATCCATTGATTACCCAAACTTCACACATAAACTTAGGCATATTCTAATACCAAAATATCACTTTGATTCTCTTTACAACATTGTCTTTCTCTTTTTTTGCATAATTTTGGGCCGTCCGACCCACCGTCCGACCCACAGCTGGGTCGGACCGTTCCAGAAACTTTTCCCGTCTGCTAAAACACTCACGTCCGACCCATGTCCGACCCAACCATCTGGGTCGGACCATTCCAGAGACCTAGAGCACACATGTCCGACCCATGTCCGACCAACCATCTGGGTGGACCATTCCAGAAACATCAACGGGTGACTTAACAGAGGCTGTCCGACCCACCCTGGGTCGGACCACTGGGTCGGACAACATCAGAAGTTGTCCAAAACTTGTCAAACTTTCTCCAAACTTTTCCTCAAGCCTCCTAATGTGTTCTAACATCATGTAGCACCCTTAAACCTTCATATAACATCCATAAAACTCATTTTATGATCTTAAACACTTACTCTCTTCTTACCAAAATTCCTAACACTTATGTTGTTTTCTCCTTAAGATTTCTAAGTGGTATTTTACCTTTAATGACCACTATACCAAGGTGTTTCCTCTACACCTTAACATCATCTCTCAAGCTTCTTTTCTTACTAACTAAACCTCCTTTTTCACATCTTACCTAAACACCACTTATTCCTTGGATATCAACATTACCTAAACCTTAAACAACTTCCTAGTTCACCAAAACTTTCTTAAAACACTTAGAACTTCTCACACATTTTCCCAAATTTGGCCATAGCTTCTCTTGTATATACTCACATCCAACACTTAGGTTTTTACCTTATTTCATCCAAAACCACCTAAAATCCATCAAATACATTTTTTTATACACAAACTTCACACATTTAGCACTACATCACAATATAGTGTATAACTTAAATTGCTTGGCACTTAGGCCCTTAAATAACATGGCTCTTAGGCCCTTAAATTGCATAAACCTTAAACACTGAATTTCCCACATAAATAATGCCTTTGACCTGCAAATACACCCAACAATACATATGCCCTTAATAAACTCCTTGAGAGCATTTCACTAGGTCATTCACCTTTGGCTCCTTAGATCATTTTAACAAGCAAATAAGCTCATTTCTCCTAAGGCATTAAACCACATTGAGATAGCATATTTACCTCTTTTCCTCACAAACTTCTTTCTTGTTTCCTCTTAAAACGATAAGGCATTTCTTTCCTTGTCAACTACTAAACAATATACCAACATTGAAATGAGTATATAAGCTTTATGCTTCATCTCATTGTAAACCCTAGGTTTACATTATTTCAAAACATTAATGTAGTTGTTTTACCTTAATCTTTGAAGGGATTTGAATATCTATGAAGAGAGGACTCCACCTAGTCCATGAAAGATTCAAATGGAGCTAGAACAAAGCAACACAAGGAGCTCCATCAATGAATATTTTCGGTCAATGACAAAACATGGAGGAAACTTGATTTTTCTTTGAGATTCCTTACCTAGAAGCAAAGGAGATCAATAATATGTGGAAAGACAAGCTCAAGCTCCTTCAATGGTGGAACTCCATGGCACCGAAATGGGGCTCTTGAAGTTTTGAGAAGATAGAAATGAAGAGCTTGATGAGAGGAAGAGATTGGTGGTGTTTGTTTTTGATTTGGTTAAGTGAGCAAGATTTTACAAGGGATCAAAAATGGACTTCCATGGTGGTGGTGCTGTTTTAACGTGAGAGAACAGCAAGAAGAGAGGTTGAAGAGAGTGGAGCCGTGTGAAATGAAGAAAGGAATGAGAGAAATGAAATTGGTTTTGCTTTTTGAAGATATTTATAACTTAAAGCAAATAGTAACCTATGAGTCACCTTTATTTACTTAACAAGTTAACATGTTTGGTGACTCATTACTACCAAAAACTGGCCCCCTTATTATTAGAAGGGTATAATAGTCTTTGTTGACCCATTTAATTACTTATAACATTATATGTTACAAACTAGCTTATAAAAATCACTATTCACAAAAACAAGGCACATAGAAGTGAAATTTTGATTTCCCATTGATATCCACCCAAATGTGATACTATATAGTACACATGTTAATTAAAGAGTAATGATGGACATTTAGCCATTCAAAACTCATTTACAAGACAATTTTTCAAAAACGTGCTTTAAGACTTCTTAAAGCACATTTTGTGTTTTAACTTGTTTCCAAGCTTGGTTTTCTTTGGTAATTGATTTAATATGTTCATTAACATATTTATAAGGTATAGGTATGACTATTAGGTCTCATACAAATTTATCCCAAGCTTAGAGCACATTTTTGCTCATATTGACTTTAAGGTATTTTCTTGTGTTTTATTTGGTTTCATTGTCTACCAAGGTTTCCTAAGGACTTAATTAGCCTTATAAAATCATAATTAAATGTTATTAAGTCTTGGTAGGCTCTTTGGGTCCTAACCAAGTTCACTCATAGCTTAGAGCATGTTTTTGCTCAAACTGTATCTTAGTGCTTTATTGCATTTACTGTGGTTTAAACTGTTCACTGATGTTTCTAAGGCACTTTTTAGCCTTTACATACCATAGTTTAAATGTTTAACAACATATCAAGGTTTGGGGTATTTCAATCACCCTTGAAAGATCTATTCTAATTCAAAGAAAAAGGGAACCTTGCTCTGATACCAATTGTAGGTTCTTGTAACGTCAGTTCTTCGTGAGGTTGTTACTCAAGGTATATCTGATGGTGAGTAACAGACTGACAACGAACTCAGTGTGTATAAAAGTAGCAAATAGAGAGGAGAGACCACAGACACACATGAATTCTCACTTCATTAACATGTATCTTGCATGATACAAAAACATCACAAGGAAAACATGTTTTCCTTGTGAGAACACGTATCTAATCTAGAATCGTCTTTGACCTAGAATAGTTACAACTTTCCTCACGAGTTTTCTCTCAAACTCATTATTTCTCGATGTCAGAAAACGTGATTTCCTCTAGAGAACAATATTACTTATATAGAAGTAGAAGACTCTCTAAAACCGAATTGATAATTCAAAGAATAAAAGGGACGTAAAAAGCAAGAGTTTTATACTCATTAATGTACAAGATTAAATCTTTCCTAAAATATCTCTAGAAGATATACTCTTAACCGTAATCTTCATTCTTTTGTTCTTACTGTCTTCAAATAGTTGTGTCATGAACTCAGGTCACAGTATGTTACACAGAGTTCCTAATAAAAAAAACATCACCACATCCCTTTACAATCTGTGCCCTACAAATTACACACCATATATTATATACTTTCTCAATCAGATTACCACAATTGAGGTACTTGCATTGCATAGCGCACAAAACCGATTTGCATTTTGTTTCAATCGATCGTTTCATGGTTTACAGAATGTAATTAATATTGATCAGTACGTACTAGTCAGTCATTTAGCTGTATATTAATTAATGGAAGACACTAGACATGACCGATCATTTGATTCGATCGATCGATCTCAATTAAGTTGGCCGGGTTTTGGTTTATCTAGCTAATTAAATTATATAGCTAGCTGCTTCTTGGTTGTTTGGTGATGATATTGAGTTCATAGACAGAGACGACACGCGGAATGATGGGAAGACAATATGTATGTAAAGATATGGCGAATATATATTTGTACTACTGGAAAAACGATGGGAAACATAATGTCTCCCAATTATAATTTTGAAGGGATATATGTACGAATTATGATTCAGTTCTGTTTCTCTCCAGGAGCGGTGCTTGTGCGCATTATGGTCCCATTGTAATTATCAGCTCAACTCATTCTTTTAAACTTAGCTATCCGTCAATATCAGCTATCAGCTAGTAGTTACTTAAATTCAAATTGTCTCTAATGTTCAATTGGTTTAACATATTTGATTGGATTGACTATCTTAGCTCATTCTTTTAAAATCATCCATAAGTTAATATCAGTTAGTATCAGCTAGCAGTTCAAAATATGCAAAAGAATGGGGAATGTAAATTCATGGTTGGTTGTCTTGTTTGTTTGCTTGCTTACGACTAAGTGTCACACTCACAAACTTAGACTCTGTTCGGCATGGATGTTTTGATAGCATTATTTGCAGTATATTTGGATAGCTATTTGTGCTGGCCTATTTGCAGCATATTTGCTGGTAATTTTATGCTGCCATATTTGTAGCTGTTTTGAAATTGTTGTTTGGTGATATGACATATTTGCAGCATAAGTTAGTTAAGTTAGTTATGTGTAGTGCGTTAATTGTTTTTTGTACTACAATTATAAATACTATATTAGTTTAAAACTACAATTTGTAAAAAAAATAAAAGGAAAATTTCATAAACAATCATTTACAGTAAAAAAATCCATATGAGAAAGCAAAGAAAATTAAAATATTTATATAACCAATAAAGAAATTAATTTTAATTATTTAAGTACAAATTGCAACTACTAAATAATATATTGCTATTTTTCTATAATTTTATAATTCTTACAAATATAAAAGAGTAATGAAAAGAGAACAATAGTTTTAATTGTTTTAATAATGTTGTGTGAATTTATTTAATGAAATTATAACTTTTAATAATATATTATATTTTGGTAACTTTGTATGTTAATGAATTTATATACTTTCATATTTTTATATACTTTTTTAATTTTTTAATAAAGAGATCAACTAATCTGTATATATTTTGTTTTTTAAATTTTATTAAATCTATATGGTATAATAAATAATACATTGTGAATTAGCATTTAAAATGTGAGTCACATAAAGAGGAACTGAGAGAGATGAAAGTGAAAGCGTAGGAAGAAAATGAAAACATATGCTCAGACAAAACATGCCGGTCAACCGAATAGCAGAGCTAAATAAAAGAGTCAACACTATCATATGTCAATCCAAATATACTAAGGGTGTGTTCACTTCGCGCAACGGAAACGGAATGGAATCAGGAAAGGGAATGAAGGGGAAAGGAAAGAGATTCCCTTTGATTAAAAAGTCTGTTTGGTTTTAACTTGGAAACGGAATAGAATTATACATCATTCTCTTTGTTGTTGTTTGGTTTTGAAGAGAAGGGAATCACCATTTTCTTAAAAAAAAGTTATACTTATTTATTCAGTATTAACATAATGTAATAATTTTTGTTTCCAAATCTCAAAATAATCATATTCATTCATTTCATAAACATATTGATGGATATACAAAATATAAATTAGAAATAATTTTAATTATATATTAAGTAAAAATATAAACACTTTAATTGAAATAAAAATTTATTAATTAATTATATCAAAATTATGTTATAATTCAAAAATATTTGCAATATATTATAGATATTTATCTAATACATACATTAGATAATGTTTAATATTTTAAGAATAAGTTTATATGTTAATATATTGTTTTATATTTCTCAATATCTTTTGGTATTAACTAAAATATTTTAGTTCACATTTAAGTAAATAATATTTAGTTTACTTATTAATACTTTTAATAGTTTTAAGACTATAAGGTTATTAAAATAAAACAGAATAATAAATTTTTTGTATTAGTAAGTTTTTTTAAAAATTTTATGGTACAATTTTAAAATCTAAAATTTTAAAAATTTTGTTTTGAATATTATTATATGTAGTATTTAATATATATATATATATATATATTAAATATAAATATTTAGTAAATAACAAAAATAACTAAATATGAATCATTGTAAATACTTTATTTAAGATACACCATTTTTACTTTTAATTTTTATTTAAGTATATGTTACTCATAATTAATTTATAGATTAATATATTTATTATTAATTAATTACAGTTGAAACTTGAATAAGGATCATGAAATATTTATGTATATATATTTTTTAATTCTTAAAATATTTATTTAAATTAAACATGGTTTGAAATAACGATGATGGGTTACGTGGTGGGAGAGAATGATGAAAAAGGAAGGAAAGGGAATTCTATTCCCCATGATTTTAGGGGGAATGGGTAAGAAGGGTATTGGGGGTTTTCAAAACTGAAAAGAGAGGAAAAGTAATCATTAAAAATTAAAAACAAACCACCACAAAAGGAATGATTCCCTTTCCCTTTCCCAAATACCCCCAAGTGAACACACCCTAATATTTGTAATGGGTTTATACTAACACGACACCTTAATAAAACTTGTTATAAAAGAAATTAGTTTTGACCCAAGATCGATCGACTCACAAACACTAAAAATCTCATACAAGATATACTTATATAGGCTTAGCCAAACAAGCTTTAGATCAAACCAGCTCATTCATTTAGCTAAGGGAATAACTTAGATAAGTAGAGATATACAGGGCGGAGCCAGAAAACTTTTCTAAGGGGTGAGAATTCTTTTAATAATATTAATTAATATTTTAAAATTAATATTTTTTTAATTAATATAATGTTTTAATATATATAATTATATTTTAAAATTTGATATTAAATATATAGTTTGACATAAAAATTACATTAAAATTGAAATATATACATTAATAAAAAAATTATTTTATCTTTTTTATTTCTAGTTTAAAAAACGGGTATACGAAATTATAAGTTAATGTCAATAATATAGGACAATACTTAAACTTGTAGTTTTTTTCTAAAAACTTCTTCCAAACATTATTTTGACTAATTCTAATATTATTTTTATTTATAAAATCTGTAATAAAAACTAAAAACACTTGTATTATGGATAGTAGGGGTACATGATTACTAAGACTGACATAATGATCATGTATACTTTAGATTAGCTAAAATAAAATATTAAGAGTTTTCTTATCTACTGGAGATTAAATATGTTTTTTTACAATATAATTTTAGAACAAATATTACAAATTAATAGAAATAAAATTGATGACAAATAGAATTTGGTGATATCATAGTGATATTTTACATAATATTATGATACGAAAAAATATCTAATAACATAAATAAATTATATAACAAAAAAACTAAAACTAATTTCAGCATGTATCCGATGGAGTTGGGGGCCGAACATCCACCCGCCCCTGTCTCCGCTTGTGGAGATATACAATAACATAAAGGCTGATGACTAGTTAGTGATCATTTCTGTAACAAAAAGATGTTATTCATAAATAGTTACTATTGTTTATGAAAAAAACGTTTTTATTAAGGGATGAATAAAACGTTACTAACGTAACAAAACAATTCGATCAACTGCAATAACATGTCGAGACCGTATATGTACGTACCATTGGCCTCATATTATTTGCCCGTACGTACGTAGACTACCAACGAGGGGAAGGTGCTCAAAACAAATTTTGAGCATGGTGCTCAATTAAACCATGTCCGTTGGATTTATAACAAATAAATTGAAGGTTTAGATTTTATTGTTTATTATAGGGGTATAGATGTCAAATTTAATTTTTAGTTTTTAGAAATAAAGGAAAAAATATAAGATTACATGATCTAGTTTACACTGAAAGAAATAAATCAATAATTCTAATAAATATTCCCACAATTGGCAGTTACAATTTTTTTAACTGTAATAGAAGTGGAGTAGTTATTTGAAAAATCAAAAGTCCCACGTTGTATGCAAAAAAAAAATTATTTAAAAATAACAAATTAGAAATTTAATTGACAAGACTCCTCGTAGAAATGTATAAGAACAACGTTGAATTTATTCATTACTTAATTAAACATTACAATCAAACAAAAATAAATCAAAGAATTATATTTTGAAACAACTATTACTTTACCTAAATATCTACACTTACTTGAATTAGGAATTAATTAAAATTCACAATTCTAAAAAAAATCCACACTTACATTTTAAAAATATGTCATTTTACTAAAATATCTAAATAAGAATGTAATTTTAGATGAGTTTGTATATTGCAACGATCCAATTTGAAAAAAAATGATAAACCATTAATATTTTTTAAATTGGGAATACAGTCGATCTAGTTAGAAAAAGAGAAAGAAAGATGTACATTTTAAACAAATTATTTTGAAAGAAACAATTTGAAAATACTTTGACATGAACCCTTTAAAATAAATATAAGATCATAAGTGAAATTCCTAGGTTGTCTTATTTATTACTCATTAAAATAATTTCACTCATTCGTTTTAAAATTATATTGTTCAAATAAAAAAATCTACACTTTTATTAAACAAATCTACACCTACATTTTACAAAATCTATCCTTTTACTTAAATAACTACACTTTTACTTAAATGAGTAATTACTAAAAATCTACAATTCTATCAAATAAATCTACACCTTCATTTTGAAAAATCTAATATCTACACTTTTACTTTCATTTTTATAAAATACTAAAAATCTACACTTCCCTCATACAAATCTACACCTTCGTTTCAAAAAATATGTCCTTTTACCTAAATATCTACACTTTTTCTTATATGAGCAAACAAATCTACATTTGCATTTTGAAAATTGTATAATTTTAGTTAAATATCTAATTTGAAAAGAAAACTATAAACCATCAATTCTAATAAAGATTCCACATTTTAAGCAACTTACTTTATTTAAAAATAACAAATCAAAAAAAATCTGTTGATATAAACCTTGTAGCATTAATAGATGTTTGAAAGAAATTTCCACAATGTCAATGTCGTATATTTAGGGAAGTTACTGGTGGAATAATTATTAAAATGCTAGTAATTTGAAATACCCCGTAATTAAAAACAGTGATTAATTAGGCTAATTATATTTTTAAAAGCTTAATTACACTAAAATAAATACTAGGGAAAAATCCCGAAGAGAAAAGAAGAAAACCTTTAAAATGGGTTGTTAAAAGCATAAACGAACCTTAAAGCGCGTTTTTCGAGGAAACGAGGGAAACCGGGAAAACGTGACTTTAAGCGGGTCAAATAGACTCGTAATAATTTTGGTCAACTAAATAGTCACTAATATTTATTAGTGAAGTTTTGGAACCAATGAAATTAATTAAACGAGAAAATTCCGGAAAACGGGTACCGGTTGGTGAAAACTGTAACAACCGGTAAGTTGTGGGGGTGAGAATGCGAATAAACAAACTTAGTGTGTCCATTTTTGTAAATAAAAGTCAAAAATCTGTAGAGGGGCATGTATATGGCCGATTGGGCCCTCCCCCACTCTCACTCTTTATTATTTGTAACTCACAAGAAGACAAAGAAATAAAAGAAGAAAAAGGAGACTCTCTCTCCTATTCTCCCATCTCCCTCACGTGTCCCCCTCCATCCTTATTCTCTCTTTCTCTATTCTTCTTCCACCTTGCGATTCCATTGAGAAAGAAGAGAGCTCACAAAACTCCTCACTTCTCTCCTCTCTTTGACCACTCAAATCTCCTCCAAACTCAACAAAAATTATACCGTTGTAATCCCCTTGCAAAGGAGAACACTTTCCTCCTTTTAAAAATCCGAAAGCTCCATTTTCGTTTTTGAGGGTTTTCACCATTTGAAGATTCAAGTCCACCATTTGAAGCACCTTCACCTCCTCTTCATCTTGAGGTAAAAAGAAGTTCGAAAATCCATTGTTTCTAGCTCTCATTAGCATTTTAAGAAGTTTCAGTTTTTGAACTCTTGGCCTTCTTTGTTCCAGCCGATTTTGGCTCTTTTGTTGGGCTAGAAATCTTGTTCTTTCACTAGTCAAGAACTTCATCTACTCATTGGAAGGTAACACTCTTTTCTAAACCTTAAAACTTAAATTCTAGGGTTAGTGTAAAATGGATGCTAATGGTATTGTGTATGTATTATGGGCTGTAGCATTTTGTTGTGTGAAACCCATTGAAACCGAGAACAAAGAGAAAAGGAGAAGAAAGGAAGAAGAGGAAAGGAAAGAAAGAAAAACTAACAAGACAAGGTAAATACCCTTACCTTGAGTTAGTTTGTATATTGTGTTGTAACAGTTTTTGGAGAATCAAAAACAAGTAATGTGTAGGATAATGAGTAATGAGTATGTTGAAGTATAATGAGGAATGGTATTGAAACAGTTTTGAAGTTTTGAATGAAGCTTATAAACTTGGGAAAACCTTGGGTAGTGAATGTGTATGTGTGCAGGATTTTATGGATGTTGTAGTGGTATTGAAATGTGTATAATGAGGATTGTGTAACAGGTTGTGAGAACATGAATTTGTGAGCTGAAATAGTGTGTGGAGAATGTTAGAAATATAGGGGAAACCATGTCAAATTTTGGGTAGAAATGAGAGGGCTTAGCTTGTGTAAAAAGAGGAAGTAGTTAGAGAGTTTTAATGGAGTGCTTTAGTAGTTGTAACAGATTGGAAATGAGTTCGTAAATGGAAGGAAACTAGAGTGTAAGATAATGCATTTTGGATGCTAGGAGTAGCATTAGTTGAAGGAGTATTGAAGTGTAAGAGTTAAGGTAAAAATCTGTAGCATGGAGAGAAGAAACAAAAATCTGTAGCATAAGTGTGAGGAAACTAGTATAAGTGTTGAAAATGTAATGAGGAAAATGTGTAAGTAAATGTAAGGATTGAGTAGCAAGTTTGGTGGATGAATTAAGGTGATTTAGAGTGTCTAAATAGTACTAAAACATGTTAGGATCCATGTAGGAAGAGTGGGGAAACAATAGGTGAAATTGGGGAAAGAAAAATAAATCTGTAGCAATGTTCTGGAACCGTCCGACCCAGCGTCTGGATCGGACGTGGGTCGGACATGGCTTAAAGAACGAGAATCAAACCTTCTGGAACCGTCCGACCCAGAGCCGTGAGTCGGACGTGGGTCGGACGGGCCTTGAGAAACCACGGTAAAACTTTCTGGAACCGTCCGACCCAGAGCCGTGAGTCGGACGTGGGTCGGACGGGCCTTGAAAATCGACAGGAAATCTTTCTGGAATGGTCCGACCCAGGGCCGTGAGTCGGACGTGGGTCGGACGGGTAAAAATTTTCTCCATCGAAGTTTCTGACTTCGTCCGACCCAGAGGTTGGGTCGGACGTGGGTCGGACATGACCTGGATGACAAATCGAAACTTTCTGGAATGGTCCGACCCAGAGGGTATGGGTCGGACGGAATAGTGCTGGGTCGGACGGGAGTAATTTCAGAGGACGAAAACCTACTGGAATGGTCCGACCCAGGGTTGGGTCGGACGGACGGCCCAAGCACTTACAAAAAAAAATGTTTTAATTATATGACTATAGTAATCATATATACATGTATATATGCCTATATACCCGTATGCATATATATGTAGTAATACACCATTGATGAAGTAACAATGGCAAGGAAGTAAGTAATTTTGTAAGAAAACAAGTTTATGAGGTAGCAAAGAAAAGAATGGTTTATAACCAATTAAGAATGTAGAGAAGTAGTAAGTAGTAAGTATACATGAAAGTATCAATGAGGGAGTAAGTTAGATCATAATAGATCATTGATCAACTACTTCATGTATGTATAGGAATCAAATAGTTGATCTCCAAAGGAACCGGTAGAACGTATTCGACGGTGAACGGTATGATTTCCTCATGCCCTGTATCCTAACTTGGTTACCCCGATTTGTGTGCTTATGTGATCACCAACAAGATAAATGCATGAATCGGATTTATATTGCACTTATATGTGTTTGAACTATATTGTTCTTGTTTACGCTCTTGAACATTTAGTTTGTATAATTCATGAAAATGAATGGAAATGGAGTGTATGTGTAAGTAGAGCTTGTGTACGTATGTATGTATGGAAGTAAGTATGGACTTCTACTAATTCCTAACAACCTAACTCCTAACATGAGTAATGAGTAGCATGGAATGAGTAGAAGCCCGATATAGTTTCGGCCACGCGTGAGGATAAGGAACCACAAGAGGTTGGAACCGAATCCTGGCTATGATCTTTTCCTTGGACCAATTCCCTTTGTATGGGTAGCATCCTGGATTAGTGGGCCACCCTAAAGCCCGGTGGTGGGAAGTAGTATTCCCTGCCCGGAGGTCATACCGACTTAACTGGAAGTAAAGTATGTAAAAAGTATGTATTGTATTTGTATTGGTCTTGACTATTGTAAGTCATTGACCCGGAGTAAAAGTATTGAACACCCGATTAACCCGGGTGTGTAATAAGGCTAACAAGACCTTGTATGTATTGGAGAATTGTATCTCCGTGATGCGGTGAGTATGGTAAGTACGAATGAATGACTTGTATTGTATTCCTTGTATGCATTGTATGTATGTATGCTTGGTAAAATGAATGTATTGTATTGTATAAAGCATGTATGTATGTATGAATGAAACGAACCGCATGTACTCGACCAAATAGTTGGCGTACCCTCGCTAGTACGCGGGGTATGCGGTTATCATATGCAGCGTAAGCTGACCCCCTAGGGGGAATGTTTTTACTCCACAGGTACCCGCGAGGCGTGAAGGTAGAGTAAGGGCAGCATGTAATTCTTTTTGGAGTAGTTAGTAGGATTTGGAATAGTGTACCGAGTTGTACACGGCTAGAGCTTTTTGAGTAGCCGGTGTACCATGTGGTACACCTTTTTGGATATTGAATTCTTGGTTGGATAGAAAGGAGTTGTTGTATAAACTCTTCATTTTGGGAAGTAACCATGGAATGTAATTCATATATTCGGTATACTCGGTAATCAAATGTAATTAAGTAATTGGTATTGTAAAGTAAGTAGTATGTATGTATTCACTCTAATCGTCAGACCGATACGGTAAGTAGTAGTAGCCTTGTTAACCCCGGATGGTTAATGGCATTGTATCACCCGCCAGGAGTAGGTAAGTATTCCGCTGCGAGTAAGGTAATTATGGGAAGGATCAGAGGATAATGGAAGGATTAGCGGTTGGGGTGTTACAAAAAGTGGTATCAGAGCGAAGTATTGCTCTGATGATTAGAATCTTAAGAGTAGTGATTACCGAGTTAGGATTTCAACCGTCTTAAGACGGATATTTAGAAACCTAACTAGGAACTACCGTTAGCAATAGCGGATACCCTTAACGTCTGCAAAGACGATACCATTGTTTGAATGAAGACCGTGAGGTCATAGTATCACAACATCTAATGTAATCCACACTTGTTCAGATGTCAGGACGAGGTCGAGGCCGACCTAGAGGAGAGACATCTGATGGACCGGGCGCGCAGACGATAGCTGAGATCGTCGCCGCCACGGTAGCGCAGATGCTACCGCAAGTAATAACGGCTGTACAACAAACACAGCAAACACAGCAGCAGCAGCAGCAGCAGCCCGACCCACCTCATCCCCGAGAAACGAACTGGGTAAAAGCTGTCGCCGACCTTCGACCTGCTTGTTTTAGAGGCGAGAGCGACCCCGCCAAGCTCGAGGCCTACCTCTCTGAGATGGAGACGGCCTTCGAGACACTTGAGACTTCCGCTGGAGTTCGAGTGAGGATAGCTGCGTACTACCTCAAAGACGCGGCTATGGACTGGTGGAAGCTCGTTAAGGCCGAGCACATAGCTGACCCTGCTTTCGGATGGGAAGCATTCACCTCTCTTCTCCGATCTAAGTACTACCCCGAGCATGTCAAGACCAAGAAAAGGCTTGAGCTCGATGCACTAAAGATGACCGAGAAGATGACGGTTGATGAATATTACCGCACCTTCACCTCTCTTCTCCGACTTCTACCCGACCTTGGGTATACCGGCCAAGTCTTGGTCGACCGCTTCTACGGCGGATTGAGCCATCGACTCCGGTATGGCATGGGCTTCACTCGGTTTACCTCCCTTCAGGTAAACAAGTTGAACCCTTAAAAAGCCATGAGTAATGTGAATTAGTATTCCCGTATGTGAATGTAACCTAATGCCTAAGTAATTCAGGAGTGTTACCACGCTGCATCTCGAGTTGAGATCACCTGCCAGCTAAGAGATGAGGAGCAAGCGCTGAAGCGCAAGGTGAGCGGCAAGGGTAACCCCTCCGATGAACAAAACCAATCCAAACCCTGGAAGAAAAGGAAGGGGAAGCACTCCCACCAGCAGAAAAATACACCCGGAGACGGCGGTGCCCATGCTGAGAAGGGCAAGGCAGCTGAGCCATTACAGATTGCCTACACCGCACCAGTGGCAGCTAAGCCACTGAGGTCTCAGCCCTACAGGGGTAAGAAACCGAAACCGAATTAGTACACTTGTGGATTAGTATGTATATAGAGTATTGTAAGTATACCAAACCTTGCTAACTCGAAAGCTATAGGTTCTGGATTTGGCCAAGGAAAGAACCAATCCGATGGCCGCAGCTACATCTGCCGTAACTGCAACAAGGATCATCCCGGCACAGATTGCCAAGGAAGGGAGATCCGCTGCTTCACTTGCCAAAAACCGGGCCACCGTGCCAATGCATGTCCGGAGAGTTCTAAGCCCAAGGGCAACTACCAGGGCTACAAGCAGCGTGAGGGCAAGGAGGTTGCATCTGGCGATGCTCATGCCCAGCATACCTCACAGGGACAGGGGTCCCGAGGTCCGCAGAAGGGCGCACCGCAGAGGCAGCCGGCCTTACACATCATCGACCGTGATGGGACCGGGACTAAGTCCGGCCCAGGTAACCACTGTAACTTTTAATCCTTGAAGAGCATGACTAAGTATTAAAGTAATTGTATGAATGAAAGCGTGAATGCGTAAGTACTTGAAGTATGAAATTAAGCATGAACAAGTAACCTGGAAGTATGTATTGAGCATGAAATGAATTAGCAAGCCTAGGACTCATTCTAGATGGTTTTACCACCTTAGGGAAATTCCATATCTGTTACCCAATACCTTCAAACTCACCTCACGAAGAGACCGACATCGCCAATCACCACTTCAACAATGAACAGTGTCAGGTTATCCGCCCAGGTATGATCTTATTAAAAGGATACCTGACACCCGAAGCACAAATTTCAATCACCCGACGATGCAACGAGTTAGGGACGGGTCCAGGAGGATTTTATACACCCGAATTCCCCGGTGGAGCTACAATGAAGCTGAAAATGATGTGCTTGGGAAAGGACTGGAACCCTTATACCAAGACATACCAAACAACGCGAGAAGAAGACGGAGCAACACCTCCAGCAATACCCCCAGAATTCCAAACGCTTGTCACACAAGCTGTAGAAATTGCACAACAATGTGAAGAGGAACCAATCCCTGCACTTGAAGCAGATCTATGTATCGTCAACTTCTATGAGAAAGAAGGACGACTTGGCTTACACCAAGACAAGGACGAGACAGCGGAATCTCTTGAACTAGGAGTGCCCGTAGTGTCTTGGTCCATTGGTGACGACGCCGTATTCTTGTATAGCGAGCGGAAGCGTGTGGACCTCGCAGAAAATTGGTATTGAGATCAGGAGATGTTCTAATCATGGGTGGAAAATCAAGGTTGCTGTATCACGGGATCCAGAAGATCAAGTTGAATACGGCACCACCGGCAATAATCAATGCCACACACATGATACCAGGACGCCTGAACCTTACCTTTAGAAAGTATTAATCTTGTAGTAGCATGTAATCCAGTAGTAACGTGTATTAGAGACACAGTATGTATGATGGTCGGTTATTCAATAAAAGCAGTGTTGGTTATTAAATTCCACTTGCGTTCCACCATCTTTACTTATAATCTCATGAATCAATAGGTTGTGGACTCGGTACCGAAGGTAACCTGAGCATCCTCACCGAAGAACAAGCCGGCAAGAGCGGCACCATTCTAACGGGAACCTTCCCAGTCAAACGGCATCGAAGCCTCAGTATTATTCGACTCCGGCGCCTCTCACACCTTCATATCGCCATCTCTTGCGAAGAAGTTGGGGCTAGATGCGGATGAGCTACCGAACTTCTTGGTTACTCTCCCATCGAAGGAGCGGGTACAATGTACCAAGTATTACAAATCAGCCACCATTCAAATCAAAGGTGAAGCGTTTCCCATTTCCTTCATTGAATTCAACGGATTGGGATTCGACTTAATAGTTGGAATGAACTGGTTGGAGCGGCACAAGGGGAGAATCCTATGCGCCGAGCACCGATTGCTGCTCAAGAGTCCATCTGGGGTCACTGTTTCATACCGCCAGAGACCGAGAGAGCCTTCAACTACAGTCATCTCTGCCATGGCAATGTATCGGGAGCTCAGAAAAGGACAGGAAGTGTATTTATGTCACGTGCAAGACCTGGAGAGAGATCCAGAGTTCAGTGACAAGGTAGCAGTAGTCTCAGAATTCCCTGATGTATTTCCGAAAGAGCTACCTGGTATGCCACCACAGAGGGCGGTAGAATTTGAAATCGATCTTGTACCGGTACTGGTCCCATTGCTAGGGCACCATACCGTATGGCACCGGCAGAAATGGCAGAACTCAAGGAACAGCTACATGATCTTCTCGACAAAGGGTTTATACGCCCGAGCGTATCACCCTGGGGAGCACCGGTCCTCTTCGTGAAGAAGAAGGACGGTAGCCTCCGCCTCTGCATCGACTACCGCGAATTGAATGCGGTCACCGTAAAGAACAAATACCCATTGCCACGCATCGACGACCTGTTCGATCAGTTGAAGGGAGCATCCGTCTTTTCTAAGATTGATCTCCGATCCGGTTACCACCAAATTGCTATCAAAGAGCAAGACATTCAGAAAACAGCATTCCGAACAAGATATGGCCACTACGAATTCACGGTGATGCCATTCGGTTTGTCTAATGCACCAGCCAAATTCATGGACCTAATGAATCGGTTATTCAGTGATCAGCTGGACACTTCAGTAGTAGTATTCATTGACGACATTCTTGTGTATTCGAAGTCACCAGAAGAACACGAAAACCATTTGAGAAAAGTACTTGAGACACTGCGCGAGAACCAGCTGTATGCGAAGTTCTCCAAATGCGAGTTTTGGCTAGATCAGGTATCATTCCTTGGTCATGTCATCTCGAGCGCGGGCATTTCAGTAGATCCATCCAAAATTGAAGCGGTGCGATCATGGCCTAGACCTAAGACTGTCACCGACATCCGGAGCTTTCTTGGTTTAGCCGGTTATTACCGGAGGTTTGTAAAGGACTTCTCAAAAGTCGCTAAGCCCATGACGTCATTGATGAAGAAAGATGCTGATAAGTGTCCAAATAAGCATGATTTATAGGTGTATTCATATATAATATTAGCACTTTTCTTGCTCATTTCTCCACTTCGGTTAGTTTTCCTCTAGTTTATGTTTTATTATTTATCTCACAAATTATTGTTCAAACATGAGGAAAACCAAGCTGGGAGTAAAGTGGATAAAGAGACGAACACATAGACGCAAACGGCTCAGAAAACGGACTTATAACGAAGAATGTAGAGCCGGTTGAACATGTTATATATATGTTAATATATATAATATCGCACGGACACAAACAGAGGCTACCGCCTCTGAAATGCGCGGAGTACTCACTACCGCCCGAAATTCAGGCGGACGAGACACAAGGGCTACCGCCCATAATTGAGGCGGTCTTCTCTGTGGGAAACCGCCCAAAATTGAGGCGGTCCTCTCTATGCGCAACCGCCCGAATTGAGGCGGTCAAGACACACCAGAAACCGCCCAAATATAGGCGGTCAAGAACAACAGAACCGCCCATTTTAGAGGCGGTCAGCACAAGGAAACGAGGCGGTTCTGATTAATATCAGTCGCGAGCTATCTTCTTCGCCCGCATTTGACGACTTCTGCAACTCGTCCACTGTCTCGACGCCTACCTTAATTCACGCCTGTCAGCTGTCTGTCCCTGCAATCAATGCTTCAATCAGTGAGCAATCAATGAGCTCAATCCCTTCACGCGTCGTTCTTCTCTGCAATCGTACGGATCCAAACCTCTATATAAACCCACGCCCTCTGCTCAATAAATCAACTCCCTTCCTCCGTATCCAAATCGTTAGTGTTATTTGTTATTTGTTATCATTAGTATTAGACCACTCCACGACCACCACCATTCACCTCGTATCCTCCACTTCTCCATTTTATTTTCATTCTACATTTCCCCACGAAGCAGAAGCAGTATAAAAGAACAGAAGAAAAGGGAGCTGGAACAGAGCGAATCGCAGTCCAGTCTCCGCCAGCAGTCTCCAAATTAATGGCTATTTCTGTTCCCTTTTTATTACTGTTAATGTCTAAGTGATTTTATTCGTATCCTAGGATGGGTTTGTTCCTAAATAATTCAGACTTATTATTAATACCAAGTTTGCTTATAAATATTTGTTTTGTCTCTCTAAATTATTAAATGCTTAATAACTGATCATTTTTATGCATTTACGGTTTCTCTTATTTCAATGATTTTGTAAATCTGAGAATAGACCACAAAGAGAGATAAACGCTAGATTTTATACTCCTTGATTAGCAGATAAAATCCATCGCTGTTATAAAAAGAATTCTCACTTAAAGCTAATTAATGATTTTAGACTTTTTCTGATTGTAAGAAGTTTAATGAATTAATTAAGAGCTGTCCTTATCTATGATTTAGAAAGGTCACAAGATAATTCTTAACAGACAAATAAGAGCAAATTAGGATTATAATTATTGTCTGTACTTAATAAATATTTATCACCTGTTCACTTATTAAACTTGTTTTAATCCTTTCAGCAAATATTGTTGGATGCTTATTCTGACAAAATACTGCATTTATTGGTAGCTATCAATATATGATTTTGAGATAGTTAAAGTACCACAAAGGAATTAAGCTTGGTATTTACACTCCGGATTGAGCAGGAAAATACTAAGGCTATAATAGGAGTTCGTAACTGACATTTTAACTCTAATAGACAATAAATATTTGAGACAGGATTATAAATTGTTTAAGTAATTTAGGAAATTCCCCGCTATCCTAGGATACCTTTTTACATCCATTCTTTTTACTTTATTTATTTATTATTTCTGTACTAATTCTGTAAATCAAGCTTGCCTCGGCTAAACCCCAATTATTTTATGCACTTTAATTTATCTTTTTGTACTTTTACTAAACTGGATAATTAATTAGACAGTTGCGAAGTCTCTGTGGATACGACCTTGTTGTACTACAAAGATTGGGTTCACTGCCCATAGTTAGCAAGATAGTTTAACTACTATTCTGCCCAACAAGTTTTTGGCGCCGTTGCCGGGGACTTCGGTCCAACTATCTGGTTTATTATCTGTTTAGTTTTTCTTTATTTTCTGTAATTACCCTTTTGTGTATAATTTTTTTGTTTTGTTTTTAAAGGTACTTAATTCTGATGGATAGTCACTACGATCAAGCAGGAGATTGGTATGGTTACCCCTATGGCGCAGAGGACTACAATCAATGGAGTGTCTGTCAAAGGTGCGGAGAGTACCATGAAAGCCCCCAATGTTCAGACCCAAATGCTGAATTGAGAGCTCTCTTGGAGGATTACAAGTCATCTCTCAAGCCTATCCCCATCTTTGTGTGCCAAGAGTGTGGAGGAGACCATGAAAGTTCCTATTGTCCTATGGTTGCAATAGAAAGAGACAACGCCATTTTACGGGAAATGATGGCAAATTTTACCTCAACCATTGAAATGATCCGGCACAGAACGCTAGATCAGGTAGAACGCATGGATCAACCGCTTCAACAACTGAATGCAGTGGTTCACGAGGAAGAACAACCTGTTGAGGACATAAGCTACTTTCCACCTCCTCCCCTATTCGAATTAGAGAATCCATCACCAAACAACTATCAGCTTGATTATGGAGACAACCCCTCAGAAGAGAGTTTTTCCTTGGACTTCATGGAGTCCCCTCCCTCTGAAATCAACTACTACTTCCCCTCCTTCACCGTGCTTTACCCAGAAGATGAGGGTGGATACACCCTCAATCTTGAGAAGGAGGAGATGCCGCCTCCCTCCGAGCCATCAGAAGAGAGTGCTATAGTAAATTTCAAGGAGCCACTTCCCTCTGAAGATCCCTATCAAGGTTCTTACCATAAGCCATCAACAAAAAGAGGAGGATTTTTACATCCTCCAATTTGAGGAAGAAAAGTCATTTCCACCGGGTCTTCTGTTTAGAACTACGTTCCCGGCAATACCTCCTCAAACTTCAGATTTTGTGGAGTATTAATTTTATTATTTTATATGCCGAGGTAACGTTTTGTTTTGATCCAGGATAACGACAAAGCGTCTAGCCAAAGACGTTAAAGAAGGGCAGCTTCCTGGGAGGCAACCCGGGTGTACTTTTATTTATTTTGCTTTTATGCTCTTTTAATTTTCAGGTTCTTTAAATTTTATTTTGCTAACTTTTAACCCCGTTTTTAGTGTGGTTGCTTCTAGTGTCTTATGCAGGTACACCTCCATGTGGACACCGCAACCAAGCTACGCTACTTGAGGCTGAAGCTCAAGTGTGGGGGAATTCCTATAAACGCAAGCGAAAATAAAATCAGGGGAGTACCAGTTTCTTTAATTATGCTTTTATTTAAATAAAAATTGCAGAGGAGCGTTTATGTGCTTAACTGTTTATTTGTGCTCTTGTGTTATCTCTATTTTATCTACTTACCGAAAAGGTCTTCTGAACCTTCCCTTGTTTTTCTGGTGAACAATGAGGACATTGTTCAAATTAAGTGTGGGGGAGTGTGCCCTTTTCGGTGATATTTTGTGCTTAAATGTTTAATCTCTCTCCTTATCATGCGTTTGTCCAATTCAAAATTTATGGACCCTTTATATGTGGGTTGTTCTCTTTAAAAATAAATATTGTTATGAATTGTGGGATAAATGTACAAATTTTAAAATTTTGATTACTTTTGAGGAGCATTTTATATGCGGTGTGACCAAATAATCTGCAAATGGTTGGATTTTTATTGCTCAGGGTTTCTTTCTGTCTTCTCTCTTAGGGATTGCTAAGGGGTACTTCTCTGTCAAAAAAAAAAAGAAAGAAAAAAATAAATAATAATAAGGGACTAGCGAGACACCATTGGTAACCAACAAAAGAGAGTTGAGTGTTCTTAAATACAAAGGCGTGATGCCTATATTTTCTCATCTCTTATGCAAAAGTGAAACAAATGCATGAATCTATTTTTCCTTTTGTTTTTTCTCCTCAATGCCCATTCTTGAGAGAAGTTGGCCATGGTAAAAGTTCTCAGTCACCTAAAAAGAAACATTGGAGTACTTTAGATCATACCCCGAAACTCTATGTTTGTTTTCACCCTGAGCACACCTATGCCACCAGCAGTTAATTTTTCACACTCCTCAATAAGTTAAAAAGATCATGTTTATCCTACCCTTCATAATAATATTGTTAGTATTGAGCATTCCCTACTTAATTGGTTACGTGGTTTTGCTTGAGGACAAGCAAAAAGATAAGTGTGGGGGTGTGATAAGTGTCCAAATAAGCATGATTTATAGGTGTATTTCATATTAATATTAGCACTTTCTTGCTCATTTCTCCACTTCGGTTAGTTTTCCTCTAGTTTATGTTTTATTATATCTCACAAATTATTGTTCAAACATGAGGAAAACCAAGCTGGGAGTAAAGTGGATAAAGAGACGAATACATAGACGCAAACGGCTCAGAAAACGGACTTATAACGAAGAATGTAGAGCCGGTTGAACATTGTTATATATATGTATAATATATATAATATCGCACGGACACAAACAGAGGCTACCGCCTCTGAAATGCGCGGAGTACTCACTACCGCCCGAAATTCAGGCGGACGAGACAAGGGCTACCGCCCATAATTGAGGCGGTCTTCTCTGTGGGAAACCGCCCAAAATTGAGGCGGTCCTCTCTATGCGCAACCGCCCGAAATTGAGGCGGTCAAGACACACCAGAACCGCCCAAATATAGGCGGTCAAGAACAACAGAACCGCCCATTTTAGAGGCGGTCAGCACAAGGAAACGAGGCGGTTCTGATTAATATCAGTCGCGAGCTATCTTCTTCGCCCGCATTTGCCGACTTCTGCAACTCGTCCACTGTCTCGACGCCTACCTTAATTCACGCCTGTCAGCTGTCTGTCCCCTGCAATCAATGCTTCAATCAGTGAGCAATCAATGAGCTCAATCCCTTCACGCGTCGTTCTTCTTCATCTGCAATCGTACGGATCCAAACCTCTATATAAACCCACGCCCTCTGCTCAATAAATCAACTCCCTTCCTCCGTATCCAAATCGTTAGTGTTATTTGTTATTTGTTATCATTAGTATTAGACCACTCCACGACCACCACCATTCACCTCGTATCCTCCACTTCTCCATTTTATTTTCATTCTACATTTCACCACGAAGCAGAAGCAGTATAAAAGAACAGAAGAAAAGGGAGCTGGAACAGAGCGAATCGCAGTCCAGTCTCCGCCAGCAGTCTCCAAATTAATGGCTATTCTGTTCCCTTTTTATTACTGTTAATGTCTAAGTGATTTATTCGTATCTAGGATGGGGTTTGTTCCTAAATAATTCAGACTTATTATTAATACCAAGTTTGCTTATAAATATTTGTTTTGTCTCTCTAAATTATTAAATGCTTAATAACTGATCATTTTTATGCATTTACGGTTTCTCTTATTTCAATGATTTTGTAAATCTGAGAATAGACCACAAAGAGAGATAAACGCTAGATTTTATACTCCTTGATTAGCAGATAAAATCCATCGCTGTTATAAAAAGAATTCTCACTTAAAGCTAATTAATGATTTTAGACTTTTTCTGATTGTAAGAAGTTTAATGAATTAATTAAGAGCTGTCCTTATCTATGATTTAGAAAGGTCACAAGATAAATTCTTAACAGACAAATAAGAGCAAATTAGGATATAATTATTGTCTGTACTTAAATAAATATTTATCACCTGTTTCACTTATTAAACTTGTTTAATTCCTTCAGCAAATATTGTTGGATGCTATTCTGACAAAATACTGCATTTATTTGGTAGCTATCAATATATGATTTTGAGATAGTCAAAGTACCACAAAGGAATTAAGCTTGGTATTTACACTCCGGATTGAGCAGGAAAATACTAAGGCTATTAATAGGAGTTCGTAACTGACAATTATTAACTCTAATAGACAATAAATATTTGAGACAGGATTTAAAATTGTTTAAGTAATTTAGGAAATTCCCCGCTATCCTAGGATACCTTTTTACATCCATTTTTTACTTTATTTACTGTTTTATTATTTCTGTACTAATTCTGTAAATCAAGCTTGCCTCCGGCTAAACCCCAATTTATATTTTATGCACTTTAATTATCTTTTTGTACTTTTACTAAACTGGATAATTAATTAGACAGTTGCGAAGTCTCTGTGGATACGACCTTGTTGTACTACAAAGATTGGGTTCACTGCCCATAGTTAGCAAGATAGTTTAACTACTATTCTGCCCAACAGATGCACCCTTTGTATGGACAAAGGAGTACGAAGTATCCTTCCAAATTGAAAGACTCATTGACCTCAGCGCCAATTCTCACACTTCCAGAGGGCACAGAGGGATTTGAGGTGTATTGTGATGCATCGGGCAAGGGCATGGGATGCGTACTCATGCAGCATGGCAAGGTAGTCGCCTATGCTTCTCGCCAGCTGAAAAAGCATGAGGAGAATTACCCGACACATGATCTAGAGTTAGGAGCCATTGTCTTCGCCTTGAAGATATGGCGACACTATCTCTATGGGGTAAGCATCACCATCTACTCCGACCACAAAAGTTTACAGTACGTATTCACCCAGAAAGAATTGAACCAAATGCAGAGGAGGTGGATGGAGTTCCTCTCGGATTACGACATCAACCTCCAGTATAAAGAAGGGAAGGCAAACGTAGTAGCCGACGCCCTGAGTCGTCGAGCACACTCGCTCCATTCGCTACTCGCTTCTTCTAGCTTGGTTGACGAGGTGCGAGACGCTCAGTTGAGCGACCCTTACTTCACAGAGATCAGACAGAAAATCACAGATGGTACCTTCGAGCGCCGAAAGTACGACTTCAAACTGCATGAAGATGGTCTGATCCGTTTGAATGGCAGATTATGCATCCCCCGAAGCAATGCTGAGCTAAGGGATCGCATTCTGCGAGAGTCACATTGCTCGACATTGCATGTCCATCCGGGAGCCTCTAAAATGTACAAAGACATGAAGAGGTACTTCTGGTGGTCAGGAATGAAGTCAGACGTGACTGAGTATGTTCTGAGGTGTCTCACATGCCAGAAGGTGAAGTTTGAGCACCGAAGACCGGGAGGAATGGTGCAATCCATGCCCATTCCGGAGTGGAAATTCCACGACATCTCCATGGATTTTGTTGTTGGACTCCCACCTGCTAGGGGAGGACTCAACATGATCTGGGTAGTAGTCGATCGCCTCACCAAGGTTGTCCGATTCATACCGATGAAGGACACCTGGAAGGTGGCGAAGCTCGCAGAGCTATTCGACAAGGAGATCATCCGACACCACGGAGTCCCTAAAACCATTGTATCTGACCGCGACACCAGATTTCTTTCGAGATACTGGAGAGCGACACGGGAAGCGCTTGGTACTGAGTTGAAGCTTAGCACCGCCTTCCATCCACAGACCGACGGTCAGACAGAAAGGACCATCCAAACACTAGAGGATATGCTAAGGGCATGTGCCTTAGACTTCCAGGGGAGCTGGATTGAGAAGCTTCATCTTATCGAGTTTTCGTATAACAATAGCTACCATGCTTCGATTAAGATGTCGCCATTCCAAGCCTTGTATGGTAGACCTTGCCGTACCCCGTTGTGTTGGGATGAGTCAAGCGAAGCGGTCATCATAGGACCGGAGTATTTGGAACAAGTACAAGCCGAGGTACAACAAATCCGAGCCAATATGAAGGCAGCCCAAGATAGACAGAAATCCTATGCGGATGTGCGACGACGCGACCTTGAGTTCGCCGTGGGCGACCAAGTGTTCCTGCGTGTCTCACCTATGAAGGGTGTCTTTCGATTTGGCCAGAAGGGCAAACTGAGCCCGAAATTCATAGGCCCGTATGCCATTACCGAGAGGATTGGAGCCGTAGCTTATAGGCTAGCATTGCCTGAAGAATTGGGGCGTGTTCATGATGTCTTTCATGTATCGCAGCTCAAGAAATACATAGCCGATCCCTCTCATGTATTAGAACCCGAACACCTATCCCTAGAGCCGACGATGAGATATGTCGAGACTCCACTGCGAATCCTTGATACCAAGACAAGAGACACTCGCCATAAATCTGTACGAATGGTGAAGGTCTTGTGGTCTAACCACGACGTCGAGGAAGCGACTTGGGAATTAGAGGACGCCATGAAGGCGAAGTACCCGAATTTATTTGTAGACTAGATGTCTAGTATCCGTATAGCACGGAGGGTACGGGGCGTACCCCTTTTTAAGGGGGGTAGAGCCTTTTTGCTTTTGCATTGCTTCGGGTTAGCATTGCGTAGTATGTATGTATCGTAATTGTATTTTGGTTGGCACATGTAGTGCTAAGTGTATTGTATCGGCACAAAGTAGTGCTAGTAGTATTTGGTATGTAGTACGATGTGTATGGTATGTATGTAAGGAGTAATGCATTTGTGTTGTACGGTATATGACACGAGTGGCATTGTGAATGTATTGTGGAATGTATGAACTGAATGGAGTATTGTGTATGGTATTTGAATGAAGTATTGAGTATGAATTACGTATGTGTATGGTATTCGAAGTAAGTGTGGTACATGGTATTTGAATTGCGCATGCTGCTAGTGTAAGAATTGTGAATGTATTGTGGCAACTGACTTGCCAAATGAGTAGAAATGGTAAATTGTAACCTTGAGCAACTTTGAGGGCAAAGTTCCTTAAGGGGGGTAGATTGAAATACCCCGTAATTAAAAACAGTGATTAATTAGGCTAATTATATTTTTAAAAGCTTAATTACACTAAAATAAATACTAGGGAACAAATCCCGAAGAAAACGGACCTTTAAAATGGGTTAAAAGCATAAACGAACCTTAAAGCGCGTTTTTCGAGGGAACCGGGAAAACGTGACTTTAAGCGGGTCAAATAGACTCGTAATAATTTTGGTCAACTAAATAGTCACTAATATTTATTAGTGAAGTTTTGGAACCAATGAAATTAATTAAACGAGAAAATTCCGGAAAACGGGTACCGGTTGGTGAAAACTGTAACAACCGGTAAGTTGTGGGGTGAGAATGCGAATAAACAAACTTAGTGTGTCCACTTTTGTAAATAAAAGTCAAAAATCTGTAGAGGGGCATGTATATGGCCGATTGGGCCCTCCCCCACTCTCACTCTCTTTATTATTTGTAACTCACAAGAAGACAAAGAAATAAAGAAGAAAAAGGAGACTCTCTCTCCTATTCTCCCATCTCCCTCACGTGTCCCCCTCCATCCTTATTCTCTCTTCTCTATTCTTCTTCCACCTTGCGATTCCATGGAGAAAGAAGAGAGCTCACAAAACTCCTCACTTCTCCTCTCTTTGACCACTCAAATCTCCTCCAAACTCAACAAAAATTATACCGTTGTAATCCCCTTGCAAAGGAGAACACTTTCCTCCTTTCAAAAATCCGAAAGCTCCATTTCGTTTTTGAGGGTTTTCACCATTTGAAGATTCAAGTCCACCATTTGAAGCACCTTCACCTCCTCTTCATCTTGAGGTAAAAAGAAGTTCGAAAATCCATTGTTTCTAGCTCTCATTAGCATTTTAAGAAGTTTCAGTTTTTGAACTCTTGGCCTTCTTTGTTCCAGCCGATTTTGGCTCTTTTGTTGGGCTAGAAATCTTGCTCTTTCACTAGTCAAGAACTTCATCTACTCATTGGAAGGTAACACTCTTTTCTAAACCCTAAAACTTAAATTCTAGGGTTAGTGTAAAATGGATGCTAATGGTATTGTGTATGTATTATGGGCTGTAGCATTTTGTTGTGTGTGAAACCCATTGAAACCGAGAACAAAGAGAAAAGGAGAAGAAAGGAAGAAGAGGAAAGGAAAGAAAGAAAAACTAACAAGACAAGGTAAATACCCTTACCTTGAGTTAGTTTGTATATTGTGTTGTAACAGTTTTTGGAGAATCAAAAACAAGTAATGTGTAGGATAATGAGTAATGAGTATGTTGAAGTATAATGAGGAATGGTATTGAAACAGTTTTGAAGTTTTGAATGAAGCTTATAAACTTGGGAAAACCTTGGGTAGTGAATGTGTATGTGTGCAGGATTTTATGGATGTTGTAGTCGTATTGAAATGTGTATAATGAGGATTGTGTAACAGGTTGTGAGAACATGAATTTGTGAGCTGAAATAGTGTGTGGAGAATGTTAGAAATATAGGGGAAACCATGTCAAATTTTGGGTAGAAATGAGGGCTTAGCTTGTGTAAAAAGAGGAAGTAGTTAGAGAGTTTTAATGGAGTGCTTTAGTAGTTGTAACAGATTGGAAATGAGTTCGTAAATGGAAGGAAACTAGAGTGTAAGATAATGCATTTTGGATGCTAGGAGTAGCATTAGTTGAAGGAGTATTGAAGTGTAAGAGTTAAGGTAAAAATCTGTAGCAAGAGAAGAAGAAACAAAAATCTGTAGCATAAGTGTGAGGAAACTAGTATAAGTGTTGAAAATGTAATGAGGAAAATGTGTAAGTAAATGTAAGGATTGAGTAGCAAGTTTGGTGGATGAATTAAGGTGATTTAGAGTGTCTAAATAGTACTAAAACATGTTAGGATCCATGTAGGAAGAGTGGGGAAACAATAGGTGAAATTGGGGAAAGAAAAATAAATCTGTAGCAATGTTCTGGAACCGTCCGACCCAGCGTCTGGATCGGACGTGGGTCGGACATGGCTTAAAGAACGAGAATCAAACCTTCTGGAACCGTCCGACCCAGAGCCGTGAGTCGGACGTGGGTCGGACGGGCCTTGAGAAACCGCGGTAAAACTTTCTGGAACCGTCCGACCCAGAGCCGTGAGTCGGACGTGGGTCGGACGGGCCTTAAAATCGACAGGAAATCTTTCTGGAATGGTCCGACCCAGGGCCGTGAGTCGGACGTGGGTCGGACGGGTAAAAATTTTCTCCATCGAAGTTTCTGACTTCGTCCGACCCAGAGGTTGGGTCGGACGTGGGTCGGACATGACCTGGATGACAAATCGAAACTTTCTGGAATGGTCCGACCCAGAGGGTATGGGTCGGACGGAATAGTGCTGGGTCGGAGGAGTAATTTCAGAGGACGAAAACCTACTGGAATGGTCCGACCCAGGGTTGGGTCGGACGGTGGGTCGGACGGCCCAAGCACTTACAAAAAAAAATGTTTTAATTATATGACTATAGCAATCATATATACATGTATATATGCCTATATACCCGTATGCATATATATGTAGTAATACACCATTGATGAAGTAATAATGGCAAGGAAGTAAGTAATTTTGTAAGAAAACAAGTTTATGAGGTAGCAAAGAAAAGAATGGTTTATAACCAATTAAGAATGTAGAGAAGTAGTAAGTATACATCGAAAGTATCAATGAGGGAGTAAGTTAGATCAGTAATAGATCATTGATCAAACTACTTCATGTATGTATAGGAATCAAATAGTTGATCTCCAAAGGAACCGGTAGAACGTATTCGACGGTGAACGGTATGATTTCCTCATGCCCTGTATCCTAACTTGGTTACCCCGATTTGTGTGCTTATGTGATCACCAACAAGATAAATGCATGAATCGATTTTATTGCACTTATATGTGTTTGAACTATATTGTTCTTGTGTTATGCTCTTGAACATTAGTTTGTATAATTCATGAAATGAATGAATGGAAATGGAGTGTATGTGTAAGTAAGAGTGCTTGTGTACGTATGTGTATGGAAGTAAGTAGGACTTCTACTAATTCCTAACAACCTAACTCCTAAAATGAGTAATGAGTAGAGTGGAATGAGTAGAAGCCCGATATAGTTTCGGCCACGCGTGAGGTAAGGAACCACAAGAGGTTGGAACTGAATCCTGGCTATGATCTTTTCCTTGGACCAATTCCCTTTGTATGGGTAGCATCCTGGATTAGTGGGCCACCCTAAAGCCCGGTGGTGGGAAGTAGTATTCCCTGCCGGAGGTCATACCGACTTAACTGGAAGTAAAGTATGTGAAAAGTATGTATTGTATTTGTATTGGTCTTGACTATTGTAAGTCATTGACCCGGAGTAAAAGTATTGAAACCCGATTAACCCGGGGTGTGTAATAAGGCTAACAAGACCTTGTATGTATTGGAGAATTGATCTCCGTGATGCGGTGAGTATGGTAAGTACGAATGAATGACTTGTATTGTATTCCTTGTAGTGTATGTATGTATGCTTGGTAAAATGAATGTATTGTATTGTATTGTATAAAGCATGTATGTATGTATGAATGAAACGAACCGCATTACTCGACCAAATAGTTGGCGTACCCTCGCTAGTACGCGGGGTATGCGGTTATCATATGCAGCGTAAGCTGACCCCCTAGGGGAATGTTTTACTCCACAGGTACCCGCGAGGCGTGAAGGTAGAGTAAGGGCAGCATGTAATTCTTTTTGGAGTAGTTAGTAGGATTTGGAATAGTGTACCGAGTTGTACACGGCTAGAGCTTTTTGAGTACGGTGTACCATGTGGTACACCTTTTTGGATATTGAATTCTTGGTTGGATAGAAAGGAGTTGTTGTATAAACTCTTCATTTGGGAAGTAACCATGGAATGTAATTCATATATTCGGTATACTCGGTAATCAAATGTAATTAAGTAATTGGTATTGTAAAGTAAGTAGTATGTATGTATTCACTCTAATCGTCAGACCGATACGGTAAGTAGTAGTAGCCTTGTTAACCCCGGATGGTTAACGGCATTGTATCACCCCGGGAGTAGGTAAGTATTCCGCTGCGAGTAAGGTAATTAGGGAAGGATCAGAGGATAATGGAAGGATTAGCGGTTGGGGTGTTACATAATTACTTTTACAATTGGGTGAGAAAAACTTCCGTAAATTTCATCTCCTATCAATAAGGGGGAGTGGTTGGTTATAATTGAAAAAGTCTCTTATACCCTTATTATTATTTGATTGTTTTTTTATAAAACTAATTATTAAATAAAAAATACATATACGGTTGAGATTAATGTTTTAAAAGATAAATTGTAATCTAATGGCTAGATATTATTTGAGCATATGCCCAAACTTTATACCCATGGGCATGATCCCTTTTTGCGTACACTACACGATTGATAGATCATAAGAGATCCATCTAAAAAAACAAGAGATAAGGACTTTACTCGTACGGTACGGAGGACGACATGGGCATGTGGCTAAATATATATTGCCTAATGAATAGTAAATGTCACATGACATGCCACATGATATGCAGCAGGTAGACGCTGCGGGACGCCCGCATCCAACACCGTACAATCTTGTGTATTTGGCAGTCCAGTCAGCAGTTGACTGGATTGTTTTGCTGACTGGGCTGTCTTTTTATTATATTAACTTCAATTGGTTGTAACTTTTAAAATATAAGTCCAAAATGAAAAAAATTATATCATTGTTCATCTAAATCCAAGCTCTTCAAAACAAGACCAGACATGGATATATTTTGACAACTTTTAAATTTTATATTATTTACATGTATATATCCATATATCAATGAGACTTGTGATTCATATATAACATCATTTTAGTGTATCATAATATCACTTTTAATGAATCATAATATCAAAATTAATGAATCATTTCTTCATTTTAGTGTATCATCGCAAACATATAATAATAAAAAATTTACACAATAATACAACACAAAATAATATTTGGCATATATGAAAAATACGCGATTCACCATATAAGGTTTAAAATGCATCATACAACAATAATAATACACTACAAAACATAAATAATTTTTATTGGTTCTGAAGTTTGTTATCTAATTCATCACTTACTCCCTCCGTCCTGAATTGACCGTCCTGTTTACTTTATGGCACGTTTTTCCACTTCAATATTAAGCATATAAGATAAAATAATTTTATAAAACTAAATTTTTTAAATTATAGTTCAACATGTAAGGAATCATATGCAAAACTTAAATTTTAAAAATTATTTTATCTTATATGTTAAAAATTGAAGTCAAACGACATGTCCAAATAGTGAACAGGATGGTCAATTCAGGACGGAGGGAGTAATAGTTAATTAATCATAATATCAATTTTAATGAGTCATAATATAAAATTAGTGAATCATATCTTCATTTTAGTGTATCATCGTAAACATATAAAAAATAAAAAATTCAAACAAAATTCAATACAAAACAATATTTGGTATGTATGAAAAATACATGATTCGTCATATAAGGTTTAAAAATACACCATACAACAATAATAATACACTACAATACAATAATGATTTTTTATCGGTTCCGAAGTTTGTAATCTAATCTAATTCACCAGTTATTACTTAATGAATCATAATATCAATTTTAATGAATCATAATATCAAAATTAATGAATCATAATATCAAAATTAATGAATCATATAATCATTTTAGTGTATCATCATAAATATATGAAAATAATTTTTTCCAAAGTTGTCAAAACATATCCATGTTTGATCTTATTTCGAAGAGCTTAAATTTAGGAAAACGGTGATATAATTTTTTTTTTCATTTTGGACTTATATTTCAAAATTACAACCATTTAAAGCTTATTATATTAAAAATATTATACAGTCAGCATGATGCATGACAACTCAATGCCACATAACAGAGCCCATACATTGCTCCACGCCCCTGCCGCACAATCTAATTTGCCCATGATATGCTGGTTTTGTTTGGACGCATGGTATACTATGGATTAACATCCATGATTTGGCTAGAATTGAAGGTACGTATTTTCAAAGGACCTCGCAATCTCAAGACATAGCTAACTATATACGCGATTAATGGTGGCTGATGGAATTTGCAATGATCTAGAGAAATTTGGAAAAGTGTTCAATTGATGATGTGATATACCTAATTTTTTTTTAAAAGTTTGACGGATACATTATATCCTATTGCATTTGCATCACTTTAATTGTTTGGGGAGAAAAACTTGTCGTCTACACTCGTGAGTATTAAAATTCACCCAAGTTATATTAGGTCCATTACATTCTGAGTCCATTATTCCTTATACCCCAGTCTTTACATTACTATAAACATCTTTATACAATACAATTTGTAATACGATCAATACACAATAACAAATACTATATCAGTTTTACAACATGGTATTAGAGCTTCAATTTCGTCATCTAAAACGATTTCTTCCCACTATGATCTAGATCTTATTGTTCTTCATCTTCTTTTCTTCGACAATGTCAGAAGCTGAATCAGTCTCAAATCCCCACACCAGGACAAAAAGAGCTCCAGGTAAGTCAACACCAAATTCTGCTCAAACACAACAAACACCAAGCACTCAGTCCATACTAGCTGCGACAGATAATTCAATCAAATTACAACAAGATAACTTTATGAATTGGAAGGGAATGCTATTATCCTTCTTGAAAAGGGATGATTTATACAAGTATCTTGATGGATCTCACCCTTGTCCCTCCTCTATTGTCAATAACCAACCAAATCCAAACTATATTAAGTGGATCCAACAGGATCAGATCCTTATATCTATCATATTCATCTCTTTATCCCTGACCATTGTTGGTCAAGTGATTGAGTAGACTGCTGTAAAGGTTTGATAACGGGATCCACGAGTCCTTCTCTGCCCAAACTACTGCTCACCTTGGGCAGTTACATCTACAAATGGCAAGCATCTCCAAGAAGGCTGATGAAAACATTACCACATACTTCAACAGAACTAAGAGCCTTGCTTTAGCTTTATCCATTACAGGCCACAAGGTGACCAACAAAGAGTTTCAATCCTATGTTTTATGTGGCCTTCCCAGTGATTATGAGTCTGTTGCTACTAACATAATCACTAGGATAGATATTTGTACCCCTCAACAAACATACAACTATCTTCCCACCTATGAAGATATTCTTCAACAAAGGCATACTAAGAGCACATAATCTGTTTGCTTAAATGATACTGAAGGGCATGGATCCTCTAACTCCTCTTCTGGAAGAGGAGGATATGGCAAAGAAACTAATTTTTTCAATGGTCATCCTGATAATAGATCTACTTGCCAGATTTGAAAGAAGAAAGGTCACACAAATGATGTTTGTTACCATCGTTACAAGCAGAGTCATCTACCTAACCCCACTCCTCATTTATGGCTAATGCTACAGGAAGGGAAAACAATAATGACTGACTGCGTGACATTGTTGCATCTCTAGGCCTGGCAAAAAAGTAACGAAAACAGATATATGACCCAAAACAGGACATGACATTAACATAGGTACTTAATTTTAATACAAAACCAATTTCGTGGCGTGTATCGTATATATATGATTTATTAACGTGTCATGTACTGTATCTAACTGTATACATATCGTGTATACACGAAATACCTGTAAATAATTCGTGTACACATGTAATCCATCTTATTTATTTATTTCATTAATTGATGAAAATATAATGTTTTGGTATTTCAGTTATTTACGTGTTACTTATTTACTTCATTAATTCGTGTAAACACGAATTAATTTCGTATATTTCGATTCGTTTACAAGTTTTTTGGATTTCATTTTCGTATATAGAATTCCATATACGAAAATATTTTCGTGTCATATACCGTGTATCTTCATGTAAATTTCGTGGCATGTATTGATTGTATCATTTACATGATATGAAAATACGATTTTCCAAGCCTATGCATCTCACCATTTCATTAGAGGTTTTTCTCGCCTGAATCTTGGTGCCAATGATTATATGGGTCCAGATACTATATATCTTTGTAATGAACCATCCTTATCCATCACTCATCAGGGATCAAGTTCCATTTCTCACCCCAATGGATCTTTTATTTTACCTTAAATCTATTACACTCCCATTTTAAACAAACTCTAGATTTTGGTTAGACAGTTCTGTGAGGATAACAATGCTTATTTTGAATTCTTTGCCACTCACTTTGTCTTGAAGGATCTACAAACAAAGAGAACTATTCTTCAAGGCACATTTAAGGATGGGTTGTATGTATTTCCTACCTCTCTTGCTCCGGCAGCTAATGTCACAAGATTACTAAAATGTACTAAGGCTTCTCGGAATATTTGACACCTAAGACTTGGGCACCCTTATACACTTATCACTAATAGAATACTTACCACAAATAATTTCCCCATTCATTGCTCAAGTTATCTAAATTTTTGTAATGCATGTGTTTCAGGCAAACATCATGCCTTTCCTCATTATCTTAGCTCTACCAGATCTGAGACTATTTTTGAGCTTTTCTTTCTAGATGTGTGGGGGTGCCTATGTGCATTATTTTGATGGTTATCGTTTCTTTCTTCTTATTGTGGATGATTAGTATGTTTGGTTGTTTCTTATGGCAAGAAAATCTTATATTTATCAGCTATTTGATTAGTTCCTACGCCTAGCATAGAATTATTTCTCCACTAAAATAAAATGCATACAGACTGTTGGGGGTATGGAGTTTGCTTATGTTTGGTTGTTTCTTATGGCAAGAAAATCTTATATTTATCAGCTATTTGATTAGTTCCTACGCCTAGCATAGAATTATTTCTCCACTAAAATAAAATACATACAGACTGTTGGGGGTATGGAGTTTGCTTCTCTTAAACCTCTTATTGTTCAACATGAGATCTCTCATAGGCTCAGTTGTCCTTTGTAACACCCCTACCATTAATACAGTCATTAACGTCCAATCTCCTTACTCCTCAGATACACGCAGCGGATACCTACTTACATACATTGGGTGATACAATGTCGTTAGCCACCCATGTGACTAACAAGGCTACTACTTCTACATACAGCATCGGTCTGATGGACCGGAATCCCGAGTATTACATATCTACCATTTATATTTCATACACCAACACACACTACATTCTTCCATTCGATACAGTATTTCAAATACCATACAATATAATCCACATACCGAGTTTACTAAGATCCTTATACAGATATACTACCTCTTCAAAGTTCATACGTACTCACTACGAGTCTACTTACTACCCGTTCCTCACAAACTACTTACTCCTAATTACAAGGGTGTGCCTCCGGTCTCTTCCTTGACCACATTCGCTTCGGGTACCTGCACACTAAAAAATGTCCCCCGAAGGGGTCAGCTTTCGCCGAGCATGATAACCGCATACCCCGCGTACTAGTGAGGGTACGCCGACCACTTGGTCGTATACATGCGGTTGATTTCATTCACACATACATGCATACATGCTTTTATACATATTATTACAATACATTACGCAAGGCATACACACATACATACACTTCATTACATACAAGAGTACAACATAAACCATTCAATACGTACTTACCTTTTTCTGAATACACATACTCATTACATACACAGTATACAATACTTGTTAGCTTCATTGGTCCACCCGGGTTAATCGGGTGGAGATTACTCTTTTACTCGTTACTTCATACATACGCATACATACTCATACTCATACTCATACATACTTACGGATCCATACTTGCTTACTCTTACTCTTACTCATGTTAAGTCGTCGGGACCTCCGGCCCGGGGAACTACTCGGTCCCACCACCGGGATTTACTTGGTTCACTAATCCAGGATGCTACCCACTTAAGGGATTTGGGCCGTGGACCAGCTTAAGAACCAGGAATCGGATCCAACCTCTTGTGTCTCCTCATCCTCACGCGTGGCCGAAGCTATATCGGACTTCTACTCATTCCGGTTTACTCACTTAAGTTAGGAGTTAGGTAGTTAGGAATTAGCAGAAGTCAACATTCAAGCCACAATAATACCATACCCATATACACTTACATACAAATACATTACAATATACAAGTACACTACAAGTACGATACACTTCATCATCATTCATATGTTTCATGAATTATACAAACTATTGTTCAAGACAAATATCACGAACAATGTAAACAAGCACAAGTAGGTGCAATATAGTCCGATTCATGCATTTATCTTATTAGGTGATCAAATAAGCACACAAATCGGGGTAACCAGATTAGGATACAGGGCATGAAGAAATCATACCTTTCACCGTTGTACTTGTATCCCAACGTTCCTCCGGTATTCACGATTCAAATCCTATGATATCCATACAACCGAATAATTAATCTAACTATCATTAACTTAATTCGGTTACCCTTACGCTTCCTAACTCATACTTACTAGGTCTTCACATTCCTATACTTACATTTTATCTACTTACTTTTAATTACTTAACAATGGTTTACTTACACATATATGCACGTATGTATAGGTGGGTATACATATACATACATACATATACTAACCATAGTCTTATAGTTTTTTTTTGTAAGTTTTGACCCGACCAAACTTGCGACCGACCTTGCAAGTTCGGTCCGAGTCAGTAGGTTACATCGGGTGAAAATTCCAGGGCCGACCGACCTTGCAAGTCCGGTCCCAAGGTCAGTCCATTCCAGTAAGTTACTAACGGAAAAATTTTAGGCCGACCGACCTTGCAAGTCCGGTCGCAAGGTCGGTCCATTCCAGTAGCTTGCTCGACGGAAATTTTTCTGGCCGACCGAACTTGCATGTCCGGTCGCAAGTCCGGTCGATTCCAGTAGGTTACAGACGGGAGAATTTTTCTGGTCCGACCGAACTTGCAAGTCCGGTCGCAAGTCCGGTCGATTCCAGAAGCTTTCCCGTCTTTGTAAACCTGGGCTCGACCGACCTTGCAGGTTCGGTCCTAAGGTCGGTCCGGCCCAGTATTTGCATTTTAATTTCTGTTTTCAGTTCTAACCTTTACCCATTGTTTCCCCAATCTTCCCACATGTAATCCCACATGTTTTAACACTACCTAGGCCCTCAAATAGCCTTAGTTCATCCCCAAACCTACTACTCAATTCCTACCTTCACTTACACATTTTTCCTTACTCCTTCTCAACACTTACACTAGTTCTTACTCCTCTAATGCAACAGATTTTTTGTTGCCACTTCTACCACTCAATACTCCCTCTATCAATGTCACTCCTAGCATCCCAAATACATCTCCTATTACCATGCCAATTCATTTCTAAGCAATTATACCACCTATGCCCAAGTCCAACATTCTTTTTACCAATTATTGCACACTATTCTTTCCTAGTTCTTCTATACAATTTGATACCCCTTTGCTACAGATTTTGGTTCCTACTTCCTCCATACATAATTTCCTCTCCTAATGTCATCTCCAAGGCCTACAATGCATTGTCTCACCTCTTCAAGTCCAACACTCATTCCCTAGGTCAAGTACATAAGTTCTCCTAGTTCCTCCAATACCATTCAACAACCCTTGCTACAGATTTTACATTCTTTCATTCTCTTACCACAACTACTACTCATAGTCATTAGACATCTCTACTTACTCCAATACACCCTTGGTTTTGCCATTCACCAAGTCATCCCTACATGTACATATTCCTACCAAAATTTTGCCATAGTCCCTCTACATTTCTTACTTCTCCACATATGTGTTTTCTCATCCAACTCATTCCTAATCTAGCCAAACCACAAGGGTTCTACCAGCACACATACAAAATCTTAGTACACCATTACTTCCTCAATCCACATTACTAATGCACATACACAATACACTTGGCTCTAAGGCCCACAATTCACATGCTAGTTCACAAATACTCAAACTTCCTCAATTACATTACTAATACATTATGTGGTTTCTTTAGATTGGTTTACCCATTCCCATTACTCTAATGCACTAAAATTTAACATTAGTGAAGAGCTCTTACCTTGAGCTTATAATTCCTTCTTTCTTTCTCATTTCTCCTCCTTCTTCCTTTCTTGCCCAAATCGGCCATGTGGGGGAATGGAGTTGCCAAACTCCATTCCCATCACCCAATGAACACAAAACACTATAATTAATATACTAATCCCTTAAATCAATGTCAATTCATTGAAGTGTTTGAAATGAAATTTCAAGGGTTTACCTTTGGAGAGTTTTAGAAGGGGTTTTAGCCCTTGGTTCAAGAAGGTGAATCCACCACCATTGCTAGGTTGATATTTTGCTCAAAAGAGAGAGAGAAAACAAGGTATTACATATGGGTAAAATCGGTTATGAAAGGAAGGTGGAGAGAACATGAGTTTTTCATGTAGATTTTTACCTTGTTGGAAAGAGGAGACTCCAAGCTCCATAATGGTGTGCTTTCCTCTTCAAATGGGGAAAACCCATGGAGATGAAACTCATCCTTTTTGAATTTTGAAAAGAGGGAAATGTAGAGGAGAATGAGGGGAGTTCAAATATGTAATTATTTTTGAGTTTGGAGCTTACATGAGGATGGAGCATGAGGTAGAAGGTGGAGTTGCCATGGGAGCTTCTTGAAGCTCTAAAAATCGCAGCCACAAGGGAGAAGAAGAGGGGGAGTAAGATGAGGAAGGAGGGAATGGGAGAGAGAAATAAAAAGTGAGGTGAGAGAGTAGATAGATAAAGTAGCTTTACTTTATTGTTTTTCTTTGTTTTTTGGCTCTCTTATTAGTTAGCTAGTTACATGTGTGTGTGAGGGAGTCGTTTGACAGATAAAAACCGGCCCCCTACAGTTATACCAGCTGGAGCGTTTTTCGTCTTTTACAGAAAACGCTCGTTATTTTACCCGGTTTAGGTACTGTTCACTAACCGGGTCCGTTTTCCAGAGTTTCTCGTTTAATTATTTTTATTAGTTATTAAGCTTCCATAAATGCTTAATAATTATTATTTAATGATTTATAATTTTTACGGGTCCGTTTGACCACTTAAAGTCACGTTTCCGGGTTTTCTCGAAAAACGTGCTCTAAAGCTCTATTAGCGTTTTAATTCATTAGTTGGATCTGTTTTCTTTGGGAGTTGTTCCCATATATTTTTAGGCCTTATTAAGCCTTTAGAATCCATATAATACGCTAACCGAGGTCTCATACCTCCTATGGTTATTTAACGCTTATTTAGCGTTTTTCGCCTTTTAAGCGTTTCTTTATTTCTTTTGGATTATTTTCCTTACTGTTATTAATTAGGTACCATTAGGCCCTTAAATACGTATTAAGTTAATTTTAATCCCTGTATTTAAGTTCGGGGTATTTCATCCTTACTCACACCAGCAGAATGGTGTTGTTGAGATAAGAAATCAATATGTTGTTGATAGAGGGCTTACTCTTTTGCTCACTCTGGTTTACCTCTCAAATTTTGGTCCCATGCATTTAGAACTACTGTCTTTGCCCTCAACAAAACCCCATCCAAAGTCATTGATTATCACATCCCATATGACCTCCTTTTTCACAAGGACCCCAATTACACAATTTTAAGGGTATATGGGTGCTCTTGCTGGCCCAATCTCAGATCTTACTCTCCACATAAATTAGCCTACAGATCCATTGAATGTGTATTTTTGGGTTACTCTCCTAATCATTAAGTCTATCTGTGTTGTCCTCAAACAGGGAAGACTATTATCAGTAGTGATATTCAGTTTAATGAACTTCATTTCCTTTTGAAGGATGTCTTCCTTATTACTAGCTCTACATATGAATCAACTCCATAAATTATCCTTCTTCTCATCCCACTCACCACCCCCACCACATAGAGTCCACCTCCTTTCCCACCTCTATACCTGAACACTCATCTCATGTCGCCTCTTCTATCCCTTCTGTTTCCCCATCTCACAGTGTCGCCACCATGCCCAACTCTACTTCTTCTTATACCCCTGACTCACCTTCCACAACAATCCTTTATGCCCAACCTACTCACCCTATGACTACTCGTGCTAAGGATAATGTATTCAAGCCTTTAGTGCGAACGGATAAAACTATTCCTTGACCTACCCACCCACACCTCCACAACACTACCCTCCAGGAACCTTTATCTATCTCAAAGGAACCAAATTTTGAAGAGGCCTAGAAATTTTCAGTTTGGTAGGAGGCTATGGAAAAAGAATACACAACTTTAATTGACACAAAAATATGGGACTTGGGTCCTAAACCTTATGGAGCTAATGTTCTTAGGGTTAAATGGATTATCAATACTAAGTTTCTGGCTAATGGAGAAGTGGAAAGGAAGAAGGCTCGGTTAGTAGCTCAAGGCTACAACCAAACCAAAGGTTTGGATTACAATGAAACCTATAATCCAGTTATTACGGTGGCAACTACTAGGGTTGTTTTAGCTATAACAGTTACTAACAGTTGGCCAATCCAACAGTTGGACATTCAGAATCCTTTTATGAATGAGGAGTTATAAGAGGAGGTTTTTATCAAACAACCCCCTGGGTTTATTGATAAATATAGGCCTCATTTTGTGTGCAAGCTGAATAAGGCCCTATATGGCCTTAAACAATCTCATCGGGCATGGTTTTCAACCTTAAGCTCTTATCTTATGGAGCTAGGGTTTTTTACATCTACAAAGAAATCCTCTCTCTTTATTTTCCAAAAAGATGGGGATGTGGTCTTTCCTCTACTATATGTAGATGATATCCTACTGACAGGTTCTTCCTCTAATTAACCTGTTAAAGGATATATTCTACAAGCTATCTCAGAAATTTCCTATCAAGGATCTAAGGGTTCTATCTTATTTTATGGTTGTTTCAGCTGAAAGAAACTCTCAAGGACTTCTCCTCACTCAGAAGAAGTATATTCTCAATCTTCTCACCCGCAATAACTTTCACAAATCTAAGGCAATTTATACTCCTACGAATCACAATCTAAACCTAGATGATCCCACAGGAGCGCGGTTGGTTCACTACAATATCTATCCATAACCTGCCCATATATACAGTATGCAGTCAACCGTGTATGACAGTTCATGCAAACTCTACAAGAATTACATTGGAAAGCGGTGAAGAGAATCTCTATTACCTGAATCATACGCGTCACTGGGGTTTGTTTTCTCTAGCTCCTCACCTCTCTCTTTGATGATCTGGGAAGATGCTGACCGGGCAGGTGCGTCAATTGAAAGACGGTCCATCAGTGGCTTCTACATCTTTTTTGGCTCTAATCTAGTCTCCTAGCGTTTGAAAAAGCAAGCACCAGTGGCTAGATCCATGACCGAGGCAGAATATAAGGCCGCGGCAACTGCCACGATAAAGGGAATCTGGATCTTATAACTATTGCATAGAACTAGGGTTACTGTTAATAAAGCTCCATCTTGATGGTGGACAATATCAGAGCAACTTACCTCTGCAAAATCCAGTTCTTTAGAGCCGTATGAAGCACGTTGAAGTTGACTTCTTCTTCGTCCGCGAACAGGTGCTCCAGGGCAGTCTTCAGGTGGCGCATGTGGCGGTCGCTAACCAACTTGCTGACATGTTGACCAAGCCTCTTTCTTCGTCTTGCTTTGATAGAAATCGCTCCCAACTTCCTCTTCGATGCAATCTGCAGCGCGGGAGAGTTCACCCAATTAGACCCAAGTTATATATGGTCCATTACATTCTGAGTCTATTATTATTCTTGTATCATAGTCTTTACATTACTATAAATATCCTTGTGTAATAAGATCAATAAGAAATACTACTCTGTCAGTTTTACAATAGTGAGCATAGTTATTAATTTTGATTGACAGACTCTATGTTCTAAGGCTGTTAGGCACTTTCAATATCATTTATAGTAAAATGTTAAGATCGGAATAAATCATGGTTTAGATTGATAAAATAGTATTAACATTTTAAAAAGATTAATAGTAGTAGGTGAAAATTTAGAGACAAAATTTGTTTCGTGAGAGTTAATTTATTCTGCGGCTGAAGACATTTATATATATATAGCCTAACCTTTCACATCACAAAACGCTATTCCACACTCTACTACCGTAACACTACCAGAACAGGGGTTGAGACGGGGGAACTAATCACCATGAGAAAAGCGAGAGAGAAAGCGAGAAACACGTGAGAAGAGCGAGAGTCGGAAGGATTGTCGAGAGAAGCGCAAGTGTCGAAGAGGAAGCGAGAGCCCGTGGAGACGGTGGAGAAACCAGTCGCGCGCCCGAAGGTGGGAGTCTGCAAGGATGAATCAACGCGGTAGAAGTGGGCAGAGGAGGCACTATCGGCGTCGGGTGTCTGTTTCGTCCGTGAAGGGAGACGGTACGCCAGAGAGGGATCGCGTTTGTTGCCGCGGCAGCAGGGGGATGCACTTCCGTCCCGGAGACTGGGTAGCAGGTCGACGAAGTTGAGAAGAAAGTCTTTCGTGCAAACTTCTGTGAACAGCGTGGCGGAGTCTGAGGCGGAGGAGGGTGATAACTCAAAACCTGAAGGTTCTGGCTACGTAGTGTTCATTGATAATTTACACAGAGAGGTTGATTCCAGAGCGCTTCGGTGGCTCATTCATATGGATGGAAGTATTGTGCGAATATACATAGCGAAGAAGCGACGACGTAACATTAATTGGCCTTTGCTTTTGTTAGCTTTGCCAGTGCCGCCCATGTCAAATTGGCGGTGGAAAGGATTCATGATCGTGTGTTCATGAGCCATAAGATCTTTGCTCGTCAAGCAAAGTACACGGTGAAGGATGGTGTTGTTGTTGACCGGTGATTGTCAAAGAAGAAAGAAGACAAGGTTGAGAATTTAGCTCCGTCCGGATCCCCTGTTGTGTTATCCCAGGCGCCATTTCTAGATGGTGGCTCCCCTGGGATTAGCACTGGTGGCGCTGCTCCGGGAGATGTTGTTCTGGTGGTCGGTGGGACGCACTTGAAGATAGGATATGAGTGTGTGTCCAGTTGTGGAAGCCAAGGAGATCGACAGAACATCCGACTAATGTTGTCTTGCTGCTATCAGTCGCGTTGCTTACAAGAGGAGGCGCCTGCGGGCGTTGCTGCTGAGCTAGCGACCTCGCGTCCCAAGGATGATAAAGCTGAATCGGACAAAAATATTAATGGAGAGACTAATGGGTGCGCAGGGAACCCACATTACGGGATGCAAAACCTTTCTTGGAATGGTGCACTTTACCCATATTCGAGTTGGGTGTACCCAACAGGTGGATGCTGGCCAATGTATCCGGTACAGGGTTATGACCAATATGGGTGGTGGGGTCACATGCAGGGTTGGGGTTCTTGGCCTTATGAGTCCGGTATGGTTTGGAATCATCTTGGGAATGGGCAACCATCGCATCCTCCCTATGTTCCAAGTGCGCCTATTGCTGTCAACGGAGGTTCTGGCCAAGGGGGAGTGGGAATTGGTGATCAGGCCCCTATTTCCATTAGTAAGCCGCATATTATAAAGGGATCGGGTTCCGACCCAGTTGTGGAAGATATCATGCTTAATGAGAGGGGAGCAACGGGTGTTGACACGATGTGGTTCGACAAGCTAGATAGTGGTGAAGACTTCGGGGCTGGTTTGGACCCGAGTGGTAAGAATGTTGCTGGGCCTTGTAGTAGATCGGGAGAAGAGCCTGAGCCTGCGATGTCCCAGGCCCTACTGATGGAAGAGGATCTGGACGATGCTGGCCTTCGGAGCCTCTTCGAGGAGCCGGAATTTCCCCCCGGGTTCGAGCCAATGGGAGAACCCGGTCGGACGGGGGGCGATCCTGATGAGGAGTATGTTAAAGAAGAAGCGAGACAGACGCTTATTTTGGCAAAGGAGCTCGGGTGTTCCGTCCCCAATGAGGAGAGTGCTCTTGTTAACTTTGAAGAGATCATTCGTGATCAGAGAAGGAAGGGCCTAAAGAGGACTCCGATAGGTGCTCAAGGAACACCTCTAAGGATAGACCGAGGAAGATGACCAGGACAAAGCCTTTAGGTTTTAGTAAGTTCTCCCGTGTTAGCAAGGTAGCCATGAGAGGCAGAAGGAAATCTAAGTAGAACTAAGGGGAGGATTTCTCCCTTTAGCTAGCATGGTACGTAGGACAAGAAAGGTATATAAAAGGTAAGTCTTTAATGTCTTGTATTCTGCTCTATAAACCCGTCTGGTGGCACTTTGGGCCTTGTGCCCCTAATTATCAATATATATATTTTACATTTTACACTTTTATGTCCAGGTGCTTCTTAATTGAATTCACTTTACTATTCCCCCTCCTTCCTGTCATAATAATAATGATAATTAAGCAATCTGTTCAAAGATTTGCTTGTCTCTAACATCTATAATCAATAACTTTATATTTGAAGCAGGGATCTAATTAGTCAATAGCTTTAATTAAGTTGTGTTTTTATGTCGTTTATTTCATCAGTATCAATCCATATTGTTAATGTTTATGTCGTTTATACTTTCAGTCAATCAATCAGAAGTAACTACGTATGTAGTTTCTTTCAAGTGGCACTTTTCTTTTCTGTATAGATAAAGCTAGTATGCCAGTTGCATGAAATTTACAACTATTAGTTATGTCACGTTTATTTTTTAGATAATTCGGACATATAACCATATTTTTAAAGATAAAAGGTGGATGGGTGGCGATTGGGTCTCATTAAAACCTCCCTAAGCAAAACCCAATGGGAAAAAAACCTAAGGAGGAAAAAGAGTGTCCACCACATCCATTACAACTTCTAAAGGACAAGAAACCACAACTTGCATATATGCTTGCTTTTACTTTGGCCATTACTAATGATCGATCGATCGATCTGGCTGGCTTTGATTGTCCACCAAAAAGGAATATTATGGCACCTTCCTTTTGGCGATTCGATTGCTATTCATACCAATAACGCGCAAAAATAGCTCGGAAGAAACTTTCTTTTGTAAAGAAAAAAGAAAGGAGAATTAAGATATATATTATATATATATATATAATCCCTTGCCTTGCAGTTGCACGACGGGAATTATATTGTATATACAAAATTCAGCAAGCAATTCACTAACTGAATTAAAAGAATTACAACCCACTTGCGGCCAAAAAAATTCCATCCATGTGCAATCATATGGTTTTGTTTTTCACCAGATTTTACCATCTTTTCTTAAATTCAACGCTCAATGTCTCTTCATTTCACATTCAAAGTTTCGATGATGATAAACAAAATCATATGGGCAATAAGTATTAATTATTGTTATTAAGAGGTGAATACATTGTCAAAAAAGAGATGAATTTTCTCTTGAAAACCTAAGTCACTTGTTAAAAATACATACAAACTCAGTTTAACAGGATTCCAGAAGATTAATTCTAAACTAGCTTACACCAAGGACCCGCAAAAAAAGAAGCCTGCTTTCAATCACAACCTTCATTTCAACAAATGGTCCACGGTCTTTAATCTATTGAGGTCTTTCCCCAACACTTTCACATTGTCCCCTTAATGCATAGCACCACACCCAATGTTGTACCTCAATGGACCCTACAAACATTAATATACTATTGTTATTTTCAGTAATGTGTACGTATGATAATAACCTACTTGGTTGGTTGGGTCAGGTTGTTTGTCTCTAAAGCAAAGCGATAAGCAACCATATTGTAGTATATATGTGTATTTATGGAATTGGATTTTCATGTCAGCTTTTGTTCCACACGGTTTCAACCAAATAGAAAAATCAATTGACAGAAGAGGAAAATAATTTTGTCTCTGATCGTGACAATATAATATAATGTTTCAAATATTCCTACTGTCCAAATAATTATTTTCCAAATACATACATGAGAAAATGTTAAAGATGACATATAAAATTTAAGCACGACTATATTTCATTGCAACGTAGTTATCTAGATAAATTCATAGTGAAACAAAATTAATTTAGAACATATATAATGTAATATTTTTAAAGGGAAAATTCACAATATGTCACGATTGAGTTTGTAATTCACGATAATCCACTGTTCAATAACGGACTTTTATTTCGCCGTTAACCCTCTCTGGACAATGACCAAAATGCCCCCTGCCGGAAAGTGAATTTTTAATTTTTTTTTGTTTAATTGCACTGGTTCGATTGTGCAACGGGAATTTTTTTTGAATTTTTTTAAAAGTACACAAAATACCCTTATTTGGTTTTATAGTTTATAATATGCCACTATTTAAGTTTAGTAGTTTACAATATGTCACTGTTTGAGTTTTTATGTTCACAAAATGCCCTGTTTTTTCTGGATAGATCTGATAGTTTTTGTTGTAGTTACCACTTTTTTGATGTCTAGCGGTTAGATGTGAAAAAAATCACAAATAGAAGTGTAAACAGCTACAATCACATGATTTTTTGAGCATTAATATATATATATATATATGAAAGTACTTCATATTTTACGGATACATATTAATTACAATTGCAAATATAACTGCACCCCAAAGAAATGTCTTCTTCATGCTTTGTCTCATCTCTTCTTTAAGTTCCTTCTTTATTTCCCCCTAATGCTATTGATAAGATACGCATCAGTTGTCATACTCTCTTGATGTGGAGCTTTAGAACGAGCAGATGCAGTAATAGGAGTAGAGGCTATCATAGTTGAGTATGATTTGGTGTAGCCAACTTGCCCTACCCTAGGATGAGGAGAGTATCGATCTTGCATCACCGGTGCCCACCACTTGAATAAATCACATGCACAACAGTTGTAGTATGCCCTTCCTACTGAAGTTTCATTGATTGTAGTTGTAAACTTGGACATGACTTTAGTATGGTGTTTGTGTTCTGTTTACATGATAGAAGATGTTTATAAAAAAAGAGTTGTTGGATTCAAACTAGCCGTTTGAACTCAAAACTATCTGTCACAAAAAATAGGGTATTTTGTGAACATAAAAACTCAAACAATGACATATTGTAAACTACTAAACTTAAATATTGACATATTGTAAATTTTCAAAAAAGGGTATTTTCTGTACTTTTAATTTTTTTAAAAAAAAATAGTCATTGTACGGTCCAACCAGCGTAATTAAACAAAAAAAATCAAACTTTTCATCGGGAGCTTCTAGGTCATTTTTCAGAGAGGATTAATGGTGAAATTAATATCCATTACTGGACGGTAGCATTTTGTGAATTTAAATCTTTAATAATAATTTTCAAAAAACACATATTTTGAATTATAAACTCAGATCGTGACATATTATGAATTTCTTTTTTTTTAAAAAAAATAAGATATACAGTATTAGATAACCTCAATCTATAATATCGCCATAATAGTAACCATACTTATATATCTGACCACATTCGTGTTGGTTAGTTAGGCTGGCGGCGGTGGTGTGAGATGTCGGGCGTCTGTAGGGGTGGGCGTGTGGCATACAAAGAAGGGACCATGCCCATGTGTATGTTGTTTGAGCATATGCTCAACACATTTTCAGCCTTTAGATTAAAATTTAGTTTTTAAAACTTTAATCCTAACCGTAAATAATTTTACTTATTTAATATTAATTTTTAAAAATTGAAAAACAAACAAGTAAATATAAAAGGGTATAATACACAACTTTTTCCACTAATAACTCCCATCCCATCTCATTGACAGTTTCTACGCTACATCCACTTTCCTCTTTCTTTTCTACAAAAAAAACTTCCTCCTTCACTACGACAGTTAAAATATTGATGATTTATTTTTTTCTCTAGAAACTAGATCATGCGACACGTTTAATATTTCTTCTTTATCTCTAAAATTACAAATGAACTTTGACATCTATTTAGATTTTTATTAATTCCCCATATTTAAGTGAAAAAGTATATATTTAAGTAATAATAGATTTTTCAAAATGTAGGTGTAGATTTGTTGGATAAAAGAGTAGAATTTAAATTTAATCTTTATTTAGGTGATAGTGTAGATTTTTAAGTAAATTGATAGATTTTCCAAATTGTAGGTGTAGATTTGTTTGATAGAAGTGTAGATTTTCATTTTAGGAAAACAATTGATAAAAAATAGTGGATTTTATTTTTATATGCCTTATATTTATTTTCAAGGAGTCTTATCAACAGAATTTCTAGTTTGTTATTCTTTTTTAAAAAAAAGTTTACTTATAACTTGGTATTTGTTTATTATTTTATTTTTCAATTCATTACTTCACTAAAAATATATAGCTAGGGAATATTTATTATAATTGATGATTTTTTTTCTCTAAAAACTAGATTGTATAATATTTTCTTTATTTCTAAATGTATACATTTGAATCAAAATGTACACATTCATGATGAAAATGTACACACTCATGTTGAAAAAGTACACATTTGATAATATTGTATATACATTTGAATCAAAATGTACACATTCATGATGAAAATGTACACACTCATGTTGAAAAGTACACATTTGATAATATAGTATATACATTTGAATCAAAATGTACATATTCATGACAAAAATGTACACACTCATGTTGAAAAAAGTAAAAGCGTAGATATATAAATAAAATGATAAATGTTTCAAAATGTAGTTGTATATTTGTTTGATGATAGTGTAGATTTTAAATTTTGACAATACAATTTATAAAATGAAAAAATGGGTTTATTTTTGTCTGATCTTAATGTTATGTTAATAATAAATAAATTCTAACACTTTTCTTATATTTATTTTTAAGAAGAATTTTTAATTTGTTATGTTTAAATATATTTTTTACTGAAAACTTAGATTTTTTTTTTCAAATCACCATTCCATTTCAATTTCAGTAATTTTTTTTTACCTCAATCATGGGAATATTGATTTTGGGATGTTTTCTTTTTTTCTTTGATTATAAAATTACAAATTAAATTGGATATCTATCACCATCTATTTCAATCAAAAAAAAAAATTTACATCGTGGGATGGTGGGGAGTGTTATTTTTCTTTATTTATAAAATTATAAATTAGTTATGACTTATGTACCCTTATAATAAATATTAGAATTTAGACCATCCATTTGTTTTTTAAAGATTCAATGGTCATGATTTAGTTGAGCATCATGCTCAAAAATAATTTTGGTCACCTTCCCCTCGTGGTGTGGCGTATGTATGTCTTGTATTCCTCGGTCGTGGCAGAGGCGGGGAGAGCGACACGTGGTGTGGAACTGAGTACAGACGATCCTATATAGTGGAGTGGATGTTTTTCTTCATATAGTAGGTCATTTGGAGCAGAATCGATTACACGGCGGGTTGCACAACGGTCCATTTATGTGGCAGTCCAGTCAATATGCTGACTAGAATGCTTATGTGCCATATGAGTGAGAAAAAAATTTATATTAATTTTAAATGGTTGTAACTTTTAATATATAAATTCAAAATGAAAAAAAAAATTATATCATTATTCATCTAAATTCGAGCTCTTCAAAATAAGACTAGTCATGAATATGTTTTGACAACTTTGAAAAAAAAATATTCTTACATGTTATGATGATACACTAAAATGATAATATGATTCATTAATTTTGATATTATGATTCATTAAAATTGATATTATGATTTACTAACTAATAAGTGGTGAATTAGATGATAAACTTTGAAACCCATAAAAAATTATTATTATTGTAGTGTATGTATTATTATTGTATGGTGTATTTTAACCTTATATAGTGAATCATGTATTTTTCGTATATAGCAATTTTTTTGTGTTGTATTATTTTTTATTTTTATATGTTTACGTTGATACACTAAAATGATGATATGATTCATTAACTTTGATATTATGATCCATTAAAATTTATATTATGATTCATTAACTAATAAGTGGTGAGTTAGGTAATAAAATTCAGAACTGATAAAAAATCATTATTGTTTTGTAGTGTATTATTATTGTATGGTGCAATTTAAATCTTCTATGGTGAATCATGCATTTTTCATACATACCAAATATTGTGTTGTGTTACATTATTGTTTAAGCTTTTTATTTTTATATGTTTGCGATGATACACTAAAATGAAGATATGATTCATTAATTATGATATTATGATTCATTAAAACTGATATTATGATTCATTAACTAACAAGTGGTGAATTAGATAACAAACTTTGAAACTAATAATGGATCATTATTGTAATGCATTATATTATATTATTATTATTATTATTTGTTTTGCGGTGTATTATTATTATTTATATGATGTATTTGAAGTCTTATATAGTGAATCATATATTTTTCTAACATACCAATTTCAAAACAGATAATCAATCATTATTGTTTTGTAGTGTATTATTATTGTTGTATGATGTATTTTAAACTGTATATGGTGAATCAAGTATGGTTGATATGTATAGATATATACATATAAAAAATATAAAATTTTAAAGTTGTCAAAATATATCCATATCTGATCTTGTTTTGAAGAGCTTGAATTTAGATGAAGAATGATATAATTTTTTTTTCATTTTAGACTTATATTTTAAAAGTTACAACTAATTGAAATTAATATAGTAAAAAGACAGCACAGTCAACAAAACAATCTAGTCAGCAGCTGACTGAACTGCAAAGTGGACAGGGCTAGACAATGATGGACGCAGCTTGGCCGTACAATCTACCGTATTATTCGTGGTCACTTCTTAGACGGGTGACATTCTATGTGAGTGAACTTGACTCGCTAGTTCTCCTAATTATCTAGTGAACTAACATAGGCGTGCCTCCAAATCTAAATACTAATTATTTTTTGCTTCAAAAAAAAATATAGATACCTATTTTTTTGAATCATTTTGGAGAATTTTAGGGACAAAAATCAAACAAAAAAATTATTGTTCTATAATAATAAAATTCACTTAAGATTAAAGTAATTTTGTTAACTATCATTAGTAGAGAATATCATTAATAATTGAGAAGGATCGAGTTGGATGTTGAACTAGAATGTAAAAAAACTTATAACTAATGAACTTAATCAAACTGATATATTTTTTTTGGTGTGGGATAGACCAAAACTTATACCCCTCCGTCCCAAACCCATTCTCCGATTTTCTTTTCTATTTTGTCCCAAAATTATGTCTTAGGCTTGTGAATTTAAAACTCCCTCTACTTTTTCAGATTTTCTTAAATTTTGTATAAAAGAAAATAAGACTGCCACTGGGACAGACGGAGTAGTACAATACAATCTCGGAAATCTTGTAAATAAACTTGCAACTTTGACAGTCAGGGGGAGTGTCATAATTATTCGAATAATTCACTACCTGATTTTAAATATTAAGCAGAAAAAAAAAAAATATAACCAAGAGTTAGTTAGGCAAGCCGGCACTAATCCCCCGTTCCCTCCGCGACTGGCTTTTAAGATATTACTCCCTCCGTCCTGAATTGACCGTCCTGTTTACTATTTAGACATGTTGTTTGACTTCAATTTTTAACATATAAGATAAATTAATTTTGAAAATTTAAGTTTTGCATATGATTCCTTACATGATAAACTATATGTTACAAAATTTAGTTTTATAAAATTATTTTATCTTATATGCTTAATATTGAAGTGGAAAAGCGTGCCATAAAGCAAACAGGACGGTCAATTCAGGACGGAGAGAGTATGATTTACCTGAAAGTTGAACCAAAAGATCTTAAAAATTATGATACACTTCTTCAGAGAACCAAACCCGCAATCTGAACTGGTTTCAAACTTACTTGTTTTTGTTTTTGAAATCTCAAACTTGGTTCTGACGTACTAACCTGTAAGAAAGAAACCTAGATTATCAGATAGAAGGGTCCCTTTCCCTTACTGCAAGCTCATGGGCAGTGAAAAGATAGGAGAGGGGGACAAACCGGACCCAGCCTCAATAAGAGTGTCATCACTTTAATCTAGCAACAAAATCAAACCCAGATCAGACCAAAAATTAAATATGTCTACTGTCTGAAAGGGTCCACGCGCTTTTGCACGTGCCACATTTATCCTAACAGCAATAAACAGACACCCCTTAATTCCCCAATTTTGCCAACTTTGCATTATTCTCTACGTCTCAAACCCCACAGACAAACACCATAATAATCATCACATTCAGCATCATCATACATACTGTCATACCCAACAGCATATTTTGCAATGATTATTTGTTATATAAAAGTCAGTTAAAGCTTAAAGTCATTGAAGACGCAACATCTAGCTAACCGCAACAACTACAACACCCTCCCTCTCAAGCAAAAAACTTGTTCTAACTCATTTATATACACACACACAATCAGCCAGGATATATAAACAGGTCTACAATATTCACACCCTTCTCTTCAGAGATCTAAATCCAATATCAGTCAATTTCAACACAATCAAGAATCAATATACTACTCGAAGAAGATGCCGGAGAGCAATTACATGAATCTCGAGGCAACCGAGCTGAGATTAGGCTTACCAGGGAGCAACAACAATCAGCCAGAAGTCAGATATGACTCTTCTACTACCAAGAACAACAGCAACAAGAGAGCCTTACCTGAAGATGATTCTGTCTCATCAACAAACCTTTCAGCCATATCAGATGCTACCAATGACAATACTCCTGCTCCTCCCATGCCCAAGTACGCCGCCTTAAGAAAACCTTTCTTACAGTACCTTACTCCTTTAATATATCAAGAAACCATATACTCATTTCCTTTTCCTTTTGGTAATTTGCAGATCACAGATTGTTGGGTGGCCGCCAGTTCGATCATACAGAAAGAACAATTTACAGACTGTTCTGAAGAAACCGTCATCCGAGGGCAGTGAAGATGTTGTGTTGTATGTGAAAGTGAGCATGGATGGAGCACCATACCTTAGAAAGATTGATCTGAAGCTTTACAGTTGCTATTCAGATCTGTTGGAAGTTCTGGAGGACATGTTCAAAGTCAGAATTGGTAAGTTCATTTCTTACATACCTTGATACATACCATCAGTCTCAATTTGTGTCGTGAATGTTGACCTGTGTAAGTATACTATACAATATTGACCAACGAACACTAATGTTGTGCAGGTCAATACTCGGAAAGAGAAGGGTATAATGGATCTGACTATACACCTACTTATGAAGACAAAGATGGTGACTGGATGTTGGTTGGAGATGTTCCTTGGACCATGTTTGTATTAACCTGCAAGAGGTTGCGAATCATGAAATCTTCTGAAGCCAAAGGGTTGGGACAAACCTCACACTGATTATGATGATGGAGCTTACTGTTATGGACAGCAGTTTTTTTTTTCTGAGAAGGGCTATGAAGATATTAACAGAAGAGTGTTTTTATTTTTGAGATCAAAACCCCTGTTTCAGTTTTCTTTTTTCTTTCCAAGAGCTGGCTTTATTTATGTTGTTTGGAATTGGACGATAGGTTTTGTTTTGGTATAGGAAAAACTGGAAAGGCAAGAGACACAATCACAAGTGCATCACTTCGAATAGAAGTGTTTTTTCTTGCTTAAATTCAGTAAAGAAAAAAAAAGAGCAGAAGAATAATACTCTTTCATATTGGATGGAAAAGAAAATTAGCTATAGGGTTGTAAGATTTGATAGCACACTTCATTTGCCCTTTTTTGTTATCTAGAACAGAAAACACAAAAGAGAGGGACATCTTTTGTTGCTTTGCTTTTTTTCTTTCTTTTCAATCTTCTTTCAGATCTTCAGCTGGCAAGTATTGAGTCAGTATGCTGAATCTCTGTAGAACCAAGTCAGTAATATGTAAAGGAAGGCTCTTTTGCAGTTTGTATTAATGAAACTTATATATCAGTGGCATAAAACATTCATAGAATTCTGATAAGGTTTTATGCAAATAAACACAATTCAAGTGGAGACTATATCACTCATCATTCCCTCTATACTCACGTGGATCTTCGAACTAGCTTCACGAGACTTAAGTTACAAGAAAATGAAAGAAAAATTTACAAAGATGAAGCATCTCAGCTTGTATTATCAATCCATATGCATAACCACTTCTGCGAGGAACTGAAAACTTCCTTTCAGCAACCTAAAAAGTGAGAAGTCTCCAGTCCAGAATCTAGGGCTTCAATGAAATGAGGGAAAATCATTTCCATTGAACTCAAACCGCCTGTCAGAATTATCAGAGTGGAAAGTCTCCATTCTTGAATCTAGGATTTCTAATTGAGACTTTACCCAAGAAGGATTATATCTGCTTTCAACCCACAGAGCTTCACCTGTATCCTTGTGCTTGAAATCAGGGTATTTTGGAGTTTTCTGAAATGAAAAAAAAAGACAGATTAGTAGACGATAGATTTATGCGAAAGATAAGATTGATAAGCCTATGAAGGTAATCATCACATACATAGCAGGCAGTGCATTAACCATTTACCAATCACAAAGAGCAGTTACCTTGTTCTTTCGGTTATCCCACCATTCCAATGGACTAGCAAAGAATGCTTGCCAGAGAGCTTCAGTAGAGAGCTTGCCATTCCCATTTGCACCAGCATTGTCAAATTTCCTACCTGTTAACCCACATCAGCAGAAAAGCGTTCAACATGACTAGCTCATACAAAGATTTTACTTATAATAGCATAGGGAGTCCCAGCGGCCACCTGATGATGCAGAACTAGACCCTTCCTCATACAGGGGTACAGGCGATGAGAAGCTTTTCTCGATGAAATTTATTTGCTGGACAACTACCTGGAGAATACAACAAGATCAGCACCACATTCACCAACAAGAAATAAGATAAAATTAAATGAACCAAAAAAATTAACCTTGTAGTACGTTTGCTGCTTCCCATCTTCGGTCTCAACTGAATCAGATACAAGACGGCCCGAGACATATATTTGTTGTCCTTTCTGTAGGTGTTGATGTGCTATATGAGCCATTTCGTCCCAGAACGTCAAGTTGATCCTACAAAGTTTCATTATACACCAGATTTTCAGATCCATTTACATCACATTTCAGTACAGCTCTCATAGAGCAACCGCATATACTGCAAATAAATTATATACCATGAAGTCTCAGTCGATGATTTGCGGAAGGCGAGGCGAGTGCGAGCCACGACTTTGCCAGAGCTAACCTGGTTTACCAGAACATCAGTACCAACGACACCTATAAGTTGAACCGAATTGCACAATTCCTTCTTCCATTGAATCTCTGCCGGTCTTGGATACGCTGAACTTCGCTCGTTTGCAGCGTCGGCAGCCGCTGACGCATCCCTGTAGCTAAGCGAGCGGATAGCTGTTGTTGAAGTCGAGACTCGGCTGCACGCAAACCGTTCGTTGATTTGCTTCACTGAGGATTGGAGGCGGAAAGAAGAAGATGGCAAAGAGGCGTGGTTTTTACTGGAAGAGGGGAAAGGCTGCGCTACCGTTGGAAGCTTACCAAGAATGACGGCAATGGAAGCCACCATGGCTCTCGGTCGAGCCAAGCAGGATTTTGAGCCAGCGGGGTTGCGTGAAGTTTGGGAAAATGGTGGTGTTTCGTTTTCGCGCGGTGCTGAGTTCACCTCGTTCAGGATTATCCCCCGGACGACAGGGAGATGGACGGTATGAGAATAGTTTATACTAATGGGCCACAGTCTGAGAAAAAGGCCTCAATAGTTTCAGAAGGCCCAATTTCAGGTCCAATGGGTCGACTTTCTGTGACAGCCACACTCTCTTCGTTGCACAACTCACAGCCCCTCTCTCTCCCGTCCTCCCCATCCCCAGAGCTTGTTCCGACCCCTAGACTCATCAAATCTCCATTGTCGAAGCTTCGACTCCGATAATTGTTCACCACCAGAACAATGTTGGCTCGTCGACTTACCCAACGCCTGTCGGAGATCCGAAATGCATTCGGCAAAAATCCTCAGGTAACCATTTCATATTTCCCTCTTTTGTTACCCCAACTTTGAACAAATCCTCCGGAGAAAATTTATAATTCGTGTGGAACGATTAGCTCTTCGAGGTTCCTCTATCCCTCTCTAACAGCTTTTGGAATTGAACAGGCGTCTCGATCCCTCTCCACGGCACTTAATTATGTGAGTTTAGCATTCTATTTTCGCTTGCTTGGTCTGAGAGTATCTTCGGATTTCAGCTGATGTCAATGCTGACTTATGACTTCTAATGTGTTTGATTCTGGTTGGCGATGCAGCACCTTAATACACCGGATAACAACCCTGACATTCCATGGCAGTTCACTCCTAAGAACTTGGAGAAGGTGATTTGAGTGATAGTTTTTTATGTGATCGTTGTTACCAGTTTGCGTTACGTTACCAATCGATTTTGTCATAGGTGCATTTGAGTCTATTGTTGTGTTTTTTTTACGGTTGAGATAAACAATTGCAGTCTTGGATGTTGAAAATTTCCTCAGTTATTCATTACTAGACATGATCATGGTAATTTATGTAGGCGAAGGAGATAATGTCTCACTATCCATCAAACTACAAGCAATCTGCAGTAATTCCTCTATTGGACCTTGCTCAGCAACAACATGGAGGCTGGCTTACTGTATCAGCTATGAATGAAGTATGTCAGGATCAAAGAACGCTTTTGTATTAAGTTGCTTTGTGTTTACATGATGTTTTATATCATTTTCATCTATTTATTGTTTATCGTTAAATCTGTGGCTGTTCTTGATTCTGATCATTTGAATATAATCTTGCTGATCTCCTAGCACCATGGTTGGTGATATGAGCTTGAACCTTGATGTATACATTATTTCGTTATGTTTAATCGTGCATCTACCTGGATCTTCATTTTCGAGATACCTCAACTATGTAAATTGAAGGTAAACAATGTTTGAGCAACCTGTCTTTTATATTTTGTAATCATCTCAATTTAATATCACTCAGGCTCTCATTTCAAATAGAGATAAACCTGTTAGTCATTGTCATATGAAGAAATCTTCTCATGCCCTTTGAAGTTGTTGATACTCTATTCACTCGAGGGAGCGTGATTTCATGTTGTTTCAGGTTGCAAGGATCATAGAAGTTGCTCCGATTCGTGTATTTGAGGTTGCAACTTTCTATTCTATGTTTAATCGGGCAAAGGTAAGAACCTGATATTGTACATGAATGATGTATCACTTCAATAAAACAAGTAAATAGTGTCTCTTTCCTCTACTTGACCAGGTTTCATGACTTGCAGGTGGGCAAATATCATCTTTTGGTCTGTGGCACGACACCTTGCATGATTCGTGGTTCACGAGAAATTGAAGATGCCTTGTTGAAACACTTAGGGGTCAAGCGAAATGGTGGGTCAACATTTTTCAGCATGCTTACATGTGACACTGCATAGTGTCATCAATTGAGGTCATTCAGACTATTATTAAGTTTCTATGGGAATTATAAGTCACTGTTTTTGAACTCGAATTAGCTCATTGAGTTTCTGTTAAGAGATTCTTTATAATCTTATCTACCAAACTTTCACTAATTCTTGTTGTAGTTGGGTTCATGGGAACTGTAAGTCGTATGCCTTGTCTCACCAGTTAAATGATTGCAGTTTATCTTACTTATGCCATTACTCCTTCAATTTCAAATTATATGTTGTTTTAGACTCTTCACACTTTAAAATAAGTATTATACACTTACCTTAAAATTAAAAAAAGAAAAAAGTAATTATGTGCTTTTATGAGGAGAACAAAAAGTATGGTGAAATACAATTAATAATTAGTTATATATAAAGAGTATAAGTAGGAGGGTTGATACTAAAATGTGCAAAACAACACGTATTATGAATGAAGTTTACAAACTTAAAATTATACATAGTTTGAAGTGAAGGGAATACTTTCTTTTATGGGAATCTTACATCATATGGCATAGTTCATCATTTTTAGAAATTTTAACATTTTTTGGAATTTCAACCAATCTTCTAGGAAACTTTCATTTCTTTAATTGAGCTTATCAGACTCCAATTTCACCTCATTAATGCCTGTTAACTTTCTATGGATTTTTATAATCAAATGGTTTAATTTCCTTGTTCTCTCTCTCAATCTGTAGAGGTGACAAAGGACGGATTGTTCTCTGTTGGTGAAATGGAATGCATGGTAAATTCCTAACCGGCTTTTCTATTACAATATGCAATCTCTTTTTAATATATACGTTAAGTATTGCCCTGTTTTATTTCTCTTGGATTGTTTGCTAATGTTGGTGCTAATAATCTGTATGCATACCCGATAGCTATCTACTGTTGAAGCTGATGCTTACTACGACTTTTCATTAACCATAGCAATTCTTTCCCCATTAAAAGTGTTTGCTTGATATTGCACTGAGGATATCTAGCTTCAAAGCGTGCATGTGTTTGGTTTAGAGAAGGTTAATTGCTTTCCTGTTTTTGACATACATAGTCACCACCATATCTTTTGTATCAAAATGACCCGTATGTGAACTAACACTTGTTATTCAGGGGAGTGAATGAAGCGATGTTTTATACTGATATGAACCTTTTGACAGGGATGTTGTGTAAATGCTCCCATGATTACTGTGGCAGACTACTCAAATGGCTCTGAGGGGTATACCTACAACTACTATGTAAGTGTTTGGAAATCCCTCCATTCTTATTTTTACAGAACACGCCATTTCTGAAGGATCTGATGATAATATAAAACAATTTGCTTTGTTGAAATGCAGGAGGATGTCACTCCAGAAAGGGTTGTGGAAATTGTTGAAAAGCTAAAGAAAGGAGAAGCCACCGGTAAGTAAGCTTGAAATGGTGCAAAAACCTTGTAAATATGAAAATACACTTGTTGAATTTTGAAGAAGATACCCATCCCGGAGTAATCCAAACTGTACTCATTAATTTTTTTTTCAGCATGGTACTCAAAATCCACGGCGGATCATGTGTGGTCCAGAAGGAGGGAACACAACGTTGCTAAGTGAACCAATGCCTCCTCCATGCCGTGATCTTGATGCTTGCTAAAAAAAACGTTGGAATCTGTTAAAAGTTGCATTCCAATAAAAACCACAGGCGGTGTCCTTCATGATTGTAATTTATTAAGATGACTGTTTTTGTATGTGGCCTATTGCAAATGCTCTCTTCTGAGCACTTTGGTTATACTCGCTCATTCGGTTTTTGTATTACCTATGGGTTTAACCATGTCAACAAATTAAATCAGATGTAACTTGAAACAGTTTTTGGATCGTTATTTGGGAGTGAAGAATAACGCTTTGTTTGGTTGTATTTGTCTGCATCCTCGGCGCTAGGCATGTATTTTGTCTGTAGTCATGCGAGTGTCCAACGATGGGTTTCAGGAAATTTTTCGTCAAAATACTATTTGAGGAAAAAAATTATTTGTAATGATTTTGTTTATAAAATATTATGTGGAAGTATCAAATGGTGGTATAGAAACCGTCCTGGAGCAGTGTTGCTTTTGAAAAACGACTAGAAACAATGTTGTTCTGATGCAGTTTGTCGTTAAATCAAGAAGCAGTGTTACTCTGGTGCGATTTCTAGTTAAATCGATCACAAACCTCAACAAGGTAGTGTTATTTTGCCCCAAATTTTTTTTCAATTTTTAATCGGTTTGTGTGATGTTTAAACGGTCTTTGAAATCGATAAAATTTTGTAAGATTATAGTCAAACAGTTATACTTCGGAGTTATGCCATTGGCCACACGTTTCAAACTCATATAGGTTCACATGACTTCATAGAATTGACATTAGAGTTGGTTGTTTTCTATTTTTTCTAAACAAAATAGTCTTTTCCAATTTTGATCAATTTGTGCGATGTTTGAACGGTCCAAAATTGATGAAAATTTTAAGATGGTAGTCAAACAATTATACTTCAGATCTATGTCATTGGCCAAGCGTTTTAAACTCATATATGACTCACTCGATTTTATGAAATGACACCAGATTGCTTATTTTCTGTATTTTTATAAACAGGATGGTCTTTTTTAAAATTTTGATCAACTTGTGTGATGCTTAAATGGTTTCTGAAATCGATGAAATTTTGTAAGATAATATTCAAACAGTTATATTTCGGACCTATGTCATTGGCCAAGCGTTTTGAACTCATATGAGACCCACACGACTTCATGAAAATGACGTCGTGGTTGGTTTTTTCTGTATTTTATTAACGGATGATTTTTTTCCAATTTTGATCAGTTTGTACGATGTTTAAACGGCCTCCAAAATCGTTGAAATTTTATAAGATGGTAGTCAAACAATTACACTTTAGACCCATGTCATTGGCCAAGTGTTTCGAACTCATATAAGACCCACACAACTTCATGACAATGTCACGAGAGTTGGTTGGTTTCTGTATTTTTATAAACATGATGGTTTTTTTTCAATTTTTGATCAGCTTGTCTGATGCTTAAACGGTCTTCAAAATCAATGAAATTTTGTAATATGATAGTCAAACAGTTATACTTCAGACCTATATCATTGGCCAAGCGTTTTGGCTCACATGAGACCATGCTTCATGAAAATGGCACTAGAGTTTATTGTTTTCGCTATTTTTATTAACGATATTTTTTCCAATTTTTGATCAGTTTGTACGATGCTTAAACAGTCTTCAAAATCGTTGAAATTTTGTAAGATGGTAGTTTAACAGTTATAGTTCGACCTATGTTATTGACTTATGTCATTGATGAGCTAAGATATATTATAAAAAGGAAAAAAATTTGAGAATATTTTTTAACTTATTTTATGAAATGTGTGAATTCTACAATATATTATACTTTTATAATTTAGTATGTTTTTCAATTTGTTACATTATATATATATATATATATGTTTCTACAACTTTTAGTCAATATATCAGTTATTTTAAGTCAATATATATATGTTAATTTTTGTCTTCTCATCTTATATTGGATTTGTTTTGTTTACAAACTTATATATATACTTATTATATAGTATATAATCATTGATTTGTTTGAATTTTTGCCTATATTTAATTTATAAGGATTATTAATTTAATTTCAATTTATATGTGTTTTAATTTTTTCTATGATTTTATTAATTTTATTATTTTATTTTGTAATATATTTTGAATAATCTTTGTAAAATTATATATATATTGTAAACTTAAAACATGACCTGCAATGTTAGGGGTAAAAACTCATTATTCAAGGTCATTTAACAGATTATGGGTATTTTATTAATTTCAAAACTTTTTAGGGGAATCTTTTGAACATGTTTTTACAAAAAGAGGTATATGGTGAATTATTAAAAAATTTAGGAGTATATTGTGAAATAAGTTATTGTAGATGGTGTCATTTCCTGAAGCCATGTGGGTCTCATATTAGTTTGAAACACCTGGTCAATGGCATATGTCCAAAATATAACTGTTAGACTACCATCTTACAAAGTTTCATCGATTTCATAGACTGTTTAAGCATCATACAAACTGATCAAAAATTGGACAAAACCATCCGTTTATAAAAAATATAGAAAACAACCAACTCTGGTGTCATTTTCATGAAGCCGTGTTGGTCTCATATGAGTTCAACACGCTTGGCCAATAACATAGGTCCGAAGTATAACTGTTTGACTACCATTTTACAAATTTTCATCAATTTTGATGACCATTTAACGCCGCACAAACTGATTGAATATTGAAAAAAAAACTTCATGTTTATAAAAATATAGAAAATAGTCAATTTTGGTGTCATTTTCATGAAGTCTTGTGGGTCCTATATGAGTTCGAAACGCTAGGCAAATGACATAGGTATGAAGTATAACTGTTTGACTACCATCTTAAAAAATTTCATCGATTTCGAAGACCGTTTAAGCATCATACAAACTGATCAAAAATTGAAAAATTCATCCGTTACAGAAAACAACCAACTCTGGTGCTATTTTCATGAAGTTGTGTGGGTCTCATATGAGTTCAAAACGTTTGGCCAATGACATAGGTCCAAAGTATAACTGTTTGAATACAATCTTAAAAAATTGTATCGATATCGAAGACAGTTTAAGCATTACACAAACTGATCAAAGATTGGAAAAAAAATCATCCTGTTTATAAGGATACAGAAAACATCCAACTCTTGTGTCATTTTCATGAAGTCATGTGGGTCATGTATGAGTTCGAAACGCGTTGCCAATGACATTGGTTCGAAGTATAACTGTTTGACTATAATCTTACAAAATTTCATCGATTTCGAAGACCGTTTAAGAATCACACAAACTGATCAAAAATTAGAAAAAATCATTTTGTTTATAAAAATTAAGAAAACAATTGACTTTAATGGCATTTCCATGAAGTCGCGTAGGCCCATACAAGTTCAAAACACTTGGTCAATAGCACAGATCGAAGTATAATTGTTTGACCACCATCTTACAAAACTACTTTAACGTCTTTTTTTGACCCCAAATTTAATCAAAATTCATCGATTTCAAAGACCGTTTAAGCATCGCACAAACTGATTGAAAATTGGAAGAAAAAAAATTGACTCAGGATCAACACTGCCTTGATGAGGTTTCTGATCGATTTAACTTGAAACTGCATCAAAGCAACACTGTTTTTGGTTGTTTTTTCAGAAGCACTAAAATACCCCTGACTTATGGTGATTAATTATTCTAATAGGATATTTAGAGGCCTAATTATGCCTAAAGAACATTGGTGAAGAAAGTAAAAGCAAAAGAAAGAAGAAAACGCTTAAAAGGCACAAAACGTAAAAACGTGCGTGAAGCAACCATAGGAGGCATTTGACCTTAACTAGGGTCCTAGATGGATTCCTAAGACTTAATTACACACTAGGAACATGTGGGAACAATTCCCGAAGAAAACGAATCCATATAGTGGGTTAAAAACGCAAATGAAGTCTTAAAGCACATTTCTCGGGAAAACCCGGAAATGTGACTTTAAGCGGTTTAATGGACTTGTGTACATTATAGTTGACCATGTAACTATAATTAAACACTAATGAAGGTCTAAGAACCATTAAAAAAATTAAATAAAAAGTCTGGAAAGTGGCTCTGATTAATGAATAGTGCCAAACAGGGATTTATGGGTGTTATTTGCTGAAAGACCAAAATGCCCCTCCTTCCCCATCCCTTCCAAACTGGCGCCTTCTACTATAGTGGGCCTCGTTTTTCCCCTCCTCTCAGCCAAATTGGCTCCTCATTAGTGAGAAGAGACAAAAGAAATAAAGTAACAAGTACACATTACCTTTTTTTCTCTCTCTCTCTCTCTCTCTCCATTCCTCTCTTATTCTCAAGTTTTTCTTCCTTGTTCAGAGACCCACTGCTGCTCCTTCGTCTTCCTGGTGATTTTGGTAGTTCTTCAACCAGCAGGGAGCTTCCTCTCCTTGTTCAAGGCTTAATTAAATCCAAACCACCACAAAAAGTAGATAATCTTGCTTGTCTTGCCTTGAAGCTTCATCTCCATCTCTCAAAATTCTCAAACTCTGAAGTTGAACTCCATAGGAAGAGCTCCACGTGACGGAAAAAGCAGCACATCTTGAGCTAGGCCACCTCTTAGTTAGTTTAAGGTAAGGAAGAGCCTTAAAGCACCTCTTTCCCAGCTTTTATTGTGGCCGAAAATTGACATGTCTTAAACTCCTTTTATTCTCCTTGTGCTAGCTCTATTTCACCTTCAAGAGAGTAGTGGAAGCCTTGCTTGACTAGTGGCCAGAATACTTCATCTAGAAGTTGGAAGGTAATCCCTCCTTTTTAGTGCTTTAAGCACTCCCTTCGCATTCTAGGGTTGTTCCAAGAGCCTAAGTGCTTACTTAGTGATTATTGTATTTACTTGAGCATTGGTATGTAGCTTAGCAAGAAAAACCCCCCACCTTGGCCGATTTTCAATCAAGAGGAACCAAGAGAAGAAAAGAAAAAGGGGCTTGAAAGCTTAAGGTAAACAATATAACTTAGTGACTATCTTTAATGCTGTTGAAATTTTGGGTTGGGTAATCAAAAGATGAACCAAAGATATGTGCTGGAAAATGTGTTTGGTTGCTATAAGAGAGAATTATGATTGAATGCATAATGCAATGGTGAACTGCTGTTTGATTTAAGGGCCTAAGTGTCGTGTCATTTAAGAGCCTAAGTGCTATGCAATTTAAGATTATTGCACCATATTGTGTTTATTGTGAATGTTTGGATTAGGTGGGGAAGATAATGAAATTTGGGATATGCTGGTGTAGTAACAAAGTTATGACGAAATTTGGGTAGAAATGAATTAACTAAGGGGTTCTTGTGAGTTAAAATGACCTAGAGTTGATTAAGAGGAATTGGAGATTAAATGGGTAAGTTAGACACACCAAAACTGTGGTATAAGGAGTGTATTGAGTTGTGCAGAAATCTGTAGGAAAAATGATGTAGGAGTGTCTTAGATTGCCTAGAGATGAACTAGTGTGTATAACTTTGAAAGTAATGAGTGAACTTGAGTAATAGAGATGAAAATGGTCAAAATGACTGAGAGTAAGAATGTAAACTGTCATGAGAATGTCTAGTAATGCACTAGTGTGCATAATGTTGAGAATGAGGAGTATAATGTGTAGAGGAAGTGAAACTAGTTATAAAGGTTTAGCATGACCAAGATGTGTAGGTATAATGTAGTACAAGCAATTGTGAGTAAAACAATTGAGCTAGTGAGGTTGTGAGCAAATGTACATCTTAGAAACCTAGAAACTAAGTTACAAGTGTAGAAAATGAGAGTGAAAACTTGTATAATTGATCAAGCATTAAGTAATGGGATTGATCAATGGATTAAGGAGGTTTATTGCATAATTATGGTGTTAGAACATGTTTGGATGCATGTGGAAAGGTTAGGAAAGAAATGGGTAAGAATTGAGTTTAGTATTGCAAAATCAAGCTGTCAAATGTAGCAGGAAATTGTAGGGTCTAGGACTTGGTCCTTGAATAAGGTCCCGGACCACTATCAAAACACTGCTGAAATTTATCTGTTACATTGGTCCGGGACTTAAGTCTAGCATAAAGTCCCGGACCACAATAAAAAAGTGCCAAAATTTATCTGTTACATTGGATTGGGACTTAAGTCTAGCATAAAGTCCCAGACCACTATCAAAAACCTACCGAAATTTATCTGTTAAATTGGTCTGGGACTTAAGTCTAGTATAAAGTCCAGGACCACTATCAAAAATAGACTGAGAATAATCTGTAAGTCTGGTCCGGGACTTTGCCCTTGTATGTAGTCCCGAACCATAGTAAAAATTCCCCCGAGAATTGCCAACCAGGTTAGTTCGGGAGTATAGGTCCGGACCATGTCCCGGACCACACCTAGAATTCAGCTGTGAGTTAGAATATGCAGAGAAATGAAAGGGGTTTGATTGGTATTGTTGTTATATGATCATATAAGTAAAGTTAAGGATAAAGGGACATGTTATGGTCATTAGAGGTATGAATAAGTATAAGATTGAATGTGAAAGTTGAGAACTTATGATCATATAAGTAAAGTTAAGGATAAAGGGACAACGGATTAACTACGGGCGTACTAGTCGTTTAAATACCGTATTGCCTTGACGTTAACTGAAACACTTGGAATGTTATCAGTTGTTCGAGAATTATCTGAGGAGCATGAGACGACACACTAGCATAGTTCCTTGGTGAACGGTATGATTTTCTCATACCCTGTATCTAACGAGATTACATCGATTTGTGTGATTGTGTGTTTATTTGAAATCACCTATTCAAGATAAATGCAAGAATATGTTTACTGCATTTCTTTATGTCTTGTGAATGGTTAAATGCCTTTTATGAGTTGATGATTGGCTGTGAACTAATCAAACTCGGCACTAGACATAATTAACAATAGTGGAACCTAACCGCTTAAAATGCACCATGTTCCACATGTTTTAAAATTGTGAGAAGAACTCTTACTGATTCACTAACTGTATATTATTACTGACCCTGAGGATGTGTTAGGGGAATGTGAGTCACGCACGCATGAAAGAGGAAACAAAAGATATTGTTTCTAATTTCGTGGTCGAACTTCCTAGTCCAGGGCCGTGAGCCACAGTGTGGTGCCCAAGGGAGTAAGACTGGCAAAGCTTATCCGTCTAAAGAGATAAACTGGATATTATGGGTTATGAAAGAAATAACCCGGTGGTAAGATCTATATGTGTCTCAACCAAAGGTCAGACTGACTTAACTCTAGAATTATCCAAGGAGTAGGATAATTATTGGATGAGATCAAGAATAGAGAATGAGACTTATGAATTGACTTTTGTCCTCACGTGTTGTGCTTTATATGAGTGTTGTTATTACATGTTTGTTATGTAGTTATTATTAGCATGTTTGTTTGAAATAATATCAACTCCATGTATGCGACAAAGTAGTCGGCGTACCCCCGTTAGCACGCGGGGTATGCGAATTTCATGCCAGCAAGTGTGCTGAGCCCCTTTGGGGCCAACCATTTTTATTTCAGGTACCCAACCGGGCTGATTGGTCGAGAGAGAGAGACCGAACTGTTGTATTTTGCTAGCTAGTAGTGATTTTGGGTGGTGTACTAAGTTGTACACGGGCCTATGACCCCTTTTGATTGGTTTGTGTACTGCGTTGTACACTTGCTTGTATTTTTGGGAATGTAATAGAAGACTCGTAAGAACGTGATGTATTTTGGATTACACACTTGTAGTACTCGGTAATCAAACTTTTATAAATGACGTTGTGGTATATATATATGGAATCTTGATTTAGTTCTGGTTCATCAGACTGTCACATGAGTGGCTAACGGCATTATATCACCCACTGATTGTATTTGAATTTTTCGCTACAATTAGAATGACGACTGAGACGATTAGACGATCACGATGAGATTAGCGGTAGGAGTGTTACAAGCACAATCACACCATTTGGTACTTCTGAAACGATATTTTAATGAAAATTTTTCGGGTTGCAGCCTAGATTTGGGACGTTTAGGGCATCCACAGTGGTGTGAATTTCACCCACTTTCTCTTTCTTCGTTTTATTATTTAAGGAGCGTACCGAAAATCAATTTGATTGATTGTATTACTGACACCATCAATTTAATAATAAATAAATATTTGTATTTGTCACTTCTTTTACGTAAAAGAAATAACAAGAGGAGAAAGGGAAAAAAATAGTGAGATGAGTAAGAAGGTTAAGAAACTTCTGCATTAAAAAAATATTGAACTGGATGCCCTTATAAGGCATAGCAATGAACGCGTGTTTCAAGAAAAAGGAACGGCGGAAGTGCTTTTAGCTTCTATTCAACGATGTCACTTTTGTTCCTAGTTTTCCAAACTCTTTACTGGAAGAAGAATGGGGGACCCTGGTTATTTTTCAGCCAATCAAACACAAGATTCTTTCCAACAAAATACCATTACGGGATACAATACTAAGTTATGAATTCTGAATCCACAAAGAAAAACTCAAAAGCCATGAAATCGTATAATACTCTTTAGTAATTGATAGTCCGATCAGTAAAGACTATAAGAAGAAACCTAATGTGTCGCAAACAGAAACACCACTATCCTTCCCTTTCTAAATCTTGCATGTATTCCATATTTCCAATCAGTAGAATACATAAATACCATCATCATCACTAAATTTATACATATTCATCAGTCGGCCGTTCATCTTTTTTCTTTCGGAAAGGCTCTTGCCAACCACCCCTCTCCTAGCAGCAGACAAAAGGGGAGAAAATTTCAAAAATGGGCCACCAGCCACTACAAAAGTGTTTTGTCACCCAACACTTCCACTAGCAAGAAAAAGGTGGGAGTGGGGACGGCCGTGGAGAAGCCAACGTACCAGTTAAGCTTTGACAATATAATCAGTCTCTCCGGTGTGTCTTTACTCAACTTGTAGGGCCTACTACCAGAGACTTCTAGGGCTGTCCTGTCCCTGCTTTTTTTTAAATATACGAAACAACATCATACAGATGTTTGACCAGAAACATTGAGAGCTATTATGATAAAACAGATAGATAATTATAGTATTTAGAATGGCATCTGACTTTGATACCACTATAATTGAAGAGAGAAGGGATGAGATGAGAATCGTTTAGGACACTAGGTCTTCTAGAGTTTAATTTACAAAATCGAAAGAAGAATGGACCCAGATGACAAAATTAGGAGAAAATAAAAAAAGAGGGAAGTGTACATTATAAGATGATTCTTATGGTGGTCAACCAATCAGCAAGCAACCATACACTGCTCTTCTATAAACTACTGAATCAAGTGATCAGATTCAGCAAAATGAATGGATTTCTCACCTTACAATTAAGACAAATACTTTTATGAAGGCGGATTTGATTCAGGCTTGACAATGGTTGAGGTGGCAGAACCAGTCTCGGGTTGCTGCTGCTGGGTATTATGATAAATCGCAGAAGCAAGTGATATAGGCATGATACAGAGTTGCTTTGATTGAAGAAATTGCATGGCAGCACCTACATTCTCTTCCATCAGCTTCGCTACTTGTTTCTCAGTACCATCATTTGACCATTGCTCCCAAGCTGGCTGGTTCCTCCCACCTTCACTGCCCTCTTCCTATTAAAAAACAAAAAACAAAAGAACATGATTTGACAGAAAGTTGACCAAATTTGAATACAGAAAAGGATGTGTTGGGTATACCTCAACTGAAGATATCGGGATATCAGTGACCAAAGGTGCTACAGCCCCAGCTCCACCTAATCGACTCATGCTTAGCACCTGTAAGGATAATACAGAATGGTCAATGTCAAAGAGAGACGTTTGTTGGTACACTATCATCAGCACGATCGAAATCTCTAGAAGAAAAGTCAAAAATGAACTTCACACAAAAAAGGCGTAACGAGACAAATGGGAATTGATGGACGTATGATAGGTTAAAGAATTATATTCCACTTGCAGGAAATGATATCTATTTAAGTGGGACACACAGAAAGTAAGTGCCACCCGCAACTAGAAACATAGGATTATCATCATCATGATTGAGAGGATTGAAAACAGAGCACTAAGAAAGTGTACATATAAAAGCATTATGAAAATGGATAAGAACTAAAAGAATTGTTTGTATTAACTTAAGTTACGACCATCGGCATCATCATCATCACTATTATTATCATTATTATTATAGTTATAGTTATAATAATTACTATTATCATTATTATTTTGGGGGGGGTGTCGGTCAGACAATGGAAATAAAAGACAAAAATAAATAAAAATAAGTTCGTATCAGGGAGGAAGAGCTACAATGCCGAAGTCACGCCTGGTTAAAATTCTGTAAAAGAAGTAAAATTGAAATAGATGCAACAAAAGGTTTATGGTTAGTTATTTACCTTTACTTGGAGCCTTAGAAACTTCACATAGTCCACGATTTCATCAAGCATAGCTGCTCTGTCAGTCTGCACCAAATTGGCGAAAACACAAATTTGATTAGTGATATTCCAACACCCCTGAAACTTTTTGAGTTCTACTCACGAATTAATAGCAGCAGGTTGTTCAATATGGAGCTCATGTTGGATAGCTCAAACAAAATGGGAGCGACACTTTAGCCAGAACAAACTTACAAAATTCACAAAAATTAAGTGCCATAAAATTTAGCAAACAAGGAGAAAGAGTTGTCGACCGGAGAAGAATTAACAAATGAATCAAACCCCAAGGATTATTATAACCATCTCCAATTGAAGATCAAATAATGAATTTACAGTTCAATGTCTCCCAGTCTCCTCCAAAGTGTAATACCAGAAACCAGCATGATATCAAGATCTTTTACTGATCAAAAAGCAATGTTCGCCTCATGAAACAGGTTAACTATCAGCTCTATAATCAATTCCGCTTAAACCAAGGAAACACTATACTAAACAGCAAAAAGAAACGAGTAAACAAACCTTGTTCACACTAGGAACCAGTTCTTGCAATGCCCTGATTCTTTCAGCAATTCTTTCTCTCCTCAACTGTGATAGGAAGTCAGAACACTAAATTAGTGATTGTCTTGATATATTGAAGAAAAGCTACTACAAACAAACATTCAAATCAGGTTACCGCAATCCGAACTCAGCCTTGGCTGCTGTTAATCAGCATATATTGCATCTCAAAGATAATTTTGCTGACACAAGTAAAAGACAAGCTTACCCTCTCTGCTATGCTATGTGGATCAGTGGCCTGTCCTCGTCTAGCCCTCACTCGAGGACGAACAGGAGGTGGCTGAGGCCCTGTAGGTACCGTGCTGGGCATTGGCTGACCATGATACACCTGCGAAGTATCGAAATATCAATGATATCAGGGAATGGCTCACAAAGGAAACAATAAGGATATACATAATTGCCTTCTCCGCATTACATCCCAGAATGGTTGTTAAATCAAGGAATTGAATAATTATCAACTTAAATTCACAATAAAACAATCCTAAAAGCGCTGAATTATTTGACCGACACTTGTTTGATTGTTAGAAGAAAGCAGAATCAAGCATCGCCGTAATTTCCAAAGCACTTCATATCCACCCATCAATTATTTTTTTAGAATATCCAACTCTTTTCCTTCTCTGATCATTACTACTTACCAACGCATAACTCCATCCAAGAACCGAGAATTCAACAAACAAAACAGCATAGGGGAATGAAAACGAACTAACGTTTCTAGTAGGAGGAGCTCTAATCGCCTCTTCGGGTTTCATAAACCCACCACCTCCGCTACCTTGCTCCAAGCTCAACCCTAGTGGAAAAGCTGGCACTTGATGATAGAGCCCCGCGTGAGCAGCGCCAAGGTGAGACGAGGGATCTCCGGAACTTAGCTGAAGAAGCATCGGAGCTCCGGTACTTGGGTCCGTTGCTCCTGTGAATGTTTGCATGCCCAGTATGTGTTCAAGAAAGTCGTTCTCCGATCCATCTGTAGGGTGATTCGCCATATGTGAAAGATATGAGGAAATAACCAGTTTGAAGTCAGTTGGTAGAGAGAGAGAGAGAGATGTGAAATCGGAATTGGAAACAATGGCAGGCTTTTGCAAAACAGTGTGGACCTAAAAAAGGGAGGGAGAAAGGGGAATTGGGAAAGAAAGATACAGAAGAAGACAACAACTCGTTTACTGAGAAAGGCACCTCCTTTTGATTAAATTACAATACCTGCCACAACAACTCGTCGGAAGTCGTCAGTCAAAAATCCTACTCTAAGGCAAGAAACAAATTGCGTCGTTATGGCTGCGTTCGGCGTGGTATATATGTGATAGTTTTGTGGTTGTTTTGGTTTGGTTGACTGTTTTATGGTAGTTTTGTGGCTGTTTAGAAAACTAGTGTTTGGCAGGCGGTGGTTTTATCTAGTTGTTTTGAATACGTTAGTTTTGTGCGGTGGGTTTACCGTTTTCGTTGTTACTATTAAAAATTTTATATTACATTTTAAAACAATTTTTTGTTAATAAAATTAAAATATATGTATAGCCTTTCATAATTGAAATTCTTTATTAATATTTTAGTGACAATTAATTTATAATATGTATACATATTAATTTATAAATAAATTTTTTACATATATTTGAAAAAATAAAGAAATAAACCATTGTATTTAGAGCAAATATATTAGATGTTATATATAAAAATAAAATTTTATGAATTATATATTAGTATTTAATATAACATTTTAAATGTATTAAACCTTAAGATTATTTTAATTTTTAATGGAATAAATAATATCATTGAAATAAAAAAGTAATTCTTTTTAATAATAAAATAATTGACTTTAAGCGAATATATATAGCTATCACTTATTATTTTATTATTATATATTGTTTAATCGTTAATAAAATATTTATTTTAAACATATATTTATTGTTAAAACAACATATTCTATTCAATTAAATATTACTTAATGAAATTCAAAAACATAAATTTAAATTTAATACTGAATACTTAAAATTAATATTTATGAAATATACGTACTCTAATAATTTTGATATAATTGAAATTTTACATCGTAATTTTTATTAGTTTGCTTTTTTCCTTGTAGAATATTTTATTATAATTGATAAATAGTAATAGTTTTAAAAGACTATTTATCCGTATCTGAATAAACAATTTAGAAAACACTACTAGTTTGAAACTATTGTTCTATATTATTTTCATTAATTTATAAATTAGTATACTAATCTTTATAAAAAAACTAAAAATAAAAAAGAAAATAAACTAATTTATAATATATTAATCTATATTTCAATTTTAATTTAATTTTGTGTCAAATTTAATAATAATATCATTTTTAAAATATAATTATAAATATTGAAAATTTAAATTAATTTATTAAAAATTAATTAATATTATTAAAATATTTTCGCTCCCTTAATTACAGTTTTCTGGCTCCGCCTCTGTTTACGTTATTCATTATATTTACAGTATAAATTGTTGGTTGTTTTGGGGTTGTTTTGTGCTGGTATATTTGTGGTTGTTTTGAAAATTGTTGTTCGGAGGTGGCGGTTTGACATTTTTTATCAAAAATGACAAACTCAAAAATGCCACATTTATACCACAAAAATGTTGTGTCCGAACGCAGCCTATATGTCCGTTCCTTATCGTATAAATGTGGGGGAGCAATAATTTTCAACATAGTCATAAATACTATAATAGTATAAAACAATTACAAAATAACCATAAAACAGCCAGAAATTTATGCTACAAAGAGAATGAACACCGAAAATAGAGACGGGCTAAAAAACTATAATTAGGGGTGAGAATATTTAAAAATTAATTTTTAATAAATTAATTTGAATTTTCAATAGTTATAATTATAATTTTAAAAATGATATTATATATTACTCCCTCCGTCCCGGTCAAAGCGTCCACTTTACTATTTGGATGTGTCGTTTGACTTCAATATTTAACCTATAAGATAATATATTTTTACAAATTTATGTTTTACAGTGGAATCCTTATGTAAAAAACTATATATTATACAACTTAATTTTTAAAAATTATTTTATCTTATATATTTAATATTGAAGTGGAAAAACGTGCCAAAAAGCAAACAGGACACTTATGACGGGACAGAGGTAGTAAATTTTGACATAAAATTTAAATTTAAATTGAAATATATAAATTAATATTTAAAAATTTTTGTTTTCCTTTTTTTATTTTTAGTTTATTTATAAAGATTGGTATACTAAATTATAAGTTAATGACAATAATATAGAACAATAGTTTTAAACTAGTAGTGTTTTTTAAAAAACTTATACTAAAAATTATTTTGAGTAATTTTAATTTTTTTTAATTTATAGAATCTATAATAAAAAAAACTAAAAAAATATTTGTATTATGGATAGAAGGGGTACATGATTACTAAGAATGACATAATAATCCATTTTACTTTTGACTATAGCGTTAAAATAAGGAATAAAATCTGAATATTTAATTATATGTACATATAGTAATATATAGGTCATATTTTTAACGACTAATTGTTTATTTTTTGTATGATGTAAGCATTAATAAAGTTCACTTATTAATTATCATATTTTCCTTTTATTCAAATGTGAACAAGTGGTCTGGTATGTTAAACCACGTATAGTTACAATTGTTATTATCCATTGATAGAATTGTGGTTGATAATAGTGAAGTTATTTATATAGACCTTAATATAAATGTTAATAAAAATTGATTGTAATAAAAATTTATTGTTTTCATAATTAATAAATTATGTATATACTATTCCCTATATTTGCTACTCCTTCCAATTTTAAATATAAGTCATTCTACAGATGAATCTACTGAAAAATAATCCAGATTCATATCCAAACGACTTATATTAAAAATAGGAGGTAGTAGTAGTTTCTTTATTTTCATCTTAATAAAAAGTTGTTTTAAAATGTAATACAAAATTTTTAATTATAACACATAAAATGATAAACGCACTGCACGTAATTAACTTATTCAAATACATCAGACGAAACCGTCACATGCCGAACACCAGTTTTCAAAACAACCACAAAACAACCAGTAAAACATCACAAAACAACCAGTAAAACATCACAAAACAACCAATCAAAACAACCAAACCAAAACAGCTACAAAACAACCACAAAAAAGTCATACCGAACAGGGCCTAAGACTCATTTCGATTGATTGAAATATGTGTCACCTTTAGTTTAAAAAAAAAATTGTGTCTGAGAACACGTAAAATTCACGTGACCTCCTTAACACACTATAAATATACCATCAAATATTTTGAGTAAATTATTCGGAACCCCCTTAGGATTGGCCATAATATAGTTAACCCCCTTATGTTTATCATAATTATTGGTAACCACCTTGAGGTTACAGTATCTTTGACTATGAGCCCCCAACTATAATTCCATTATCAAAACATTAAGGGAAAATTACATATCTCACTCATGACGATTGACGAAATTTCACAATCCACCCACGTGGCTTTAATAATTACTTTCCCCACCCATGTGGTTTCCCCTGTTTTACATCCAGCAACTTTTCTAATTTTTGTTCAATTCAAAAGATGCTTAAACTTTGTCCGAAGTTTATGAAATTTTACCTTCACGATGCTAAAGTGTTATATTTTGGTTTAGTGAGAAATCTAAAGTTTTTTAAGCTTAAATGTGACATGTGGGACCCAATGAACATATCACATGTTTCATTGGGTCCCACGGGACACATTTAAGCTTAAAAAACTTCAGATTTGACATAAGATCAAAGTATATCACTTTAGCATCATCCATGTAAAGTTTTATCAATTTTGGACAACGTTTAAGCATCTTTTGAATTGAACCAAAATTAAAAAAGTTGCTGGATGTAAAACGGGGGAAACCACATGGGTGGGGAAAGTAATTTTTGAAACCACGTGGGTGAAATGTGAAATTTCGCCAAACGTCATGGGTGGGACATGTAATTTTCCCAAACACTAATCATGTGCTGAACCATCACCTTAATCACATTATTAATGATATACTGGACAAAAAACACTGGTTAAGCAGCATTCTTATTCTCCGAAAAACATCAACCCTACTTCGAAAATACATCTAAATTGGGATGAGGGAGATTTAAACGATATTGATTAAGTAGTTTTGTTGTACAGGCTGGTATTAATAATGTGATTAAGCTGATGGGTCAGCATGTAGTTAACATTTTGATAACAAAGTTATAGTTCAGGGCTCATAGTCAGAGATACCATAACCTCGAGATAGTTACCAATAAGTATGAGAAACACAAGGGGGTTAACCGTATTATGCCCATTCCTAAAGAGGGTTCCAAGTAATTTCCTCAAAATATTAATACGAACACAGCTAAAGAGGTAGGACTACTAGTAATTACTTGGGACGATCTCACATAACTTCTATATTCTTCTTCAATAATATAAAATTATTTTATCTGATCAATTCCAGACCAAAACATCCATAAATATGTCAAACAAAAACAACCTACATCTTTTTATTCATTGAACTTTCATAATCCCCCACTCTTTATTACGGTTTCATGTCTTTTCTCCGTAGCATCAGAATTTGGGCCGCACTTTGGTTCTGTTGAGTCCATTTTCCAAATTGGTTCTCCGATTTCCTTCTTCGGTTTGTCAGCTTTTCGGAAAAAAAGCTTGAGAACTGAAAAACCCTTCCATGGAGTCCCATGCATGATTACATATACAGCTTTATAGGCCCAATCGTGAGCTGGTATCAGTTGTCAGCTAAAATTAGAAAAGTAGCGAGAAAAAATAATTGATATGACAATTGATATATGTGACATACAGAGAGAATAAAATAATTGATCAAATAAACTAGCTTATAATATAGACAAAAGAATGAGACCATAGATCGTAACCAAAAAGATATGTTATAGTTGTACCCATTGATTTTTTTTGTGCCCCATAAAACAGCGGAAGCATGGGAAATTAAACAAAAGTGCCTATTCAGGTCACATTTTCCTGAGAATGATTGGTCATTTTCGTTGCACATATCCTTCAAAACTAAGACCATGTACAACTGCTAGCAAGTAGGGAACCAAAATCATTCGTATTTGATCTGATTTTCGGGTTGGGAGAAAAAATCCTTGGCATTTTGCGCAACCTCAGCCTCGAGCACTGCTTCCAACACAATGTCAGAGCCAGTTTGCTCACCTATATAGGCACAACAAAACCATGTTTAGATCCACTAGTTGAACATACACCCTTTTTCTCCAAAGTTATGAATACATACTTTTTTTTTATAGTTACGGTAGTGGGTAGGTTTCAAACCCAAAACCTTCGGTTCTAGATACCACCCCTCTACCGACCAAGCCACGGAGACTTGGCATATGCATACATACCTTTGTTACTACTTGGTAATAACCCAGCACTTTCTGCTGATACAGGAAGAAGTGTTAAGACCCCAGATTTATTACCAAAATCTTCTTTCTCTACTTCTGTCCTTAGATCCTGGGATTCAGCCAACCTAGCAAAGCCTGTAGCCTGGCAATGCATATCGGTTGCAGAAGTAGTTCTATGGTCCTGAGATCAAGCAATGTTTCAACTTATGACCGCAAGAATAAAGACTTCACTGAAAGAGAAACAAAATGCCAGTTATGCCAAACCTTGGGCATGCTTGCTCCTGCAGATTTCAACTTTTGCCATTGATCAGTATGATGCTGCTGCGGTTGAGAAGGTGATGGAAGGGGATGGTTAACCTTACTAAGATTCTGTATGTTCTCTTCACTGGAACTTGGAGGCAAGGGGTTGTCTGCTGCTCCTGTCATGTGTCAATGCGTATAAGGATCAGTTAATATGAAAGCAAATAAATCTAAATCTTTTAATCAGTTGACAGCATAATTCAAATAATTAATGATAGTGAATCATAAGTATTATGAGTACTACACTGGCACTCTTTACCAGTTTGGCCATCACCATTCATCGGTGTTCGAGTCGAAGGGCCCGTATTTATCCATGATGCGCTTCGGATTTCATGCCGAATTGCTTCTAGTTGAGCCATAGTGTCTTGTAATTCTTTATTCACCTAAACATAAATCACTAGCAAGTAAGAAACACTAACAAGTTCAGGAAATATGGATAAATACCAATCCCATTCATGAAAATGAAATGAATGAGAAACTGGTCAGGAGCTGAACCGTTACTTGATACTCCTACAGTGCAAATTTGGAATTTAGAAAGGTAGAATAAGTTTCAAGAGAGAATAAGCCACGATACACGTTAGAAATTCATCTATTCTCTAAAGAAGTAGCAATGTCATTGGCTAAAGAATGACGTTCTTTCCTTTTTCTTCTCAAGTTAAAACAGCCTCAATATTATGCAAGCACGTCATCTCTCAAACCCATGAGAATCAGAATAACATTTGAAGTGAAAATGAAGCTTGCACAAAGGAAGATCACTTTGTACACCAGAAATAGAGCATAAATTATTTTTCTTATGATTAGGATAAACTAAGTAAGAAAACCTGGCGGAATTGGGTATTTTGCATGGCGTTTTCTAGCTGCCCACGCGCCAATTGAATGTACCCAACAGCTCGACCAGCCATTAGACCAGCAGTCTTTGCAATCCTTGGCAAATCCTTTGGGCCTAATTGTGTTCCACCCCAAAGAAACAGAAATCAAATTGAAAATGAAGGAACTTCTAACCAGTATGACCATGTATGAGCGCAGAAACAGAATAAATTTACCAATTAGGGCAGCAGTTGCACCGAGGATGAGGAATAGTTCACCATAAGAGATTCCAAGCATCTTGCCCTCTCTCTCCTGGTTTCTGTGATGTAAAAGCAAAACCACCACCTCCAACAGTAGAGAATTTAACGCGTTTTGCCTTCTCACTGCTCTTCGCAACCCTTTCTAATATCTAGTCCCAGGGAACGAGTAATGTTTCTCTGGTATCATCCAAGAAACACAATTAGTCAGGGTTCTATGAAATTTTTTCCAGAAACGCTGGACCGATTCTACTGGGTTCACTGTCGTGGTTGACAAATAACGGTTGAGTATAGAAATAAATATTCAGATTGATTTGGATGTTTAAGGATTTCGAATGTGATTTATAAGTCCATCCACCAAGCAAGACTATGTTTCTGAGCTCCTCGTTCTCTAGCACCGTAATTTCACTGGTAATGATTTCAATGAAAAAAGGACAGTAAACTATCAAGAAAGAATAGAGATGAGGAGCAAAATGAAGACCGAGAAAAGAGTCTATATTTTAAAATGAGCAACACATTTGATCAAACACCATAGATGCATGCAACTTTAGAGATCAAACCAGCAAAGTCGAAAAACCATATTGTCACCCAGTCCGTGCCGAGATAATATTAGTTTGGATACTAATCATCCAGAAGATGAGTACACCCCAATATACACTAGTCAAGAGTCCGTTCTCACGCATTTGTAATAACCGTAAAGCAAAAAAGATGTGAGCCGAATAATTAAACTTGAACACAGAAAAAAGCAAGCAACCTCAATCCACTTATAACCATTTCGAATCAAGACAAGTGATAAAGGATTAGGAAGAGACAAAAATTTTCCACTATCCACTCACCGCACGGGATAATAAGCAGGCCAGCCATCAGTGAGAAGTAGGAGGAAATCAAAGAAACAGTCACGGGACTTGTCTTTCTCAGGTAATTCTGTTGCAGCGATTAGTTCCCTCGGCGACAAGCAGCTGCAGGGAAACGACAGCGACAGGGCCGCCCTGGCTCGACGGCAATTTACATAAGTGTACAAACAGGGTTGATTCTGGACCTGACGACAATCTGCAACTGGAAACGAACAGGACTGATACTGGGTTCAACGGAATGGTGGAGTTGATCCTGATGACCTCGTTTTGATCCTCCGCGATCGTTCCTCCCCTTTTTGCTGCTCTTCAATCCCGTTCAAACAAAATTTTATTACCTTGTTTAAAGAAAATAGAAATATCCAGTTTTTTTTAATTAACTATATATCTTGTTGAACTTCTTTCACTAAATAACATTTTTCTCATATTCTATTAATTTTTCATTAATATTCCTTGAAAATGATTAAACTATCCTTGTTATTAATTAGCTGTTTGATAATGATTTGTCATATTGATAAATTTCATAAGATACCTCTTACGTTTAACTAATAACGGGGGTAGTTTGGCTTTTTTAAGTGATTTTAACGAAGCGGTTAATGATATGAGACGGGGTGTTATCTCGTGAAATAAGTAAAAAGTCAGTGTTATCCTATGTAATTTCAGAAACACAGCGATATATGGTAAATTAACAAAAATCAGTGGAAAACTTTCTATTAGAAAAAAATAAGGACATTATTTCTCCTTAAACTAATTTATACGAATTTTGTTTACTACTTATTTAATATATTAAAGAAAAGGTTTAATCAATTTGTAAATTTATTAGTTTTTAGTGTATGAGGATGTTGAAAGGTTAGATAAAGTAAGGAAAGAAAGAAGTAAATTAAATTAGCATGTTTAATCTTGACAAGTTTTCAACAATTATGAATTTAATTTATGATAGTTTTTCTAAATTGTCTCTTTTATACCAATTTAAATCATTTATTCAAAATATTTTTTAAAAATCTATAAGTACCATTATGCCTTTAAAAACCTATTTTCTACTTTATGGTACTTAAAATTTTTTAAGTTATTCTTTTTTTTAAAAAAATCAATTTTTTCAATTTGTTGTGATATTTTTAATATCTTTTATTTTTAATATTTAAAATTTATTTTTTAAAAAATTAATAGTTATCTATATTTTTATAGTATTTTGATTTTTTAGGAAATTTTATGAATTTTTAACACCTAGCGGCATATTATGAACTTTCAAAGTTACTATATGTTAACTAGCATGAATATTATTGTCTTTTTTACACATCAATGACTATAGTGGCATTTCATGAATTTTAGGGAAAATTTAGTGATTTTCATAATTTATTGTTTTTTAGTGACATTACATGAAATTTATCTATTTTTTATATATTAAAATGTTTAACATGTGAACCGGTCACGTGACTAGGTTGAAAACTTTCACCTAAACCCGTTTCACCTATAACCCTCTTTTCATGGATTTTTCTCCTGTTTTAACGGGTTGGATGGTCGGATGATATGGGCAGCCGTCAAGATGGTCATCCCAATCGTGCAGTTTTTATTCAAGTGAATTTAAGAAGGCAATTTTGATATAAAAGGTCTCATTCTTTAGCAATTTTAACTCATTATTTTTAACTTCACTCCTTTTAAGTTATCTTTTTTAGTAATATATCAAATATTTTTCTCATCAATCACTTCTATACATACTGATACTTCTGAGGTTTGAAAAAATTTAACAAAATACCCTAAGCTTTGTAACATATTACAAAATACCGCTGAGATTAGACCTGGCAATTTTGACCCAACCCGAAACCCAACCCGAACCCAACCCATACTTTTGCGGGTTAGGGTCTTGATTATTGACCCATCTATTTTTTGGGTTGGGTTAGGGTTATAAGCTAATTTTGTGGGTTGGGTTAGGGTAGAGATTTAAACCCATGACCCAACCCGAAACCCGAAATATATTTGTTAATAATAAAAAATAAATTATTAATTCATATATATATATATATATATATATATATATATATATATTTTCAGATCAAACTATACCTTAGCCTTAAGTCCAAATGCAGTTGGACTATCCAATCTTTAATAATATCACACAATCTTAACTAAACAGTCTACCCAACCAGATGCATATCAAACAAAGGCCCAACCAAACCTTAACATAATGTTGAAAACCCTAATGCTCTCGTCTTGCACATCCATCTTTCTTCTCTACGTCGTTGTTCATGTCTATGTCGCTCTTCATCTTTGCCCAAGGTTTGTTTTTCTTATTCTCACGCTGATAATGTTCTTGAGAACATAGGTATGTTTATATTATCTACAAGAGTGAACAAAAGTATGTGATATATATTTTTGTAAGTATAATCTTGATTATAAACCTCTTAGTGAATTCTGAAGTCAGCAATGCGGAAAGCATGCAACATAAAAGTTCCTCAACTGTTGATAAAGATTAAGTTATTGCGATTGTACTTTTCTCAAGCATGAGCACTTAGTTTAAACCGGTGTAATTATTTTAAAACTATCAATCATAGTTTGAGGCTTTGAGCTCTTAGTTTATAAATTATTTCTAACTCTAGAAGATTTATCTTTAGTATATTTCTCAAATGCATAATGAAGATTTTCATTTGTGTTCCCCTTTTTATTACGGGCACTAGGATCATGTGCATATCTGGATAGGATTATTCCCCAACAGTGGTAGAGCTTTAGGCTCAGATTGATAAAAATAAACTTATGAAAAAAGTATGAGTTATGGAAATTGGTGCAGTAATTTAGATTCTTCACATAACTTGGAATTTGTTTAAAGTTAGGTCGTTCAAGCAAGATTATTTCACTTTCTTTTGTTTCATCCTAATTAGTGTGCCAGCTAACACTGGATTTTTTTATTAATTTCCTAGTCCATCTAAATTATTGTATGCTTAAAAAATGGGTTGGGTGGGTTGGGTTAGGGTTGAAGGATTTTAAACGGGTTGGGTTAGGGTCATGATTTTCTGACCCTTCCATTTTTGGGTTGGGTTGGGTTGATGATATTTTAAATGGGTTGGGTTAGGGTTGATATCAACCTGACCCATCGACCCAAGTTGCCAGGTCTAGCTGAGATTCAATTTCATTACGAAATACCTATCCGTTTAAATTCTGATATATTATACTTTTCACAATCCCATTTTATCCCTAACACCATATATATGCTCTATAATAATCTCACGGGTATATGATCAAAGTTTTTATGTAAATGTATAAAACTTAAATAAATTGCACAAAAAAATAAAGATCATATAAATTTTAAAAACATTTTTAACAAATGACAAAAAATTATAAAAACACACAAAAAACCAATTAAAATTATATATTTTCAAAAACAAATATGATAACACACTAAATTTTTTTAAAAAAATTGTTAAAAACTACACTTTGAATTGTTAAAATGTCACGGAATTTTAAAACTATTACAATAGATGTCATAAAATAAAATAATTTATAACATTACATTAAATATACTAAAACCTAAACAATTTTATAAATAATAAACAATATATAAATAATACGACGAATATCAAAAGTAACATCAAAATCATAATTTAAAATAATAAAAAAAGTATAAAAACAATAAAAATGAACATTTTCTTGTGATAATGAAATTTAAAAAATATTTATTAATAAATTCTATAATTTATTATATTTTTAATGATTTAATATATTTAATGCAATTCTCATAATTGTTAACAATTTTAAATCAGCACTATAAATTTATTAAATTATATGACATTTTAAAAACTTATGTGTAGTTTTCTAATATAAAATTTTAAATTATCTATTCATTTCCATTTTTTTATGAATTTATATTATTTAGTCCTTTCGACATTTATATATTTTTTAATAAAAATTGTTGAACTTATAACCTTGAGGTTATTGCACATGTACATGTATATGGTACGAGAGGTAAAATGGGAATAGGAAAAGTATAAAGAAAATTTCATAAAACGCACAGATATCTTTTGGCTAATTTATGAAATTCCACTGAAAAAAATTAAGAATTATGAAGTGCCACTCAATTTTTCATGAAATTCCACTATAGTCGTTGACGAGAAGGAAAAAAGACAAAAATACTCTGCTAGTTAACAAATTAAATTGAAAATGTTCACAATATGTCAAATGGTATTAAAAAAATTCAAACAATCAAAAATTAAAAAATAATATAAACTTTTTAAATAATTATAAATTATATGAAAATAAATGATAAAAATCAAAAATTATTTGAAATATCATAAAATATTGAAAGTTTATATAATTCATATAAAACTAAATTAAGTTTATTAAGTTACTTAAAAATAAATATAAATTTGTAAGGACATACCAGTTCTAAAATAATTTTAAAAAACTATTACCTTTTTTTAAAATAATGTCATAAAATATTTATAATAATTAAAATAATATGTAGAAAATTTAAAATCTTTTTATAAGTATAAATTTTTAAGCACATTGTATAAAAAAAATTACCCAGTTTTAAATATTTTCAGTTAGCAATAAAAGCTGGGGCATTATTTTTCTTAATAAACTAATTTTCTCTGTTTGTTTACTACTTTTCAATATGTTAAGGCAAATGTAAAATCTATTTGTTAATTTATATGTTTTTAATGAAGAAGCATGATGAAGAGTTGAAGAAAGTAACGAAAAAGAGAATACATAAGTTACCATGTTTAATCCCGTCAACTTTTCAACAACTATGAATTTTTTATATTAGTTTTTCTAAATTAACTCTTTATATTCATTTAAATCGTTTCATCAAAATAATTTTTAAAAAATTTTTAAGTACTTTTATTTCTTTAAAAATCAATATTCTATCTTATGGTACTTAATATTTTTCAATATTTTGTATGTTTTTATATTTATAATATTGTCAGTTTTCAATATTTTATAATTTATTTAAATATTTTGTATGGGTATTTATATTTTTTTATTGTATTTCAAATTTTTTATGATTCTTTTTAATTTTTTGAATACTTGTGGCATATTGTAAACTTTCAAAGTAGTTTGTTAACTGCGGTAGGGGTATTTTTGTCTTTTTCCTACTGGTCAGCGTTTATAGTGGCATTTTATGAATTTCAGGGAAAATTTTGGGACATGAAATACCCCAGACTTAAATATAGTGATTAAATTATTCTAATATGATATTTTGAGGCCTAATGATGCCTAAATAATTTTGTTGAAGAAAGTAAAACCAAAAGAAAAGAGAAAACGCTTAAAAGGCACAAGGTATATGACCTTAACCAGAGTCCTAGATGGATTCCTAAGACTTAGTTATACACTAAGAACATGTGAGAAAAATTACCGGAGAAAACGAATCCATATAGTGGATTAAAAACACAAATGAAGTCCTAAAGCACGTTTTTCGAGAAAACCCAAAAATGTGACTTTAAGTGGTTTAATGGACATATAAAAATTATAGTTTATCATATAACTATAATTAGACCTTAATGAAGGTCTAAGAACCATTAAAATTAAATAAACAAGAAAAATCCGGAAAACGGGCTCGGTTGATGAATAGTGTCAAACAGGGAAATTTAGGAGTGTTTCTTGTGAAAAGACGAAAACACCCTTGCCCAATTAGAAGAGGGGGCCGGTTTTATGGAGTGATGACTCATCATTCTCCTCTCAACTCTCTAGACACACTATTAGTGAGAAAATGACAAAATGCCAAAAAGTAAATAAAAGTACATATTTGCTTTTTTTGTCTTCTCTCTCTTCCATTCCTCCCTCTCTCACGTTTTCTTCCTTCTCCCCAGACCCTCTAATCTCCCTTCTTCTTCCTCTGGCGATTTTACAGTTCCTCACCATTTGAGCTTTCTTTTCCACCTTTCAAAATTCTCGAACTCCAAAGTTGACCTCCTGTGAGCCTCGATTTTTAAACCCTATCCTATGTTGATTAGATTGATTGGGATTTGATCGGGTTTTAGGTCCACTTATAGCCTAAGTTTAATAACTAAGTCATATAACCATAATTATTAAACCCTAAGCTGGCTCACTAGAACCTATTGTGAGTCGCCACCTAATTTTAACCTAGATCAAATTAGGAAAGGAGAGTTCGGGTTCGGGGGCTTGATATTCGACTTATTTAGGGTTCAATTACTTTCATTACCCCTAGAAGTCGTTTTTTCTCTACTTAGTTTAATTACGGCTTATTACGAGTCGTTTAACCTAAGTGCGCGCTTCTGATTTTTTTTTGTATTTTTAACATTTTTTGATAGAAATTAAAAGTGAAATTAAAACTACCTAAACTAGGGTTTTGAGGCAGAATTAGGTCAAATTTTAATTATGTCCGTAGCCACGGACCTGATGTCCGTAGACCTGAAGACCAACCACGGACCCCAATTGAATTACATGATTACGAAAACAAACCCAAAATAAAAACGTAAACTTGAAAAGTCCGGGGCCACGGACAGGGTGTCCGAGGGCCCGGACGTGTACTGTTAAAAACCCTAAAATTTGAAAATAAGAAATCTCGCCACCGTCCGTGGGTGTCCGTGGTCACGGATGACCCGTCCGTGGTCCCGGACCATGCGTCCGAGGTCACGAACCACCCACGGACAGTGGGTTTTTGATGGTTCCCGACGGTGTTTTTAGCTCAAAATTTATGTACTTGTAGCCTGAAAGATGTACAAGATGTTAGTGATTAAAAGTTTTCAGTTTGAAGTCGAATAATGCATGAAACTTAGCAAACAAGTAACAAGGCAGTAGCTAAAACAATTAATAATACAGAGGTCGAGAAGAGTTGGTTTGAACCCAAATTTTGAGACAAGACTGATAAAGTCGTAGAGAGTTAGGAAAGTGGAATTTTTACCTGTTTTTACCTTCAGGTTTACAACGATTCTTCACATCGGGATTCGTCGAATGCTCCGTTGATGGCAGACCCGAAAGGTTTTCGAACCAAGCTTCTGGTTGTTGGTTGTTCTTGCTGTTCTTCACGCTTTGATGGTGTTTATGTGGGGTTTTGATGATTATTGATGCTTTGGGAATTGGAAAACGAGTTAGATGGTGATTTTGGGGGAATTTCAACTAGTAGAAAAAAGATTTTAAATGACGCACTTTAAACCACGGTTAATCACATAGCCGTCATTTAAAAGTTTTAAACCACGGTTATTAGAATAACCGTCACAAAAATTCTCGGCGGGAGATTTTATACCACGGTTCTAGGTGGAACCGTCGTATATAGCTTGGCGCGTTGCATTTTATACCACGGTTCTGGGTGGAACCGTCGTATATAGCTTGACGTGTTGTATTATATACCACGGTTCTGTGTGGAACCGTGGTATATAGCTTGACGCGTTGTATTTTAAACCACGGTTTTGTCAAAACCGTCGTTTTTAGTCGTGGTCAAACAACTTTAAATGACGGTTTTTTGGTAGAACTGTGGTATATAGTCTAAGCGGGAATTCAAATTTTCGGCGAAAATTAACGCGGCTCTTTCTCTTTCTCTTATTATATATATTCTCTCTCACTGTTTTACAACCAATTAACACTGTCGAACAAGGAACACATATATGCTCTGCAACTCTTCTTCTTCTTCTTCTTCTTCAACTCGCGGTAATTTTTGTAACCCACCGGCGAACATGCTCTTCGCCATGCTGGAAAACAAGGAACACATGTTGTTCCTCTTCACTGTAATTTTTGCAAACCTAACCAGCAAACAAGGACATGCCCTGCGCCTCTTGTTTTCACGGTAATTTTTGCAACCCACACTAGCGAACAAGGAACACATGCTCTGCACCTCTTCTTCACTGTAATTTTTTGCAACCCTAACCGGCGAACGGCTCCGCCCTCTCTCATTCTCTTTCACAGTAATTTTGTAACCTACCGACGAACAAGGAACTTAATGCGACTTCACTCATTATTTAGCAACCCTAATTCACAAACAAGGAACATACATGTTCTGGCCTCTTTATTCTCTTCTGTCTGCGCTCTCTGTTGAGAAATTATCATTGAAGGCGGTGCCGCTAAATCACCGGCGAACTGGAAAAAAATTCACAAACTATAAACCACGGTTTTATGTATAACCGTGGTTTATTATTGATTTTATACACTATATACCACGGTTTTAAGAATAACCGTCATTTATAACACGCTTTATACCACGGTTCTATGCGGAACTATCATTTATAACACACTTTATACCACGGTTTTGACTCCCAACCGTGGTATAAAGTCAATGAAATATCGCGGGAGAAGGGGTCTTAAACGACGGTTTCGACCAACCATGGTTTTTTCGCTTACTTTAAATGACGGTTATGAACCGTCGTTTATAGCTATTTGTCAATACACGACGCGAGCATAAACCACGGTTCCTAACCGTGGTATATAGGCAAAATAACCGTGGTTCAAAACATTTTCTGCACTAGTGTTTGGTATGGTTTTGGTGACCGGGTGCTGTAAAACGTGAGAGAGAGAGGAGGCAATGCTTTCTGACTTCCTAGGGTTCTTGAGCTTATCAGATTCTGATTTGGTCAAAAGATTTATTTAGACTTTCTTAAAGATACAGAAAATCTAGTAAAAGTAAGATTTTTTGGAATTTTAATTAAGTGACTTCCCAAAGGAATTTTGCTGTGAAATTTTAGTCACGTGTCAAGGATGGCAATTATGATTTTTCTGAAGTGGAATCGAATTTTTTAAATGTAGGAATATTTTTAAATTCAATTTCTCGTCAGATTCAATCGGAAATTGCTAGAAAATTATTGGGAATTCGAAAAATCAAAATTCCAACGCCATTATGCTTAAAATGTCATCCTCTATCATGGGTTAAAATTTCAAAACATTTGGAGTTGATTTGAGCCACTTTCGTAGGAGAGATAAAGCTCATGGGGGGCTTAGGAGCCCTGAAAAATCACAAAAGTACCCCTGAAGGTGACTAAGCTGCCCTTGATGCCCCGGAATGCACCGATCGAATCGGGAATTCTTGCTGTTTGACCAAACTACCCTTTTTGCACCAATACCTCAAGGGACTCTCCTGGGGGGTTAAAATTTTGGGTATAACAGATTGCCCCCCGTCAACTAGACTTTGTAATGAATATAAAAAGTCTGGTTGATGCTTGAGTGATGCCCCAAAATTTTGGATCGTGAACAGACCCTGCATGCCGTTGGAAACTAACAAGCCGCCTCGAGATATTCTAAGGCACTGACTACCTATAAGTAAAATGAAATGAAGTAATGTCAAGCGATTCTAAGGCGTTGACAACCTAAAAAAAGTAAAAATGAAATAATGTGAAGCAATTCTAAGGCGTTGACAACCTAAAAAGTGAAAATGAGATAATGTCAAGCGATTCTAAGGCGTTGACAACCTAAAATGTGAAAACTGGGTGGTATGCAAATGCAAGAATGTTGAAATGTTAATGATGCCGATGATACTGATGATGCTCGGATGCTTCTAGGGACCGAAACCCGTGCCAATGCTCCTGGCTGGACCCAATGTGGACTTATTGCCATCGCCCCCCAAGCCGGTGTGCAGGGATAACTCCTGGTAAAAACCCTGGGGACTTATTGCCTTCGCCCACCATTCGTTAATCCCAAAGTAAGCTGACATAACACAGGAGGATTTATTGCCATCACCTTGCCAACTTTTCTATCGCCAGGTCTTGTGACGCGCCTGGATAATGCAACTAGGTCTTATGACGAGCCTATATGAATGAGATGAATGCAATGTGTTTGATGAGAGTGGGTAAGCTAAAGGGTAATGTTAGGTCTTACTATGAGCTTAAGGGAATGCAACTAGGCCTTATGACGAGCCAAAAATATGGTTCTCGGTCTTATGACGAGCCTAAGGATGGTTCTAGGTCTTATGACAAGCCTAAAGGTATGCAACTAGGTCTTATGACGAGCCTAAAGATTGGATCTAGGTCTTATGACGAGCCTAAAGGATGGTTCTAGATCTTATGATGAGCCTAAAGGTAGGATCTAGGTCTTATGACGAGCCTAAGGATGGTTCTAGGTCTTATGACGAGCCTAAAGATTGGATCTAGGACTTATGACGAGCCTAAAGGATGGTTCTAGGTCTTATGACGAGCCTAAGGATGGAACTAGGTCTTATGACGAGCCTAAAGGTTGGATCTAGGTCTTATGACGAGCCTAAAGGTAGGATCTAGGTCTCATGATGAGCCTAAGGATGGTTCTAGGTCTTATGACGAGCCTAAAGATTGGATCTAGGTCTTATGACGAGCCTAAAGGTAGGATCTAGGTCTTATGACGAGGCTAAAGGTTGGATCTAGGTCTTATGACGAGCCTAAAGGTATGCAACTAGGTCTTATGACGAGCCTAAAGGTTGGATCTAGGTCTTATGACGAGCCTAAAGGTATTCAACTAGGTTGATAGGATCAGGGTGTTGACCGAGTAGGTCTGAGGTGTTAGTCTCAGACCAACTCTGCTTGAAGAATAAACGTATGCAGAAAATAATAACGCGGAAGCTTTTGTTTTAAACTTAAAAAGATAGGATTCTGCTTGTATTGAAATTCAATGTGAATTACAACCTAGCTTCCTATCTTGGGATTCGACAGAAGTATTCTGTCTCATCCAACACTCGCTCTACTCTCGGCTTTGATCAATGCGTAACAAGGAGTAAAGGGGAGTGTTCTATGTGTGCTCTCTAGGTAATAAATACCTAAGCTAATTGACAATATCTCACTAAGATCTCTCAAAAATACTTTCTCTCTCAAAGCGGTGTTTCTCTCTCTCAAAATGATCTAGAATGCACACCGAATCTAATTACAATCCTTTGCTTATATACTTGCTAAACGGTTTCCTAAATCTTCGGTATTGTCTTCATGTAGCGGCTGCTCGACTTGGATGCGCAAGTATCGGAGTTTTTTGTTGCTCCACGTTCTCACGTTGTACACACTTCCACACATCCGAGATTTCCGCAGCCACTCGGTAGTGTCGCGCCCTGGTTGATCAGAGACAAGTGAACAGGTCTTGCTGCAGAGGTACTCGAGCTGGTGAGTTACGACACCAAGTCTTTCTGCAGAGCTACTTTGACTGAGGAGGCAATCATCTGCCAAACTAAGTCTCCGACAAAATTCCCCCTTTTTGCTGATGATGGCAAACTCAGTGCATCTGGCATAGACTTTTGTAGTTTTTAATGAATGTACCTGCAAAAAGAACAGATAGCAAGGCAGAGCAACTATCTCGGGAGAACAACTCACTGTTTGTTCCCCCTTAAACAAATATTCCCCCTTAAGTTAATGTAGTTGATAAGAGCAGATAAAAACTACAGTATGAAACTACTTCAAATACGACTTAGCAGAAATAAAACCAATCCGAAACAAGATGAGGCCTTCAGAGGCACTCAGCGTCCACACATATTTATCCGCATAAACCAGCCGCGGGATACACCGCTTCCCCCGTTTGCCTACATCAGGGGAAACACATTAACAGTATCCAAAAACACATAATCCAAAAAGTCATGAAAACAATCCACCAGCGCAAATCCAAGAGTATTAAAAAATCAGTCAATCCTAAGAGTTAGAGGGGGTGGGGTAAAGAGTTAGTCATCTCCTCGATCCATTCCTGTGTCCTCATCCCGTGCTCCATCTTCCCCCAAAGTCTCAGCACCATCCATTGCCTTTGCCACCGCCAGAGTTTCAGCAAAAGTCTCCCTGAACTCCTCCGCCATCTTCTGGACTCCTCCTACAAAGATATTCATCGTCTGTTTGTGGTTTTTGTTGAGGACGTCGATGAGCATGTTGATCTTTGTGGATAGAGTGGCGAGGTTGTTCTCGAACGTAGCTACCCGTTCAGACAGAGATGCTGTGTCAGGAGGGGATGTTGTTTTTGGAAGGAGGATTTGGCTTGGAGACAGACTTGTTCTGAAAGGATGGTGTTTTGTTGTACAAGATCTGTCCAAGAATGCCGGTTTCGGTGATACGACTAGCTTTTGAGGGATCGAGTTTTATTTCACAGTGGGTGAGGATTTTTGGGAGCCAAAAGATATACCCCAGAGAGTGTCAGGGTGAGGAGATGGTTGAGGCTATGTGATTGAGGATGAGATTTGGGAGGTTTATTTTTTGGTGATGAATGAGGCAGTACATAATCGCAAGATCAAGTGGGCGGACAAACTGGTTTCCTTCCTTTCTAGGTACCAAGTTTTTGATTACCAAGGTATGAAGCATTTGGTGTGTATTAGACAGAGCGGGTCGGTCTAAAGAGTGACCAACTCTGCTATTGGGTAAAAAGAAATCATAAACTTCCTTAGCAGGTATGAACCCTAGATCAGGAAATCCAGCCCTATCATAGAACTCTAGTACGCTAGTTGGAATTGCTAGATGAGTTGCAATGGAGTTGGAATCAAGGATTATAGCTTTGTCATGTACCTCAGTCATTATTTTGCCTTTACGAATGACGCAATTTTGGTAGAACTGGGTGCCTCATTTTCATGGTAGGTCTGAATGCCGTGGAACAAGTGTATCCAGTTTTGAAAGCGGAGCATCTCCTCGAACATGTCGAACTCCATTGAGTGGAGCCCCTCTAGGTCGAGTAGCTTTCCTTTCACCAAGTTGCGGGACTCGGCTGAATCATCGGGTGGTAGGGAGTAGACGACAGAGTGAGTGTCGATCAGGCCTAGCCTTGGAGCAGGTGTTGGTGGGACAGACTCAGAGTGAGGACGGAGTCGTTTTCTAGTTGAAGTTGTTACTGTGTCGGAGTCCGCTTGAGTTGATGAGTTGGTTGTGCTGCGCGGTTTTTCTTCAGGTTAAGATGTCGTGACGACTGGGGATGGTGCAGAGATAGGAACTTCAGGAGTGGGTTTCGAAGATGACGGTGGGCACTTAGCCCTTGATCTTAGGGTTCGAGTAGCTGGGGGTCTAGGGACATTGGACTTGGAACAGCGGGTTTTCTTAGGAGGATGTGAGTTTTCAGGTGCAGCAGGTTGGATTTCGAGATCATGTACCTCTGCAGGTTCTTTGGCAGGGGAGTTGGGGCTGTGGGTTTTGATTTTCTTGATCAGTGGGTGGAAGGGAGCCAAACTGGAGTTTTGTCGGGGATTTAGTTATGGTGTCTGGGGTGGGTATGATCGGGGTGGTAGGTGGTGACGATTGTTTGGTGGGAGAGGGGGTGTTTTCCGATCGTTGGGACGCCGTAGTGTTGACGATGAGGGTGGGGTTAGTGGAGACATTGGGTAAGGGGGTGGTGATTGGCTGGGTGTCGATTGACATGGCGGGGGCGACAGCGGTGGAGTCGGAGGTGGAGGTGGGTGTTTGTTTGGCTTGGAGAATAGTGAGTTTGTTGATTAGGGCTTGGAGTAGCTGGGATCATTGGGTAATTCAGCGTCGGAAAACATGGAGGTTTGCTTAGGGTTAGGGTTTGAAGCCATGACAGTCTTTAGTTGATGGTAGAGGGCAAAGGTTGGAGAAGGCGAAGAGAGGCAAATAGGCTGGGACAGGGAAGAGAGAAAAGAAAACTGACGTCGGGGATATAGGCGGACGTAGTGTGTCAGGGTAGGTGTGGGCTGATTGGGTGAGAGAGGGTGTTGCGGATTATAGGGCGAAGATTTCACGGGTTGTTGTTCATAAAGGAAAAACTCTTGTTTTTGTTGCGCCGGTGTTTTGTTTATAAGACAGACGGACTATGTCTTCAGACGTATTTATGCATTTCACCCAAACATTGAAAAAACAGGAGAATGAGATACAACCTTAGCTAGGTCATACAGGTCATACCTAGTTGTGAGTGCAGAGTTTCAAAAGGACCTCGTTGCAACAGTTTGGTGAATATGTCTGCAAGTTGATTTGAAGTAGAACGTATTCTAGTTGTATCTGCCCTTTTTCAACGCAATCCCTTAAGAAGTGGTGACGAATCTCAATGTGCTTTTCCTTGGAATGATGAACAAGATTTTTAGATAAATCAATAGCACTATTGTTGTCACAGAAAATTGTAGTACAAGTAGGAGGAATGAGATAATCCTGTAGTTGTTGTTGTATCCAGAGTATCTGTGCACAACAAGCAGCTGCGGAGACATATTCGGCCTCAGCAGATGACAAGGCTACCGTGTTTTGCTTCTTTGTAGGTGCGATTCTTTTGGGTTTGCCTGAAATCTTGCACAGAGACATACAACATAGAGAATGTCAGGCCTACTTGTTGTTAAATAAAGGAGAGAACCTATCATACCTCTGTATAGTGTAGCATCAACGGCAATTCCTTTTTCATCCAGATGTAGTTTCTCTGTTGCGGACATTGGAGTAGGTGTGGTTTTCGAATCCTGCATCTTGTATTTGATTAGAAGCTAGTGAATGTATTTTTGTTGATGAATTTGAGTCCCATTCTCTTGCTGAATGATTTGAAGACCTAAAAAGAATTGTAATTCTCCAAGAACACTCATTTCAAACTCTTTACTCATGAGATCAGAAAAGAATGAGCATAATTCAGGAATAGTGGATCCATAAATTATATCATCCACGTAGATTTAGACAATGAGTATGTCTTCACCTTTGGTGAGAGTGAAAAGAGTTTTGTCCACCTTACCTTGGATGAATCCATGAGACAATAAGTAAGATGAGAGACACACATACCATGCCCGAGGTCCTGCTTCAGACCATATAACGCTTTGTCTAACTTGTAGACATACTCCGGGTGGTATGGGTCTTCGAATCCTGGTGGTTGAGCAACATAAACATCTCTGTCGATGTATCCATGTAAAAATGCAGTTTTTACATCCATTTGGTAGAGCTTCATACCTCGATGAGCCGCGTAGGCCACGAGTATTCGAATTGCCTCAATTCGAGCTACTGGAGCATAAGTCTCATCGTAATCAATTCCTTCGGCTTGGGTGTATCCCTGAACTACGAGTCAAGTTTTGTTACGAGAGATATTCCCTTGATCATCTAACTTGTTGCGAAACACCCACTTAGTACCAATTGGTTTATGGTTGGTTGGACAGGGAACAAGTCGCCAGACAGAATGTCATTGCAGAGAATGTAGTTCTTCTTGCATGGCGAATATCCAGTCATGGTCCTGTAGAGCTTGTTGGACATTCTTAGGTTCGATGGTGGATAGGAAGGCATTAAAGGCACAGAGATTTTGATGGGTCCCACTGCGTGTTTGAACTCCTTTAGAGGGATCACTAAGGATTTGAGTGATTGGATGAGCAGAGGCTTGTTGGAATTTTCTTGCGGAGGTTGATGAAAGACTAGTGGAGGGATCTGGTGTTTGGTGATTGTGAGGTGTGGTTGTAGTTGTGGGTTGTGGAGGATGTTGTAGGTCATTTGTGGGGGTAGGTGAGGCATCTTTGAATGAGTCATCAAGGTCATCGTCACTGTCGGAGGATGAGTTTGTCGGAAGAGGTGTTTGTGGTGGAGGGATGGTAGCTACTGGAATTTCAATGAAGGTAGTATCTGAGGCATCTTCATGAGGTTCATGTGGATTGTGCTCGCAGTCACTGGAGTTAGAAAGCTCTTCAAAGCGGATGTGAGGACTTTCTTCAAGACACGATGTTCGTTTGTTGAGTACTCTATAAGCTCGATTATGGGATGAGTATCCAAGGAAGATTCCATCATCACTTTTAGATGCAAATTAACTTGCCTAGATTGTCTTTTCCATTATTGTGTATGAAACACTTGCATCCAAAGCGCCGTAGATGAGTTACTAAAGGAGGACGACCTTTGATAATTTCATATGGGGTTTTGCCGATGAAGGGATGAATTGACGCTCGATTCAAAATGTATGCTGCAGTGTTGATGGCTTCTACCCAGTATGAAGCTGGAAGGTTACTATCAATGAGCATTGTTCTTGCCATTTCTACCAAGGTGTGATTCTTTCATTCTACTACTCCGTTTTGTTGTGGAGTACGAGCAGCTGATGTTTGATGCATGATTCCCTTTGTCCTGCAAAATTCTGTACCGTTGTCAGAACGAATTGTCTTGACAGTAGTGGACAGTTTGTTAGTAATCATATTGAACAGAGTTTCGAATTCAGAAAATGTCTCCGATTTGTTCTTAAGAAAGAGTACCCATGTCTAGCGCGAGTAGTCATCGACGATGACTAGAGCATACTTCTTACCACTCTTGCTTTGAACACACATTGGTCCACATAGATCCATGTGCAGCATGTCCAGCGGAGACGTTGTAGACTTCTCTGTTTTACCTGGAAAGCTTGCTCTCGAATGTTTCCTTGTACGCACGCAAGACAGAGAGTGTCGGTCTGGAAGAAGTTTGTCTGAGGATGTCCTACTACAAGATTTCTATTTTTGATTTTGTTAAGGAGTTTGCCGTGTACATGACCTAAACGAAAGTGCCATAAGGAGATATTTTTGTCCTGTACACTGAGACAGAGAGTGCCATATAGGTTTGGGTTTTCAAGAGATAACTTGTAAAGATTGTTCACCCTTACACCAGTGGCTTTTAGAAGACCTGTTTGCTCATCAAAGATTTTGCAGTCAGAGGCCGAAAAGAGAACAACGTTAGAGAGATCACATATTTGAGAAATACTTAGAAGGCTATGTCCAAGACCATCTACTAAATTGACATTTTCTATCTTAAAGAGGGAGTGAGGTTAAATACCAATGATTTCACCATGAGCATTGTCACCAAAAGTTACCTTTCCCCCATGGTGTTGAGAGAGAGTCGTGAACTTGTCAGGGTCTCCTGTCATATGTCGTGAGCATCCACTATCTAGAAACCAAGAGTCATTGTCCACGGTCTCTCCCTACAAAACAATCAGATGTTAGACTTGGGAACCCAGGCGAACTTGGGTTCCCTCTTTGAAGCAAAAGAGCTGTGAAGATTCGTGCTTTAGCAGAGTATGTAGACGTTGCATATTGAAAGATAAGTCTCTGCCAAGCTTATGACATGATGTGTGAATGTGCCCGTCGTAGCCATAGTAACCACAAATTAATAGAGAAGGTAGGTGAACATACTTCTTTTGTCAACGAAATTTGTTTTCAAATTTTTCTTTTTGGAATTTTCTTCGTTGAAGATCGTTGGGTTTTGAAGCCATTTTGGGCAAATTAACTTTGCCTTTGTTTTTCAGACAGTGAGGGGGATTCGATGATGAGACCGATTCCATATGAGCCTTTTTAAGAGCAATTTTTAGGGAATTGACCTCTTTCTCGAGTTGAACTTGCCTCTCATTTGACTCTCGAAGTTTGTTTTCAAAGAATTTTGGTTTTTGCATGGCAGCGACCTCACGGACAAAGGTAATCGGTTTGAAGAATTTTTGAGGGATTTTGGAACGATTTTTCTGTAGAGACAAAACTTGGGTCTTTAAGGAACTGATGAGACTGTGAGCATCTCTTAACTCACTTTCAAGTTTTTCGGCCTTTTCTTCAGACTTTTGCAACTTAAGCTGGTTGTTGTTGACATGACCCTTTAACACTTGAATTTCTTCGTAAAGAGAAGCTATCCTCTCTTGTTCTTTAGTTAATTCGAATTCAGGATGATTGAGGTCTATGTAGTAAGTAGATAAATATAAAGAAGGAACATCACATGAGTCTGAGAAATATTCAGTTACCTCTAAAGAGGGACTCTTGTATACTTGACTTTTATGAGCCATGAGACAGATTAAGCTTGATGTTATAATCTCAGGTTCTTCTGAGTCAGAATCTCCCCATGCTGAATTTGCCATTAGTGATGATTGCTCACGGTCATCTTTTTTCTTGAGTGGACAGTTGTTGGCGTAGTGCCCCGGTTTCAGGCATTTGAAGCATACTCGGTCTCCAGTTCCAGTATTCCCTTGCTGATTGCGGTTGTATGGTTGATATGGTTGATTTTGGTTTTGGCTAAACCTGTTTAGACTATTTCTTTCTGATCAATCTCGCATGAATTTCTTTAAGTTCTTGACCAACATGGCCATATCTTCGAAGGTGTTCGCTGATCCTTCCTCTATTATGCCATCAATCAGAGTGTCCCGTAGCTGCTGGATTAAATCCTGATTTAGAGAGGTAGTCTCATAATGGGACGACTCGTTCTGGTGAGCTGGTGTCTGACTGGGTGTGGTCTTCACCTGCAAAGCTTGATTCACGTTAGAATAGGAGACAGTATGGTTTGAGTGAGAAGCGTTACCTCTGTTTTTGATATTCATTTTGTATTTGTTGATGGACTGAAGATAGGACCCTAAGTCAGTCAAGGTCCATTTTTCTAGGCTTTTGGAAGCCTTCGTGGAGATAACACTCTCGGTCCATTCTTCACCCAGACTATCCAGAAATTTGTTGTTGATGTTTTCGTTGGACTCTCCAATCTGTATCTCTTCCATGGTAGCAGTGAGTTTAGTGAATCGTGCAAGCATGTCGCCGAGGGATTCTCCTGGCTTTCCCACGAAGTTTTCATAGTCCATCTTCAGTTCTTGTATCTTTGATTTTCAAAGCTCAATATTTCCTTCGTGAACAGCTCGAAGGTGATCCCAGATGTCTTTCGCTACCTTGATGTGATACACTCTTCTCCTTTCGGGTGGAGAGAGACTTGTGTAGATGACTCGTACGGCTTGGGCATTTAGCTCAACACATCTGCGCTCCTCAGCCGTATAGGAGCTTGGATCTTTCCCTTCAGGTACTGGGAAGTTACCTTTTGTCACTACCGTCCAGAGTTGTTGATTGAGTGACTAGAGGTGCGACTCCTTCTCGTTTTTCCACATATTGTAGTTTGTGGAAGTTAGCTTTGGGTTCTCCACTTGTATTCTGTTGTTGTTGTTGGTATCTGAAATTTCCACCATTTTGAGAGATTTGTCAGCCAACGCAGGCTCTGATACCACTTGATAGGAATGGAGTGCTGACCGAGTAGGTTTGAGGTGTTAGTCTCAGACCAACTCTGCTTGAAGAATAAATGTATGCAGAAAATAATAACGCTGAAGCTTTTGTTTTAAACTTAACAAGATAGGATTCTGCTTGTATTGAAATTCAATATGAATTACAACCTAGCTTCCTATCTTGGTATTCGACAGAAGTATTCTATCTCATCCAACACTCGCTCTACTCTCGGCTTTGATCAATGCGTAACAAGGAGTAAAGGGGAGTGTTCTATGTGTGCTCTCTAGGTAATAAATACCTAAGCTAATTGATAATATCTCACTAAGATCTCTCAAAAATACTTTCTCTCTCAAAGGGATGTTTCTCTCTCTCAGAATGATCTGGAATGCACACCGAAACTAATTACAATCCTTTGCTTATATACTGGCTAAATGGTTTCCTAAATCTTCGGTATTGTCTTCACGTAGCGGCTGCTTGACTTGGATGCGCAAGTATCAGAGTTTTTTGCTGCTCCACGTTCTCACGTTGTGCGCACTTCCACACATCCAAGATTTCCGCAGCCACTCGGTAGTGTCGCGCCCTGGTTGGTCAGAGACAAGTGAACATGTCTTGCTGCAGAGGTACTCGAGCTGGTGAGTTACGACGCCAAGTCTTTTTGCAGAGCTACTTTGACTGAGGAGACAATCATCTGCAAAACTAAGTTTCCAACATAGGTCTTATGACGAGCCTAAAGGTTGGATCTAGGTCTTATGATGAGCCTATGGGTAGTTCAAAGTGAAAGTGAGTTAAGTGTATGATGGGTGTAAATGAATGTAGGAGGATTAGGGCTTATGTCAAACCTGGAGATGGTAGGGCTCAAGACGGGCCTTTGGGTGTTTGAATGTGGAGGTAGGGCTTAGGATGGGCCTTTGGGTGTGATGTGGAGGGAGGTCTTAGGACGGGCCTTTGGGTGAGATGCGGAGGGAGGTCTTAAGACGGGCCTTTGGGTGTGATGTGGAGGTGCTTGATGCTTTGAACAACCTTCACCTGTTGGGCTGTTGGGTCTCAAATGGTGCTTGTTATTGCAATTGTTGGAATCAAACAACAATTGCCCCCAGTACTTTTCCTTAAGGCAACCTGTGTTTTTTAGGATTTTCCCAGTATTTTCTTTTATTAGTTGCGCAAACCAAATCTCATTCTCACAAGGTCAGAGTTTATCTTGATGTGGTGCTTTCTATCCTACACCCAAAGTGTTTGCTGCTTGCACTCATGCACTCCTTTTGGACAAAACATCTCAACCATTGAATTTGACATTTGTTAGATTTACGCGTTCAACCTGTTACTTTCACATGATTGGATACACAACTACTAAGTCGGAAGTCTTTTAAGCTTATAACGTGGCTATGGGGTGTGATGAATGTCAACAGGACAATGAAGGAATGTTTAAGATATGTGGAGCTATAAGGGTGACCAAAGTTGCAACTTGCACCGTCTCTCGGACTTATCTTCTTTGTCTTGAAGTCGTTTGGCTACTTCGTGATGACTTCGCTTGTGAGCTTGGAACTTGGGACTTTTGGGTTCTTCCTTGCACCTTCTCTCTTTCTTCCTATTTTGGATTTCTTCGAGGCTTTTTAGGTTTGCCTTTCTTTGAATCTCTTTTCCTTCGAGGTTCTTTTGTTTCCCGGTAGAGAGCTATTTTTTATGTTAGCTCATTTGGATCCTGTGTCACTTTGGGACCATTTGCGGATCATTTCGTCATGCTGGTAGCAGTTTTGCTTCTTTAGAATTGTGAAGTTACTGTTCGGAAGTCGGGCTCCTTGCTTCCTTTGGTCACCGGGTCGGTTGTTCATCATTGGCTGGCTTATTTGTGGAGTTTGTAGTGTTGTAAAAGAGGATGTATACGAAAAGCTCAGCGGGGGTGCCTAGGGTGTAATGTCAGGGTTCACAAGCTTTTGGCTGTGTGGTGCTGTACCTAGGTGCTTCGTCATCCCTAATAGTTGTGTATCCGTTCTTTGTTACTTTTCATAGTTTTAAGCGTAAATTTACAAATTATCTCCTTTGGTCGGAGTCATGCCGTTTACCATACCTTTGAATGTGATCTCTTTGGAGTCGTGTAAGAATGACACGCTCTTTTGCTCTTGGTTTTACCGCTCAAGGCACTCTCGTGAAGTGTACACTCAGAGACTTGTTTGCACGTTTAAACAAAGAAATAAACATTATCGTTCCTTAACTCAGATTGCCCCCAGTATTGTTGAGGGGTTTTTTGACAAGCCTTTTGAATACCCAGGTTATTTGTGGAGGATGGTTTTGTGTGTAATGGTGAGTGGTGATAGGGTGATCCTGTGGAGGGGTGATGGGTGATTTTGTGACAACAAATTTTTAGCTTTATGTATTTGGTGAAATTTTGAGAAAGTGAAGTGGTGAGACACATGGGATGTATATGATAAAGGTGGTGCTTGTATGAGGATCTGTGGTGAGTATATGGACGGAGTGATGAGGTCGCTCGTTTTCTTTTTCTTTTTGTTTTGAGTTTTTGGTTTTGCTCTGATGACAAAGATGTACATTTGACTCGAGACACATGGATGATGATTTTTTTCCTATGCGCAAGATACTCTTGGAATAATACTAGATGCAACATGCCATAAATGTCAGAGCATAATAACATAAAAAAAAACTCGTGTCAAACAATACGGGTAAAATAAAAGACAGTATTCTAATCATGCAATACATAGAGAAAACATGAAATCCTAAGACTACGGCTGCGGAGGAGGTGGACGTGGGAAGACCAAGTACATATGAGTCATTAAATCGTCCATACGGCCCTCCATGCGTATCTGCCTACGTTCCATGTGACCCTGAGTAATGTGGAGATATCGGATATCCCTTTGCAAGCTCTCAAGCGTAGCCGGCTGCAGTGGCGGAGCTGATAGAGCATAGTAGGAGGAGAGTGGTATGGGGTACTCAGTTTCTGTGTAGCCTGGCCCCTCGCCCTGGTAGTTGTATCCTCCAGATGGGTCCTCGTGGTACGGGGCATCCTCGGGCTCTGGTGCCTGCTGCCTCTGCCTGGGCCGGACTGGTCTCTAAGAGAAGACTCTGGCCTGCTGCGGGAAGGCCCATCCCTGATCAGCCGAGTAGCCAAGGGACCTCAGCATCTCCATGGTGTAGGTGGGATATAAAGGCTCTCAGTCATCATTCCCCATCGGGACCCGTGCGCACTCGCATAGCCACTGAATGAAACTTGGGTAAACCAAAGCATGGCGACCGGCCCGGGCTGCTATCATAAGGTGGTCTCTCATCAAGACTGACAGCGGGATCAAGCCCTCCTCTGGGTCAGGTGGATGCTGAATGTACCTCATGAGGAAGCAGTAGCGAGCGGAGACGTCGTTACGTGCTTTCGGTAGCACGTTAAGGGACAAGACCTCCAATAACACTCTAACAAGAGCAGTGGGTAAAGTAGAAGGGAGGATCACCTGCTTCCTTGACTGATCCCTCATGGAAGAACGAACGCGCTCTGACAGAGTATAGTGCTGCAGATAAAACTGGCTTGCCTCGCTCTCCTAGGCTGCCATCGCCTTCAGTCCCCTGTGCTCAGGGTCACTGGGATGCAAGCCGTAAAAATGCACAAAATCATCTAAGCCCACAGTAATGGGCTGACCACGTACATAAGATACCACAGCCCCAGTATCGTCCTGGTCCAAGTTAGCATAGAACTCTATGACTAACTCTCTGACATAGCTCCTCGGGCAAGTGAGCATCCCCACCCAGTGAAGGTGTTGAAATAATTGATCGAGGTCGAATGTAGCAATCACCTCGTCGCTGAAGAGTCGCTCCTGCTGAATAGAGATGTCCTGGTTCTCATGGAACCAGCGCTCCTGCTGAGCTCCTCTAAAACGGGTATGGTCATAGGTAGGGGATGCCTCTCTGTGACGTCTGCGATGGGGCTGAGAGCCTGATGCTCTAGCCTCAGCTACCCTACGAGAACTCCTACGACCCTTCATGATATGCCAGTGGATAAAACAAAAGACATATATTTTTATGGGAATTTTAGCAGAGTCTCCCCTAAAGTTCTCATGAATCTCGTGCTTCCAAATGCACTCCACATCGTATAATCAGACCTAGGATCTACCATTCATGCAAACTTTCAATATACCGTGAGCTAGAAACGCAAAAAGCCTCATTTTGCGCTTAAAACGCACTAAACCGAAACGGGCGATTTTTGGTAACTACAAACGGTTTTAACTTTCCAAATCAATTTTTCACGTTTTATAATGTAAAGTTAAAGATAATTGACCATTTAGAATATAAAAAATCAAACTTCGAAAATTTGACCCGAGAATCACAATTGTCGTCTTCTTCCTAGCTCCAAATTTCGTTTGTCTTCATTTCTTCACCAAAATGGACAAATGAGTAGTCAAAATGTAGATAAAACGTACCCAAATACAATGGTGGAAGAATATTTTGGATTGGAAGTTGGGAAAGTGCCGAAATCGGACAAAAATAGTTCGCCCCGGACTTGACTTTGGACACAAGTTTCTGCCTTCATAAGGGCTCGAAAATGAAGAGATCTTGGTATGGAAATGCTCAGAATTGAAAGAGGAATGTTTTGTGAGAAAAATGGCAGTGGAATGGGGTGATTTGGTCAAGAAACTAGGGAGATATGGATGAGAGAAGTTAGGGTTTTGGAAATGGTATGTGCTGGAATGAAAATGTTGAATTTTAGGGAAGAATCCTGATTTGAATCAGGGGATAAGAGTCACTAATCAAAACGGCGCCGTTCGGTGGTCAAGCGGCCGCGCTCAGATCAACGTCCGGGGCCTCGGACGCACCGTCCGGGCCCACGGACACACCCTTTTTTTTTGAAATAAGATTAAAATAGGCCAAAATAAAAGGAATGTGAAATTCAAAGAAAGATTTTTAAAAAAATGGAAAAAGATACAACTTGCAAAAGGCCTTAAAGCATACGGGAAATGGCCCTATGAGCTTCTTCCTGACCAATTCTGGCTTCACCGTCTCTCTTCCTTCTGCATCGATCATTGTCTCGTTCATCCACCCATGAAGTCTTTGGGCCAAACTTTATGCGGAGATGGGCGTTCAGGCCCGGACGTACTGAATTGTGAATATGACTCCTTGACTGAAATATCTTGAAGACACAGCATTTGGGCCGGGATGCTTTCCGAATCTCGATCCGGGTGTGAATTGGAACTGGAGTCAAATCTAAACGAATGGTTTTGATTAGGCCTAAAAGATAATACCTAGACCTAGGATTCTGGGCCAAGGCCCGAGTGAAAAGTTTTTCTTAGGCTAAAATGGGCCTTGGGCCGAAAGAATTTTCAATGAAAAGGCTTGATTGATTTTTCTTGAGTCTTGTGAATTATTTTGAATTTGAGTGAATTTCTTTTCCATGGGCCTAGAACTAAATGGACAATTCAAGTTGGGCTAGAAAAGAAATTACTTAAATCTACATTTTTGGGCCGAAACCCAAATGACCCACATATTAAACCAAACAAGGCTTTTGGGCCACAAACAGTAACACTGCAAAGTCGGGTTGGGCTGAGCTGATGTAGGAAAAGCTCCTATCAATTCTAGGCTAGGTAGTGGGTTGATCACACAAGAAAACAAGGTCCATACAAATTCAACATGTCCTTTCTTGACACTTTAACTGACTTGGGTATGGATCGATCCGGAGAAGTGCTTGGGGCGTGGGCCCAAGTCACCACAAAGGAATAGGGCTTGCACGTTATTCTCTTTGGGCTTCCCCACTTTTTTCACATCACCTAAAGGTGTGCATCTACGGCCGGGTCTTTGGATGACCAAACAAGGCTAGGTAAGGGCACTGTTAGGAAAACGCTTGGGGCTAAAGCCCAGGTATTAAGGGGATGTGGTTAGATGACATCCTCCTCTTTTCCCCCGCTTATTCACATCACCTAAAAGGTGTGAGTCCCTGACAGGGGACCCTCAAACGGGTCCCAGGGTGAGATCGGTTTGCGTGGACCCTCGCTCTCATATGATACAAAGGTGCAGAAAACTAAAGCGCGCATGAAAGTAAACAAACAGAGTAATAAAGCCATAAATAAACTTTTTTGAGTTAAGCCCTCTTTCTTAAAATTAAACAAGTTAATATTAAGAATTTTGTCCCCAGTAGAGTCGCCATTCTGTGAGCCTCGATTTTTAAACCCTATCCTATGTTGATTAGATTGATTGGGACTTGATCGGGTTTTAGGTCCACTTATCGCCTAAGTTTAATAACTAAGTCATATAACCAAAATTATTAAACCCTAAGCTAGCTCACTGGAACCTATTGTGAGTCGCCACCTAATTTTAACCTAGATCAAATTAGGAAAGGCGAGTTCGGGTTCGGGGGCTTGATATTCGACTTAATTAGGGTTCAATTACTTTCATTACCCCTAGAAGGCGTTTTTCCTCTACTTAGTTTAATTACGGCTTATTACGAGTCGTTTTAACCTAAGTGCGCGCTTCTGTTTTTTTTGTATTTTTAACATTTTTTGACAGAAAATTAAAAATGAAATTAAAACTACCTAAACTAGGGTTTCGGAGGCAGAATTATGTCAAATTTTAATTATATTCGTAGCCACAGACCTAATGTCCGAGACCACGGACCCCAATTGAATTACATGATTACAAAAACAGAACCAAAATAAAAACGTAAACTTGAAAAGTCCGGGGCCACAGACAGGGTGTCCGAGGGCCCGGACGTGTACTGTTAAAAACCCTAAAATTTGAAAAATTCGAAAATAAGAAATCCCGCCACCGTCCGTGGGTGTCCGTGGTCACGGACGACCCGTCCGTGGTTCCGGACCATGCGTTCGAGGTCACGGACCACCCACGGACAGTGGGTTTTTGATGGTTCCCGACGGTGTTTTTAGCTCAAAATTTATGTACTTGTAGCCTGAAAGATGTACAAGATGTTAGTGATTAAAAGTTATCAGTTTGAAGTCGAATAATGCACGAAACTTAGCAAACAAGTAACAAGGCAGTAGCTAAAATAATTAATAATACAGAGGCCGAGAAGAGTTGGTTTGAACCCAAATTTTGAGGCAAGACTGATAAAGTCGTAGGGATTTAGGAAAGTGGAATTTCTACATGTTTTACCTTCGGGTTTATAACGATTCTTCACGTCGGGATTCATCGAATGCTCCGTTTATGGCAGACCTGAAAGGTTTTCGAACCAAGCTTCTGGTTGTTGGTTGTTCTTGTTGTTCTTCACGTTTTGATGGTGTTTATATGGGGTTTTGATGATTGTTAATGCTTTGGGAATTGGAAAACGAGTTTAGATGGTGATTTTGGAGGAATTTCGGTATGGTTTTGGTGGGCGGGTGCTGTAAAACGTGAGAGAGAGAAAGGAGGCAATGCTTTCTGACTTCCTAGGGTTCTTGAGCTTATCAGATTCTGATTTGGTCAAAAGATTTATCCCTTTATATGGACTTTCTTAAAGATAAAGAAAATATAGTAAAAGTAAGATTTTTTGGAATTTTAATTAAATGACTTCCCAAAGGAATTTTGCTATGAAATTTTAGCCACGTGTCAAGGATGGAAATTATGATTTTTCTGAAGTGGAATCGAATTTTTTAAATGTTGGAATATTTTTAAATTCAATTTCTCGTCAGATTCAATCGGAAATTGCTAGAACATTATTGGGAATTCGAAAAATCAAAATTCCAACGCCATTATGCTTAAAATGTCGTCCTATATCATGGGTTAAAATTTAAAAACATTTGGAGTTGATTTGAGCCACTTTCGGAGGAGAGAGAAAGCATGGGGGGCTTAGGAGCCCTGAAAAATCACGAAAATTCCCCTGAAGGTGACTAAGCTGCCCTTGATGCCCCGGAATGCGCCGATCGAATCGGGAATTCTTGCTTTTTGACCAAACTACCCTTTTTGCACCAATACCTCAAGGGACTCTCCTGGGGGGTTAAAATTTTGGGTATAACACCTCCATGGAAGGAGCTCTATTTGAAGAAAGAAGCATCCCATTGTGTGCTAGATTACTCCCTTGTTGGTTTACGGTAAAGAAAACTCAAAACACTCTCATTTCCTAGCTTTTCTTGGTGACTGAAAATTCCAACTCTTGAACTCCATTGTTGCTTCTTCTTCTAGCTCTTTTTTGCCTTCAAAAAGAGCTGGAGCATTGCTTGTTTGGTTGCCAAATACTCCATCAAGAAGTTGAAAGGTAAACTCCCATTTAGAGCTTTAAACACTCTCCTTCATGTCATGATTTAAATAAAATCAATCGCATGTATAGACGACAATTAGTTGGGTGTGGCCTGGTAGTAGCGGGTTGCACGACTACCATACCAGTAAGGTGCTGAGCCCCTTTGGGGGCCCCCATTATTTGCAGTACATAGGTGGTTAGTATAAGGTAGAGGAAATTACCGTTCGAGAGTAGGACGGGGACTGCAACAATGCATGGGTAGTTATTTTTTAGTATTTATGTTTTGTTAGTTGTGTAAGGCCGAAATGTTATCGGCAAGTTGAGGATTGTAATAAACTCGGTATGGTATTAATTTGAGGATTGTGTATGGCTCGGTTTAGTAATGAAATGGCTGAATTGAATAAGTACTCGGGAATTCTAGTCCATCAGACAGTTACTGTATTTGAATTAGGCCTTGTTAGACACGTGGGAGGCTAACGGCATTGTATCACCCACCATTTGTAGTAGAATTTCCGCTGTGATTGTAATGATGAATAAGACGGTTAAAGAGTTAATGATGAGATTAGCGATAGGGGTGTTACAGGACATTTCATAATTTTCCACTTTTTAAGTGGCATTTCATAAATTAGCAACAAAAAATAGTGGTTTTTCGTGAAATTTCCTAAAATTTAACGACACAATGGAAATAAAACTTCAAGGCTATGTTGGAGTAAGTTGTAAACCTTAGTGGTATTTTGTGAAATTTGCTCAAACATCAGGGGGGTTTGGTGATGTTTCTGTTAAATAATTTTTGGAAATGATTTATGTATTCCTGAAGGTGAATTAAAGTTAAAATAACAGTTGGTGAATGACTAGTTAGTTTAATTGTTACACGCGACATAGAGTAATCTTTTCCTTGACTCTTGAGAGTGGTAAGGATGTTTCTTGGTCGTTTAATCTAGAGAAGAATCTAAGACATGAAGGAAACCAAATCTTGCGCCGTGCTAGTGTTACGCCTTAATTAACAAAGGTAGGGGTGCAGTGAACAAATTATCAGTCGCAAGAAATATGAGTGTAAATTAAGTTGTCTTTCTCCTCTCCGGATATGCAATGAACTAAATAATAACACAACATCCTGGATTTACCAAGGCAAGGCTAGTCTGGATGATACATGGAAATAAAACCTAAGATTATAATGTTAAACAAGCTAAATCTAAGATAATAGCTAACAATCTTGTTTGATTACTTTATCAGGTGAACTTAGATGAACATATTGAAGTTATGATATATGAAAAAAATTACTTATGGACTTGTATCCCAAACAAGTTAGAGAGAAATGTTCATCCTAGTTAATCTTATGTACTATTAGTTTAATCAAGGATTAGCCCTTTCTCTATGATCTCTTGAGTTTGCCACCTCTACATACGATGAAGCTCTACTTTTTTAAGGCAGTCCTCGGCGGCCCCCTCAGGTGTTGGCTTTTTTGGTGGAGGTTTTGGCATGAAGCCGTTGTCATATGAGAGAATCTTGCTCGCTGTGGGTTAGGTGATAGATTTTGCTTCTTGCGTGCGGGCTAGGACGACTAGTATCACGCTTTTGTCTCATGTTCTGAGGTGCGGCTTGGCGCTAGGAGATTTGGTGATCCTCATTACAGCATTGGAGTGAGGGTTCTAGTGTTGTTATGTGCTGCTAGTTGGATGAGTTGGTTAGCTAGCTGGATGTTGATGCGTTGGCTGCCTTTATGGTTTGTTGCGGGGCGAATTGGCACGCCACGTATGATCTATTGCTTCGGGGGGGGGGGGGGTTCTTCGATTGTTTCACGGGGTTATGCAATATGTTCGTCAATTTCAGGAGCTTCCGAGGAGCAAAGTAGTGGTTGAGGACACCCCCACAGGGTGGGTCAAGGTCGACACTGATACAAGTCAAACTGTAACACCTCATATGAGTAACTGTCTAACAATAACCTAGCCACCTTAAGCCTTATGCCCTCACTTGGGTATAAAAGTGGAAGACTTTGTTGTTGTAGTCAACCCATATGTATCCTTATAAACTAGTCACTTTACTAGCTGAAATAGGAGTAGGCCCCTCCATAGCATCAGGTAACCATACATGAAGGAAAAATTGTGCAGATTTTACAATTGCACCTGTAAAAACTAAAAAGTGCATACAATTCCTAAAAATGAATACTTTTATTATTAGAAATTGATGTATTAAATATTTCCAATAAATCTTGAAATTCGAGACTGCCTACATTCCTTACACAATTAGTCACAAACACGTTTCGACAAGCATTTGCTGCAAATGTAATAGGTCGTGTGAACCAGAACCTATTAATAAATAGGAACACATTTGGGATGGGTATCACATCCATCCCGACACGGTCACAAGTCAGCGGGATTGAAAAAATGAGATATTATTTTTTAATAGTTACAGTAGTGGGTAGGTTTCAAACCTATAACCTTTGGTTCTATAATATCACTCCTCTACCGACCAAGCCACGGGCTTAGATAGGAGAGGAATTATATTACCCATAATTTAGCTCATTCATTACTGCACTCCTCCGAGGAGGATATTTGTGACTTGGCTGATTTTCTGTAAATTTGAATTGAAATCTAAATGCTAAGCTCAATTCCTTCGGTAAAAAAAAAAACATATTTCAAGAAGGGAAGATGCGAAGTCGAGGCAAGTATACTGAACTCGTAAAGTCTATAGCTCGCATTCCATCATCCAATCATAAACAAAATGGCCGGTAGAAAAAAAAAAATCATAGACAGAATGGAGAAACTGGATTTAGGGAAAATAGCGGAACCAAACAAGATGGACAAACAATAAAAAATTTAGCAAAAAGAAGAGTCATGGTCATTTGACAAGGTCAGATTATTCGACTCATAATGAAACTAATATCAGGGTAAATGCCATTATAAAGATCATTATTCTTCTGCCGCCATCAAATCCTACATACTTCGTGGCAGGCAAAAGAGCACTCCACTATAGAAATTTCCAACAATCAAAGTAAACCAAATGTGTTGCTTGAGAATAAAAAAAAAAAACCAGTACAAAACGGAGATGGAATCAGATAATATATGAGTCGGTAGAACACTAGAGATTGCCAGAGAACAGGGCAAAAGGGGGTTAAAAGACCTCCTCTACTGCCGGGAGGCTGATTCTGTGTTGAAAAGATGCTTGACTCTTGAGAGGACAGAATCATGTGCAGGGTCATAAGGATGATCCTTTGACGGGATCTCCAGAATTGCTGGGATTGGTTTGTTGTAGCTGTCAACTAGAAACCTTATCATATTTGCAACCTGTAAAATAGAAGATGGGCGTTATTGTTCATCATCCTGAATAACATTTCAACATAACTAGTCCATGGGGAACAATAGAAATCTGGATAACAAACTTTTGATGTTTACTTTCGTTGTTAAGATTCGGGAAGTGAAACTGCGGATTATAAGGGATAGAAATCCAATAGATACCCCGTAATGCCGATTTCAGACCAAGTGAGATTTTGCACAGAGGATGTAGAGGTAAGAGAGCCCAAAAGTGGGAATAAGCAGCCAATCAATGTGGTATCCAATCCAGTGTACAGTTTCTCACAACACCCAGAAAACTTATTCCCTTTCCTTGATTGCAATGCAGCATACCATGTATTCAAAACAATAATAACAGCTCAAAAGAGAATCAGGGGAACGTACATATTGGCTTATGAGGACAACAGCAACATCGTCTCTGGTTGTGAACTCCTTGAATGCATCCTCAATTGCTTTAACAGTAGTTTCTGGAAGGGAAGACACCATTCAAGAGCAAACATTTTTAACACTGTATCATTACCGCCAAGAAAATGATGCCCAAATGGTAACGATTCTGGAAACACCCAAATAATAGTATATATATTGGGTCGTCAATTATTCAACAAACAAGCAATTCAAAGCAGCTGGAAACAATTTGTTCAGAAATGAATAGACAAAAGAGGTTTACAATGAATAGTCAACTGAGCAAGACAGGAAAATTCAGTATCAAAAAAATTGCCACAGATACGATACGAGATTAGGAGAGTGCATACTTGAGTCCACGATCAGGTAATTTGTCTTTCTTCGGATATCAACATTTCCGACACCAGCAAGCAACAGCCCAGTGACAGTGTCCTATAACAAAAAGGGACACACATGAATACAGAATTCCATGCTTCAAGGTTCGACAACTTATTAATAGGTGGTAGTGGTACAGATGAGACGATTGGACAAACTCAAATTCTATCCTCTTATGAGTCTGCACTCAAGTTTGGATAAAGGTTCAAGTCGATCGATCTTTTTCATCCAACCTAATCTAGATATCTGGATACAACCATATAATCCTAATTTTGCCTCAATATAGCATTAATACACCGACCTAGAATCGAGCTAGCACCGAACCACAAAGAAAATACAAAATGATAAGAGAATATAATTCGCGAGAACCGGTTTCTGAATCTTCTCCGACATAGATAAGAGAGGATTAAATAGCAATCTTAAATATCAAAATTTGGATACTGAAAGAAGAGCACAAATCCTCTTACCTCGTCTCCGATCACTGCAATGAGAGCTGAACTGTTTGTCCTGATCGAATTTTTGTTTGCCATTTGCAATAACGACGAAGAGCTCGATAATTTCACAACAAATCGAGTGATCAACAAAGTGGAACTTCCTTGGTTTTACAAAAAGAAAATAGAAACAATGGAGGAACTTGGCAAGAAGTGAGAAAGGCAAAATAATTTTGGAACGATAGTGAATTTTCGACCCTCTTTGAGATGTGAAAAGATGATTGAGAGAACCTGCTGCTGTCCAGATCTCCACGCCTCTGCCAAAAAAAAAAATACCTTTTGATATTATTGTGAGGTGACGACGTCGTTTCTTCGGCCCTCCGTGTATTCCTATATTGCCGTCTTTTTAACAAAAAGTTGGTTATGAACTCACAAGACATCTTATATAGATTTTTTTTTAATGAAAATGAGTATATTTAATTTGAATATATTTTCTGTCTATTGCATATATATTGCTGTATTATTTTTTATTTTTTCTTTCATATATTAATTCATTTTCGGATTGTGAAATTGTGAAATCAAAATTGAGTTAAACTAAATTGATTCTAATTAATTGTATCATTTTTTCGCTGGTAAACTTTATTCATCAAGGATGGGCATTAACGTTTTTAGCGTAAACCAAAAATACAATAGTGTAGTATAATGAAAACATCAAAGACAATTCTACCTTACCAAAGCCAGGATGGCTCAAAGTCCTACAACGTGAAATTAAACACGAGCAAAGCAAGAGCGTGCTAGTAAACCGGAGAAACCAAAAGAAAAAGACAAAGCAAACAAGCCAAATAGCAAACACAGGATGCCTGAACTTGGCCCTCGAGGGTCTTGCTCATCCCCGATGCCAATAATCCAAACAATCATTTCTCTTGGCAACCCCTAGCTTAGAGCTGATCAACACTGACCCAGCCTGGCGGTCCAACCCGACCCGGCCCGGAAATAAAGCCCGTCCAGAAAAAATTTCGAACGGGTTTGGATAGCAAATCAAGCCCGAATGAAAAACCGGGCCCGGCTTCGGCAAAATTTTAGGCCCGCAACTAAGCCCGGCCCGGTTTATTATTATTATTATTATATATATTTATAAATATAATATAATACTCCCCTTGTTTTCAGTATATAATTTGTTTGATTCTTTCACTAGTTTCAAAATAGAAGATGTTCTAGCCTTCTTTGTGATCTGCTTTCCAATTCAACCCTCCAATCTTTTATTTTACAACTCTAATTTGCAAATTATTTCAATTCTCAATGCAAAAAATAAGGGGAAAATAGTCTAAATTCTCCTTTTTTAATTCTTATGCCTAGAGGTAGAAAATAAAGTACTGAAAATGGGAGGAAGTATATATTTAAATTAATTTTATATAATACCTTGTATTATTTATTTAAATTATATATATCTATTAATATTACATACAACATATATTCATATTATATTTAATATATATTATATTATACATAGTCTATATATTTTTTCAAAAAAACTAACAATATTATAAAAAAATTTATAAAACCGGGCCGGGCGGGTCGGGCAATGGCAAAGATTAAAATAAGTCCGGGTCTAGTCCGGTCCGGCCCGAAAAATTTAAAAACGGGCTTGGACAAAAATATAGGCCCGTTCGGGCCTAGAATTCAGTATCGGCCCGGCCCAAACCCAACCCGTCCGTCCATTTGATCAGCTCTACCTAGCTATCAGGGTTGCCTCACAACTGTGACGATCGCCTTCCAAAGATGGGCTAAGATCAGTGACCAGGGTGCTTAGGATAACCCCTTGTCGGGAAGAAGATGTTTTCCCTTTCTTTGGACACTTACTGACCTTCAGATGAACCTTATAAAAGTTCCTTTTTCTGCCCCTCCCCCCCCCCCCCCGGTCACTTCCAAATTACCATTAGAGATCATATTTACTGGGCAATCGACGAGAAGGTCCTCATTAATCAGATCCTTGGACAGATGATTAACTAGTCAGATTGACCGAGAAGGAAAACCAGAGCCATGATCCATGATCATTAGGCCGCGATGTGTTTGAAGACCCACCCTCAAGGTTGTAAAACTCATCAGAGCTTTCATCATGGCAAGGAGAGTCTCATGCATGCAATCCAGTTTCATGCTATAAACCTTCCAGAGTGGTATCCTTCCCTTTCGAGGGTGCGGGGGATCCCGAAGCTTAGCCTCTACTACGCCTCCTTAAACTTCCCAGAATTCACCAACATCATCATCAACCATCTTCCGTCCAATACGCTATTCAGAGGCTCAAAGCCATGGTCCATAGGGAAGTGATCCATCCTTGGAGCCACATGGAGTTGGACAGTCCTTTGTGGGGTGGATGAAGAGGCCGTAGTGGAAGCAGATCAGATGCATCTTCTCATAGGATAAGCGCAGCTTGGAGTTAACCCCATCTATAGTGATTGAGATGCAACACAGAACAGGCTTGAAAATGTTATGTCAAACTTTGATCCTCGTGAAATCCCCCCCCCCCCCGAAACGTCCTTCCTCCTCATCAACCTCCATAAAAAAGCCTAGTTTGGAAGAGATCCGAACAAAAAAAGCTTTATGTTGAAGGAATGAGGGGGACATCGTGGACTCGGATCATAAAGGAATAAACTTGAACTCTTGGTCTTTGGGGGCTTTCGTGCCTCCACCAGTTGAAGCACCATAAGTGAACTATCGAAGATCCACGATCCCCAGTTGATAATGTCGCCAACATTAACATCCTTCCCCATCTCGAACATGAAGATGTTCTTACCCACATTGTTACCTTTGAATTGACCTTGGATCTGCCAAGCTTTACCAAAAGTGGCCTTCATAGCACGAACATCAGTGGAGTGCGGAGAGAAAAGCTTGCCAAGAACGTATCCTCCACAAGAGTTGGGGTAGTTAACTATGAGCAGGTGTTCGAGATTCAAAAAGTAGGTCTCATTCGTGGAAAGAGAGAGGCCGGGGCATCTAGTGGCGATCTCTTCAACATTGTCCTCCACATTTGTTATCGACATTGTTGGTTGAACAAAGATTGAGAAAAAAACTAGTAAAACAAATTACCAGGGGTTGAGAACAAAAGTGGAAAGGATTTGGATATGTTGGGAGGAAGAATTAGCCATATGTAAATGGTAATAATAAGTAATGATTGTTTTGTGAGAAGCAAGACATTCATTAAAGCTACACAAGTCAACTCAGAAGAAATGTGTCACTAAGTCCTTGTTGGGAGAGGAGACTTAAAGCTTTGGTGTCTAGTTAATTGTATCAATTTACCATTCTGTCAACTTTATTTGAAAAACGTCCTATTTATGTATTTTATATAACAGTTAATTATGCAATTAATAATGCAGTTAATGTTTACTTTAAGAAAAAAAATTATTTTTGTATAATTTTCATTCATATTTCGGTTAATCATCTCAACCAAGTTTCAGACCTACATTTTCGATTGATGCTAAAGAACATTAATTTTATTATAATTTTGTTATATAAATAAATTCATCACTCATAATTTGAGCAAATGATCATTGTCATAAAAGTCACAAATCTCATTGAGTAAAATATCAAGTTATATACTTGATAAAGGAAATCAACCCAAATTAAAACTTCAATCTAGTTATGTAATGAAATCAAATTTCATAATGCCAAATTATCAACAACGAGAACCGACTAACCAACCTAAATAATAATATAATTGAATTTTAAAATACTAGAAACCCTATCAACTAAAGTTAGATAAAGTAGTGAGAACAAAATATATAAGACAACCAAAAATTAATATGACAATTCAGATGTGAGATAAATTTATTTCCATACACCTGCAATAGAATGGGCCTAAGAATATTCAAATTGTTTCTAAAGATAAGAGAGCTGAAAACTGAATAAATAACAGTAACTAGAAGAAAACGAAATGAAAGCTATCCTCTAGGTTAATCGTAATTATACAAAACCCAAATGGGAATGCCAAGTTCAAGTATATGAAAACTGAAATAGTGGTTAAAAAAACAAACCAGAGATCACAACTCCCACAAGCATTAAGCATAAGACAGCCAATCAACATACCATCACCTTTACAAACAAAAGACATGGGCATGTTAATCTTGAATCAGATATGACTAGATAATTAGGCTCTAACACCGCCATTCTTGACTTCTCAGATCACTAAAATCAAGGAACCTAGGAGTCTCAGTACTAAACCAACTAAATTAAAAACTACCAACTAGTTACAGTTTGGGCATTTAATGAACAAAAATCACTGTGCTGGTAACTTGGCAAGCGTCTGGAGACCAGATTGAAGTTTACTGTTAAAATGAGCCTCTAACCTGGAAGAGATGGACAAACGGATTAAATATGCTTATTTAGGAGAAACTTCATACTTACATATTGCATCAGGAAATACCTTGTAGCGCATTTGTAGTATATTGTCTCGGGGGAATTGTAAGAGCGGGCATTGGAACACATTCTCTTTACATCAGCAACGAACATCTCCAGTGTCACGTAGTATTGCTCTGATTCTACCCTCTTTGACATTGTCCTCAAATCTGTAAAAACAAAAATTGGGGTTGAAATACAAGGGAGGTGCAAATTTTGGCATTATCATGGGAAGGTTAAGGCTTAGCAATATTAGTTATATGGCCAAATTGAATTAGCAACACTAACTGAGGTTGTGAAAAAGGATCTAGGATTTTAACATACCCATCGGATCTTTAATAATATCATAATAATCAGGCACATCACGAGCATCAACAGGCTCTTTGAACGGCCACGCATCCGGATGTTCCTGCATACACTGGTTTGGCCATAAAAAGGATCAATTACCCATCAGAATTGACGCAATCAAGAAAACAAGATAGCTTTTCTCCATAGTCAGATAAATTTTTGTCATGAGCACAGTACTATGGTTGTTTATGGAAGGCAATGTTTTGACATAGAAATATAAGGATCAAAATATAAACATATTTTTAACAGTACAGCAACTAGAAGCAGGGTGATAGAATAGAAAAGAATGTGTTAGAAGGATACAAGGGAAACAAATACCTTTAGAAGTGAGCGCATAAAGGATGAAATAGACTTGAGATAAGAGGCGAAATCTGGAGAGAGTGACACTGGTCTCTTCTGAGAGAAGCCATACTGATCAAAACTCCATCCTGCCTCCTCTATTATGACAAAGAAAGATAAAAAAGCAATACAAACAAGCAGTTAGAGGCAATTGCAACATTAAATACTTCAAAAAACATAATGCAAATGCACAAATTCACAGTGATGTACAAATACAACTGATAGAAGCATAATCATTGAATGCAAGATCTCAACCCAATTGTTTAATTCAAGAAGATATGTGAAAAGCAACAACTACTTTATGTTCATCAACAAAAAAAACATGACTATCAAAGTGATCCTAATTATGGAGAAGATGTGATTTTCAACATAAAGGTCAAGGCACTCACTCAGTCCGGGTATCTCCTCAACCTTAATGCCTTTTTTTGGAACACCGGCCTCTTTCTAATGAAGCAAGCAAAAACAACATTTCAGAACGGACAAAGAGCTGGGCATTATGAGAAGATTCTAAAGAAAAAAGTCATAGGACAAGGTATTTCGCAGTACCAACCTTCTGAAAATCAATGCCAGTGTAGACTGTGTGACAATTTGATAGCTCTTTGATCTTCTCATCAATAGCCTGACGATCAGACATCAGTGCAAAAAAATAATGAAATTTGTGGGGGAATGGTAGGAAGCAGATAAGCAATAAGAAATGAATATGCCAAGATGAACAAGTTCTTCTGGATTTTCTACTAATGTAAAACATTGAGTGTTACATTAATAAACTCTTAATCGCAACTTATTCCCATGGTATGAATAAAATACTAACTTGTCTCTGCCGGCGAATCATTGTCGATAAGTCAGTGTAAGGAAGCTTCGGATGAATGATGCATTGCATAAGAATCCCTCCATCATAGTCTTTGATATATCTAAAAAACATAAAACATAAAAAATCTTAGCATCATGATTTTCCGAAGTAAAAGGACTCTAAAATCACTGAGTGTGTTTGTAAATCCGATGCTGAAAATAGATAAGCTAACATAAACAGAACTAAGCAACAGTCTTATTAATTTCTACACAGACATGGCTTAAATCATACCCATACCACCGCTCCTTGTCCAGGGTAATCTCTTTCGTGAAACCCTGGCCATACACAGAAAGATCAACCATTAGTCAAAGAAACCACAAAAGCTGCATCCCAATGCAGAAATATTTTTAAATCTAAGATGAACTCATTATAAAGCAGAATACCTGCTTGGCAAAATAACCAACAGCATTATTGTCAGCGTAAGTTAGAAAATGAGTCAAGCCATCAACATCACGTGCATAATGTTTGAGATGATTCATCAGCCTTGTGCCATAACCTTTCACTTGCTCATCTGCAGTGATTGCACAGAACGCTATTTCTCCAAACTTCTGGCTACAAAACATCATGGTTTATGAAATTTGGACAATGCTAAATAAAACATACGACTCAATAGCTCCTAATCTCTAGGATACCAATTTGTGATTAAAAAAAATCTAGGACAAGAACAGCAATATTCTCCGCATGAAACCTAAGGCCTAAGCAACAATCACAATCAAATAAACAGGAATTAAGCCGTTAGTTTTATCCTTTTCCCCTTGAAGAGAGTACTCGGAAAGAGAAAACACGAAGAGAGAGAGAGAGAGAGAGAGAGAGAGAGAGAGGAGAGAATATACAATCAACCTTAATGTAATACTACCTTACTAAAGGCAGATCAGTCGACTCAAAAGTATAGATGATGTGACATACAGCACAAAATGTAAAACAGTATGCTGTTAGTATCGTTCTAAAGGGCATTAGACTAATTCCACGAGTCAAAACTATGAAGAAAAATGAATGGACCGAAGAGAGCAACACTTACCTGAGGTAAGGACGATAGGTTATGCCACCAACAACTATATTTCTTCTGATAACCATGACAGATTTATGGTTCCTGGTGATATAAACATCACAAATGACAATAGAAAAGTGTTATGAACCACTGATGTAACCTAAATTGAAAAAAGTAACTATTAAGGTAGAGTTATATTCCTGCATCTTCATGGTAATTACTCATCTTTATACATATTTATACACTTTATAGATATCGAAGCAAGTGACAACCCTTGATACATACCTGTCCATAACTAGACGCACTATATATTCTTTGGGCATATTAGGCAGTTGTCTGGAAAATATATTTTTCAATCCTATCAACCTGAAAAAACAAAGTCAAGAACAAGTCACATAATAATTCTACATTATAGTTTATAGATCAACAGGAAGCATGTACAAGAACTACTTTATTCAAACAAGGCAAAGAACAAAACCATTAAAAAAAAACAGTTAGGTACCAAATCATATGTTCATCCTTCCCGTCATGTGAAACACATACAAACTTGAGCCTTCCAGATTCCTCCTAGAAGATCCAGAATGGTTACTCCATAATGGTTGAAAGCGAAAGAGAACACACTGTTGGACAATTTTGAACTATAATTTGCAACCATCATAACATAGAATTTAGAAATATCAAATTTAGCTGCACCTAACTATTTCTTACACCGTAAGAACGGTAACGAAACGGAAATAAATGTTCTGATCAGTTAATCAGAACCCTTGAGTAAATGTATCTAAATATATAGATTACTTTCAGAATCAACATTCCATCCAGCAGCTTAAGCAACTACTGGATGAGGCAAAAAATCTTTTTCTTCCAAAAGCCCGTGAGGAATGCAATTCTTATACTGATAAGACGAGATTCCCGACGCACGAACGTTCCAATCACTCTATCCAATTGAGCTGCTATGAGCCTCGAAGTCATCCAAACTACAAGCTCAACTACCCGAATTTGACCAATGCCCTTTCAGAGATATCATTAGACAAAGCTCGAATAGTGAACCATACCTCTCGTTTCAAGCTCTCTTCTCGACCACAGTATGCCCCGCTGGTCTGAATACTATCCGTAACTAAAGCCTTCACGTCCTCTTTCAGCAGACTCCCGGGAGCATTCACCCCAGCAGAGGCTGCCCCACCATCCTTGGTAGCATCGGAGGCCTCAACCTTCACTGACGGCGAATTCTCTAGCTTAATTTTCGTATTCCTTCCCAACGCCGACATGGCGTTCTCCAGACGGGCGGTGGTGAAGTTCCGCATAGCAGATCCGTCATAATCCTCCTCATCGTCAACAGCAACATCAGAGTCATCAGAGTCCTCAGAACCGCCACCTCCACGGGCACTAATGCTGTCGAGCTCGTCGTTGGAGGTGAGCGCAGTGTCAGCAGAGAAGGTCGCGGCGGCGGAGGAAGGAGGAAAGGGCGGCGCACCGTGGTCGTCAGAGGATGGAGGAGGACGCTGGCGCTTGCGCTTGTGTAGCGAGGAGGAAGTGGCGGCGGATGCAGCCGAGTGCGACGGCGATTGAGACTGTGATTGGGAGCTCCGGGATCGTCCCGCTGCGTTCAGGTGAGAGTTACCGTCCATATCCTCGTGGGTTTTGTTTGTCCTGATCGGCTAGGGAGCTTAGAGAGTGCCTTTTTCTTTTCACACAGGTAGAAATAGAAGAGAGGGCTTGGCCGCTCTGAATCCGGTTCACAAGAAAACTTCTATTTGTGAGGTAGTCGAGTCGACAGTCGACACCCCTTCCCCACCTGACTGGTCATATTCTTTTGTCTAGCTGAATCGAGAGTTGTTATCAGTTGTCAGTTGTCAGCTAAAATTAATAAAAATAGAGAGAAAAAATAGTTGATATAACATACAGAGAGAACAAACTAGCAGATCAAATAAACTAGCTTATAATATAGACAAAAGAATGGGACCTATAGGCTGCACGTTCGACACCCATCCTATAGGTTTATTAGGGTTGTACTTCGAGAAAGAAAACTTCTATTTAGGTTTCTTTTTTCCAAACAATTTATATTTTTTTAGTAAGAAAATTATATAACCCGAATTTCATCAAACTCGTTTGGGGATCAGCTTCTAACAGCAGACAGCTTCACAATTTTCAAAATCAGCAGGTTTTCATCAAACACCAAAAACCAGCAGTTGACAGCTTCTGTAGAATCATCAGTAGACAGTTTCTCAATTTCCAACAGCAGGACCTAACAATAGCCTCTGCTTTTTAAAACCATCAGCAGATGTTCCACCAAACACTAAAACCAACAACTGACAGCTTCTACAAAACCATCAGCAGACAACTTCTCAATTTCCAGTAGTAAGGCCCAACAGCAGCCCCCAGCAGCTGTCCCCAAATGAAATTGAGTTTTCATTTTGAAAAATATCCTTCTTCATGATACAACTTTACAACATAAAAATATTTACCTTTTTAAAACTTTACAACATTAAAATATAATCTTACAAATAAAGATACTCTCACATATAGATACAACCCTACAATATAAAATATTCCCAATTTTTTATATAACATCCAGCCACAAAAATATGAAAACACCATCAACCATACATCCCTAATTGTAAATTGCCATCTTTCTTTAGTTTATCCCCATAAGACTAATAAATTCTTTGAAACACCATTTCATCTAGAGTAAAATCTTGAAATATAAAATTTGAATGTGGTCAAACCCCACTTCCCTACACCAACACTTTCTTTTGATTCATTCTAACGGACACACGTAGAACTATAATTTGAAGTTGATGGGGGTATGGACAAAATGACATATAATTAAGGATGGCTTGTTAAAATATATCAAGAGAAATTACACTATAATTTTATGCAATTTAACAAAGTTAGTAGGTGTTTTGCTCCCCCATGTTCTCTACCGTCTCCCCGCCATTGCTACCAAAACATAAAGACTTTGGAAAAAAATTGACAAAAAACTTGCCATATTTATATTAAGAAAAAAGGTTCAAAATTAGTGTCTGGTACAAAACCACACCAGATCGACTTCGATCCCCCTCCCCTTGCTAGATTTGCTTACATAGCTGCATTAACATTACCCGCCCTCGATACATACTTACATTCAAATTGTGCAAATGAACTAGCCTTCAACTTTACATCCTCCAAGACTAACGTTTCATTAGGATTTATCCAAATTTCATCTTGCAAAAACTTAATGTTACTTAAGCAATCAGATAATAGTCTAATACTACTAAGCCCTGCCTGTTTGGCCACGTCAAGACCAGAAAGAAGCGCCCTTGCCTCTGCAACTCCTGGTAAGCACGGGCACTTTAGACTCCTAATCCTTGCCGCATCCACCACATGATCTTACCATCTACAGTAGACCCCAAGCCCCGCACCATCAACACCCGACACTACACTTGCATCCACAAAAATATCAACAATCCCCTTCTCAGGCTCTGGATGGTCACTATCCTGGGTTGCTCCATTTGTTGCACATGTTGTTACCATGGACAAATCCAAAAAGGATTGAGCTTTCTCCTAACCAATATACAAAGTCTTCACATCACCATGGATTAAATGACATCTAGCATACCATGCCTTCCACAAGAAACTAATTAGATGAGTCAAGGTATCATTATCATAATGCAAACAACACTGAAAAACCCAATCACAAAAGCTTGTATCACTAACAAAAGTTGGTGGTGTCGAGCTAGCACCATAGTCCCATAATAGAACCACATCCTTACATCCAGTAAAAGCTTGGACCAAGTTATCCTTATCACAACAAATATAACAAGAAGAATCAGTAAAAACACCACAACGATATGCTACCAGAGCGCTACATGGAATAAAACCATACAAACGCTTCCAAGCATATAGTACTACCCGTGGAGGCAGCTTACAGATCCTCACCCTCCTCATCACCCTACCCTCCATGCTACTAGTTGAGGCCAAAGGCTAACTTGAATTACAAAGAGAAAGGGCAAAATATTATGCAGATTTTACTGAGAACCTACTAGATTTACATTGACCTCATACCCAAGTATCACTATTACCCATAGGAGCTAACTGCATTGACAAAATAAACCTAGCATCCTCACTTTCAAAGTACCGTGTCACCGGATCCTCTCTCCATTTAAGCCTATCTTGGTTAGTGAGGGTGCACACCAAGCCAGATTACCTAAGATGCTACAACATCTTATGTAAGTAAGGCCTTCCCTAGGCTTACCCCGAATCCATCGATCAGCCAACATGGTATGAGGCTCATTCCCTATAATCCTTCTAGTCCCTTATATGACTAAACCTAATGCACTGCACAAAGATCTCCAAATTTGACTTGGTCTTGAACCCACCCCTGCCTTAAACGAACATGGAATAATACTTATCCTTTAACACGCGGGAGACCAACATCTCTGCTTGTGTCATCTTCAACATTTTTTAGCAAGAGACAGATTAAACTACGTAAATCTCTAAAACCCAGCCAACCCCCCTTCTCTTGGTGCCTACACATATCAACCCATCTTTTTCTAGTAAGCCCCTCACCTATGACCCATCCCTTCCACTGAACCTACTCATTAAACCCCTGATGTCATTTAAAATCCCAGATGGCAACTTCATTACCTGCATAACATACGTTGGGATAGCTTGTAAAACGCTTTTAATTAGTACTTCCCTTCCAGCCTGTGAAATAACCCTACTCCAACTATCTATCCTCAATGCCACACGATCACGAATATATGAAAAAAAAACTTATCTCTTGTTCCTTCATATCTTACTTGGAAAACCTAAATAATGCCCTAAATCAGAGACCTCATGAACACCTAAACAACCAGTAATCCCTACTCTAAGATGCGGCAAAACTGCATTAGAGAACAATAAACCCAGCTTTGCAACGTTTATGCACTGACCAGAAGTTGTACTAAACTCCTAATGTATATCTCTAATACTAGCCGCTTTTTACATTCGCTTTCCCAAATACCACACAATCATCAACAAAAACAGGGAATTTATATCCAAACCCAAACTTTTAACTGAAATCCTCTTAATAACTCCTACATCAGATGCAACTCTGAGACTAACAGACAGAACCTCCATACAACAAATAAAAAGAAAGGGGGATAACGGATCCCCTTGACGCAAACCTCTGTGTGGATAAAAGATCTTTCCTGGGTAACCATTGACTAACACTGCTAAAGATGCGAAGGTAACACATTATTGTACTGTCCTAACCCAATTTTCATAAAAACCCATAGCCCGGAGCACTCTAAACAAAAAATGCCACTCCACCCTATCAAAAGCCTTTTCCATATCAATTTTTAGTGCAAAGCTACCATTATACGTAGCTTTGGAAAGTCTCATACAATGCAACAACTCATGGCCTATAATAATGTTATCAGTAATTAACCTTCTCGGAATAAAAGCCCCTTGATCAAAGGATATAATCTCATTCATAAATGACTTAACCCTAGTCACCAATACTTTTGGTGCAACTCGAAAAATAACATTACAAAGAGATATAGGCCTAAAGTCCTTCATTCCACACACACCAGCCTTCTTAGGCACATGAAGAATATGCGTATGATTAAAACCCTGAGGCATGATCCAAAAATTTAAAACGTTTAAGACAATATCAACTAAATCCTTACCAACAGTCTCCCAATATGTTGAGAGAAACACCCCGTTAGCATCATCGGTTCCTGATGCCTTCTATAAGTTCATACTCTTCAAGGGCATAATAACCTCATCAGCACGATAGGGTTAGGAAAGAGCTGTGTTCATCTCATGCGTAACTCTTCTCTCCACACAGGCAAGCAGATGAGGATTTATCTCTAGCTTTGTCGATGCAAACAACCCCTAAAAAAAACTTTGAGCAGCAGCCTTAATGTCACCCTATGTGGATGCGAAACCTCCACCATCCAATTGAAGACCAGAAATGAAGTTCCTACGCTTTCTAGCCTTTGTTCTTCTGAAGAAGAAAAAACACTGTATTACGGCCACCTCACAAACCCACTATTGTCTTGACCTCTGCAGCCATCGAATTTCCTCACTGTAACACCCCCAAGTTTTTTAGTTTTATTAAGACAGCTGAAAATCTAATTAACACTTTAAAACCATTAGATAATGAAAATTAATCTAAGGATAAATCATTTCACGTACGCATGCTCATTCATGCATGCAAAAGCTTACGCAAATAATATTATCCATGCACATGCAAACTCATGCATGCAAACATTACGTAAAAATAGTCGTTTTTACCATAAACGCTAACAGGCGTAATTTTACAAACATCATAACATACTCGTACAAAACACTCATGTAAATTTATTAACGAGGATTAAACTCCATACATATCATGCTCAATAAAGAGAGTGTCAACAAGGAAAGATCAATACGAACATCTATACAAACAAGCAATGTAAGTATTTTACGAATGCTGAATCATTTATAAATGCTAAAATAAATTGATATACACATTTAAGCAAATGTAACAACATATGTTACACCTATTATATATATCATAAAAACATAAGAACTCATCAAAGGTCAAAGATACGTACTAAACATCTTAACGACAAGAACGTTCTTAAAACGCCATAAAAACGTGCGTTAAGCGTGACCTTGTATGACCTTTTAAACTCAAACCAAATGGTCATACCCTCATTATATGACTATACAAACATAGTCCCCAGGCCATATTTAGTTAAAAACGCAAAGTGCTCGGGAGTGCTCACGCACGCCCCTTAAAGCACGAGAAGCCCCGGAAACCCCGGAAATGCATTCTAAGTTGGTATAACTTAGTTTTCTTCACTCCAAATGGTTAGTTAACCATTATTCAATATTTATGAGAGGATCCCCATGCCACTTTTTCATTTAAACACAAAGTGCTCGGGGGAAATTCTTAACGCTCCTGTTTTGGTCCAAGAGTCCCGGAAGTCCCGGAAATTGTGTCATGAGTTGATATAACCCCACATAACTCAATGTAACACCTTAATATATCATAATTGACCATAAAAAATGTTTATAAACACTTGGAACTCATTGGAACAATTTATTTTCCAAAATGTCCTTAGAGCACAAAAACGCACTTTCGGGTGCCATAAAAACGCGTTTTACGCAATTACCTTGAAGTTTTTGAGGAGACACGAATCGGGATTATTAAATGGGGATGTATTGACCATCTTAATCAATCAAATACAGTGCTAAACCAGTAGCACTAATAGGGCCGAAAATCTACTAAAAAAGTACTATAAATTCAACATTTAAGCTTATAAAATGTCATGGAATTTGATGACTCATCCTCCCACATGCTATGTGACTTTATGACAAGAGAATATTAGTCCAAGTTGGCTCTCCCATTACCGAAAATCTGCACCAAAACAAGAGGAGATTAGCTTTGCAAAAGTAAGAATTAAAAATGTAAAAAGTAGATCTAGATCTAGAATAATGTTATGTTATGTCATGACAACAAGGGAGGCATTTAATCAGCCCTCTATCCAGCCTTAATTCCATGTACAAAAAAGAGGAAAGGGAGACACAATTCAACATTGAAAAATCAAAAGAAATAACCTTACCTACCTTACCTTATCATCTTGTCTTCCATGCTTTAAGCCACCATTATTCTCCTCCCCACATGGCTGAAAGTTGTAGCTGATTGAAGGACTTTTGGATCCTGAAATCAAAAACAAATCAATAAACAAGTCTTTACCTAACATGCCACATTATGGTGTCCACATAAACAAATCAATTTCCATTCATTCCTAGCTTAGTTATACGACACTTGTGCCTTTCATTCTCCTCATTCCTTGCAGCCGATTTGGTAAGCCTTCTCCTCTCATTTTCATCTTCTTCCTTTGAAGGTCTTAAGTTCATGAATAGAGTTTTAACGTCCATCTTCATTTCTATGTCAAAAACCTAGCATTTATCATCATGTCTTGAAGCAAAAATATTCCTAGCACAAATACAAGCCCACACCTCCATTTATACTCCAATGAAGTTGTCTTGAATCAACATTAATCCAAGGAGCATCCAAGATCATCTTAAGGTATTTTTCATGCTTGAAAATCCTTAAGACATGCTTTATATGTATCCGAAAATTCTACATCTTCTAAAGCTATTTTCTTCATCAATTTCATGAAGGAAAGTTGGTTCTCCATCCATCCTAGGAGTTCCGAAATTCTAAGGTAAAATACCTAAGGTAAATCCTTGGAAAACTACGTATAAATCTACTTAAGATCTTTGTTAAGATCTAACTCCTAAACCCCTTCCTTTCATGCATAAGAACTGAAGTTGGAACATCAATTTCCATTGAAGGAAGCTTGGGAAATTCAAGAGGAGTTCAAGTACTTAATCATCCTTTATTAAGAGTAAGTTTACTAAGCCAATCTTTATTGTTTTAAGCTTGGTTAAGCTCTTAAAAATTGTACAAAAATTATGTACACCTCCTTAGGTAATTAAAGCCGAGACTATATGGTAATACATACCAAAAATATAACTTATAACATATATGGTAAGATTATTACCTTAAGACACGTTTTTGTATTACAAAAATTATCTATGTTAAATATTTGTTCATGCCGATTTACCTAGGGCAAATATGCTCCATTTTGAGCTAAAAATTAATCTAGGACATTACAATATTTTTACATGAGTTATATGGCTTATATGTATTTATGTATAATTATTATGAGTTATAAATCAACTTATATAAACTATATGGTATCATATAATTAAGGCCGAATTATATTGGTGGAAAATATGTTTTAATGAGCTACATATGTATATAAACTTATATTATAAATTTTGGCGAGTTAAAAATATTTACTAGTGCTTAAATGGCTAGTTTATTAAGTTATGTGGCTAAATTGTAAATTTTGAAAAGTTTGGAGTACATATAGTGAAAACCGAGAGTTATATGTATTCTTGGCATAAATATAATATAACATAAAGGTAGGAATTAAGATTATGAATTTTAGTTAAATTAAAAAAGTGCTAAATTAACAATTTATAAAGTTTAGGGCTATTTTGTAATTTATAAACGTTTAAGTGCAAAACTGGAATTTAGTATGGGGCGAATTCATAAATAGATGAAATATAAGTACTCTTCCGGAAATTTAGAAGAATTAAATATTAAACTATAGTTTATAAGTTATTAAGTAACTATTATAAAGTTTTTGGGGTGAAAATGTAATTTATGGAAAGTTATATGTGAAAGCTGAAATTATTTGGGGTTGAATAGTAATTAAAGAAACTATAAGTGTTCATTTCGGAAATTAAAGGAATTTAATATTAAAACTATAAGTTATGAGTTATTATGTAAATGTTATAAGATTTTTGGGGTTAAATTTTAATTATAGCAGATATTTTATTAAGGCCGAAAATTTGTGGGGCCAAGATGTAATTTTGAAAAAGTTATTGAGTTCAAATGGTAAGTATAGAAATATTAGTGGTGGATTTGTAAATTAATTAAATATGGAATTAAAACTATATAATATGATGTAATTAGAGTTAAAATGTGAAGTTTATAAATTATTGGGATTGCTTTGCAAATAACCGAAAGTATGGGGGTAAGTATTTGAATTTAAACAATTATAGGCCTTATGTGGATATTTGGAGGAATTAGAGAAAGAATTTTGATTAAAGGGATTATGGAATTAAAACTATGGGTTATATAGTTATAAGGAATTTAGTTGTAACCAATTAATATTATTTGGGGTTAAGTGGAGAATAACAAAAATTATAGGAATATTATGTCCATGCGTAACATATAAATATGATTGGGAAATTATAAAGTTGTTGTGTCATTTAGACAATTATAAACATGTAACATAAATAGTACATGAATATATATATGTATATATACATTAAAGGATTTAAAAATAAATCAAGGGAAATAACATAATAAGTTATACATAAAATTATAAGGTAATTAAAAGAAATTACCACACAATATAAGTTTTATAAATTAAGACTACATGACTTGGAAGTATATAAATACCTTAAACATCAATAAGGTTAAGGGGTTAAAGAAACTATCTAAGCGTAAAGAGATAAACCTCACATGAAATAACGAATACGAAATCGTTTCATGATCCAATAAAATTATTATACAAGAGTAACATAAATTAACACTCTCAGTTAATCCTATTCTAGGACTATACTTGACCAGACGTTGACCAGGATATATTCAATTGCAATCTACGGTGAACGGTATAGGATTCTTGCAACCTGCTTGCTACCGGATTACACCGGTTTGTGTGCTACCTGTTGTGTGAATTAATGACCAAGATAATTGCATGTAAAATGTTGTATTACTCTTGTGCATTGTTATGTTATTTTATGTGCGTGAACGACACTAACTGTAACGTGTATGTACCACGCATACAACACTACATTACCAGTGGATTAAATACCTACGTATTATTATACTGAGAACTTGTACTCAAGTTTCTCACTAACTTCCTTTTATAACAAAAGTTGTTATCCTAATCATGATAACTAACATTACACATTGTGTTCTTGTTTAACGTCCTTGTGTGACACCTAACAAATTCTATACTATGAGAAGCGAGGAGCCCAGATGTATCTGGCCATGCATGCTACAGGAGTTGTACCTGTCTCAGGTCGACTCCTATTTGAATATACGTCACGACGGAAGTTTTGGGTGCACTCTTTGTCCACTCACCGGGTCAGTACCGGAACATTATTGAAGTTGGGAGGAAGGCTACATTTCTCCCGAGGGTACGATACCCACCTCTTTTAAGTACAGGAGTTAACTACGTTATCTCCTGAGGGAATTGTGGAGGGTGATTTTTTGGTATGAGGGGGGTCTATCTAAATATGGTCTGACTGAAAAGCCTAGATCCTAGAAATGTCATTCTGTGGAGGGTGAAAACCCGTTATTATGGCATCCCTCAAATACCTACTAAATCGTCCGTCTTTCCCAGTAAGCATAAAGGGGAGTGCAAGTGTGCACTACACCTGCTCTAGATGGGCTCCACGCGGACTTGTGCCCTAAGGGTGAAATTGACTAGAGTCGCCACCTAGTTTGACCTAAAGAACTAGGAAGGGAGGAGAAGGGTTCTAAGAACCGTTAATTGACTCTGATGATTTGTTGCCTATGGATAAGACTTATCTGATCATACTAGAGATTTTGTGTGGGTTCGCACTGGGTTACACCCCTTAGAAGTGGCAATAACCACGACTTCGGATTAGTGCCCGAGGAAACCTTGGTCTCCAATTGTCGGGATTGCCCTCTTTCAAAACCTTTTAGAGAGATTCATTTAAAAGCCAAAGGATAGGATTGAGTGTGGGTTGAGGAATATATGATTTAGAAGAGTTGAAGAATATGTTGGTCTTGGAGCTGGTTTGGTTGAAGTGTTGGGAGGTTTTGATTGTTTTGAGGGGTTTGAGGTTGTTTTGGCTTTCACGGGGATTAGGAGGATGCTGGAAGTTTTGAGGAGCAAAGGGCATTTTGGTCATTTTTTTAATTAAGGGGTGTTTGGAGTTAAGGAGTTTTTGGTCATTTTGTAGAGCTTAGGGGTATTTTGGTCGTTTTGTGAAGTTGAGAGGTGTTCGGATTCTTTGGTGTAATTGAGGAGTTTTTCATGTTTGTAAAGTTTGGATTTTTGAATGGTCAAATTTTTGAGGTGTTTTAGGAAGTCGAAAGTGTTGATGGAGTGTGAAAGAGGATATTTGGTTTACAGGTGTTCGGGTTTTGAAGATGTTTCAGGTTTAAGACGACTAAGGTTGTTCGGGAGCATTTAAGAATAAAGGGTCATATGTTAGTTTGACTTGTGACTTCGAGTTTGATTAGGAAAGGATTGAGGAGTGCTTATGGGTTAAAGCTCTAATGAAATGGTTAGATTGATTTGTTCAGAATTGTCTCTCTTAAAATTTTAAAACCGAAAATCATTTTTGTTGTAAAAGGGCAGATAATCCCGAAGGATTACCCTATGTACCCCCTCGAACACGACACTTAACTAATAGTAAGTGCCGAGGCTCGAAAGATGGGGCAATGAATTTATGTCGAAAATAGGATTTAGAGAGAAACACCATGAATGAGATGCCATCGGTCAAACCCTAATAACGTCTCTTACTCCCGGGTTTTAAAACGTTAAAACTGAAAATATTGAAATCGAGTGGAAGGGAGTTAGACGATTCTGAAATCCCAGCTGCAACTAGGAAGACAGTCACATCCCTAGCACCCCGCCTCGTAAAAATCTAGGCTGCAATTAGGGGATGTTTATCACCCTAATGCCCCGCCTAAAGAAGTCCAGACTGCGACAAGGGATGTGACGACCCCAGTGCCCGCCTCGGATTTTTATTTTGGAAGGGAGACAAGTGATGTCTAACTAAGGAGAAAACGTTTAGAAAATATTAGACATTTCCTGTTCCCTGAAAACGGTTTAATTTTGAGTCTGAAAACTGAGTTGGAAAACTTTTGAAGTTGTTCAGAATTCTTGATGAAGAAACATTGATTTTGAGAAATGTTTTAGGAGAAAACTTTCTGTATATGTGAGAAGAACTTTCTGCATTTTAGAAGAGTTTTATGTGATGTGAGAAGAGTTTTTCCTTTAAAATTCCACAAAATGGTTTCTTTGAAAACTTGAATAAAATGATGGTTTGAAATTCTTTTTGGGTTTTTGGATTTTGAAAGGAATTTACAAGTGAGTATGGATTGGATGTAATGTATTTGGGTTTGAGTTGAATTGAGCTAGATGAAACAGGTTTGAATTGAATTGGAGTTCGGTTTGGATTGAGGTTCAGGCTTGAACTAGATTGGATTTCGAATTGGGTCAAAGTTGGGTCAAGGTCAACGTTTTTTTGGTCAAGGTCAACACCTTTTGGTCAAGGTCAACATTTTTTTGGTCAAGGTCAAAGCTGGGTCAAGGTCAACGTTTTTTGGTCAAGGTCAAAGCTGGGTCAAGGTCAACGTTTTTTGGTCAAGGTTTGACTTTTGGTCAAGGTCAACGTTTTTCGGTCAAGGTTAACATTCGGGTCAAGTTTTGATTCTTGTGGACTTGGTTTGATTTTTGGTTTGATTCTTATAGACTTGATTTGATCTTTGTGGGTTTGGTCTTGGGCCAGCTTTGAATTGGGCCGGATTGGGTATTGGGCTGAATTTGAGTTAGGCTTGGGCTTTGAATTGGGCCGGGCTTTGAATTGGGCTGGGCTTTGGGTTGTGGACTTGGGCTTTGGGCCGTGGACTTGGGCTTTGGGCCGTGGACTTGGTTGAGTCAAAGTCAAAGTTTCAAGTCAAACTTGGGTTGGAAGCTGATCAAAGGTTCAGGTCAAGGTCAAACCGGTTTGACTTTTGTGGGCTTGGGCCGATTGTGGGCCGAAATGGACTATGGGCTGAATTTGGACTATGGGCTAGAATCGGTATTTGGGCCAAATTTGGAAGTGGGCTGGGTTGGAGTGTTTTGGGCTGAATTTGGGCCTCGCTAGTGGATTGGGCCAGGCTTTCTAATATTGGGTCGATTGGGACCTTATTTAATTTTGGGCCTGATTTACACCTTGGGCTTGATGTGGGCCTTGTTTGAGTTGTTTTGAGCTTTGATGGGCTTTGGAAATTGAGCCAAAGTGGGCCTTAGAAATAGGCATTGTTATTGGGCTTCTATAGATGGGCCAGAAGTGGGTCTTGTTATTGGGCCGAAATGGAGCCTTAAAGACTGATTTTCTGAATTGAATTTGATTCTTTTTTTTGGGCTTTTTTTTATTAACATTAATAATATAATAAGGTTTTGTTTGGAATTAGGGGTCACCCTTTACTAGGTGGGACCATGGCTCACCATTGACAAGGGTTCACCCTATATCCTAATGTTTGGTCCTAAAGGATAATAACTGGGGCTTATTAAGCAAAAGAATCAAAAGCATGCACGACAAAACAATAAAGATGAATAGGAATTGTAGACACCAAAAATTCTCACCCCATAAAGCAAATTCCGAAATCATAAATGCGATAAGAGGGGTCGTCGCCTTTCTTTTTCAAAACATATCAACAGGCGTGCCAAAATGAAACCATCATTTTATGCCAAAATTCTTGAATAAATTTCAAAGCATTTCAGAAAAATACAAGTCTTCAAAAATGAATTTCCAGTGACAATCTATGTTCAAACCCTTCCTTTTCCGTTTATTTAATTAGCTTACTATCTTGTTTTTTTTATTATTATTATTTTTATTTACATATTCATTTTTATGCTATCTAGTTTATGGTATTTTATTACGTGTTTACTTTCTATCATTTCATTGGATTTTACATGTATTTTACTCATTTTTAGTATTCATTTTTATGTTGCTTTATCATTATTAATTTTACAATTATTCATTTTTAGTATTCATTTTTATGTTGTTTTGTCATTATTAATTTTACAATTATTTTCATCCTTTTATGTTCACTGTATTACACTACTTTTATTGTTATTTACATGATCTAGTCTTCAAGGCCCACTCTCGGTGGCCTGCTCCTATTCTGATTTCAGTCCTAAAATACAAACCCACCCCAACTCAGATTCATCCAAATTTTGATAGAGCCCAGCCCACAATTGAACTCTGACCTCCAAGCTCTGAAAAGAAAAACCCTAGCCTCAACCGATGCGAGAGGGGCGGCACTATTGCATTGTCTCTTCTCGGTCGATCTTCAAAAGAAAAAAACAATCCTTCTTCAACGGAGTGCCTCCGATGAACACTCTCCCTCAATTGCTTGCTCAAACCCGATCACCATCAAATCTATCGCCTCCCCCTCGGTTAATCTCTCCAATCGCCTTCATCTCCAGACCGCCTACTCTCATTCCTCCCCTCCATCTTCCAAATCGAAATGCCACCACAAAAACAAACCCACAGTCTTCCTTTATCGATCGACCCTCAAGCCGGCGTTACCGTGGAGCTTATCTTGCTCATTTGGATTTCTCTTCAACAAAAACCCTCATCCCACCGCTTGCTTCCGTCTTCACCGGTTCTTGTAACTCCAGTGGCTGCGAACCCAATTTGCGAACAAGGAACATCATACCCACACCTCCCTTATTTCTCTCACTCTGGAAAAACCTGCTTTCTGCATTCTCTTCACTGGTCGACAATCCCGCAACCTAACTGCGAATAAAGAGCAAATATGCTCTTCATTTCTCCTCGACGGTAATTTTGCAATCTAACTAGCGAAACAAGGAGCATCTGCTCCGCTTCTTCGTTCTCTTCATTGTGGGTTTCTTATTTGTATTTCATCCCTCTGGCCTGTTCGATTATCTATTTTTCTTGGCTATTTCGGGTTTACCTAAGCGATTTTATTTGATGCAAACATTGCCGAGTTTTCTATGGGTGTTTTGAATTACGTTCTTATTCGCCTTGAGAAACTATGGAGCTCCACGGTTCTGTTTCGCTTTGAGCTTGATTCTACTGTGCTTTATGCTCGACCCAGCTGGTGAGTGACTCCGACTTTTTTCCTGAAACGTTGGGTTGGATTGAGGATGTGTTTCAAATAATTTGTGATATAATTTGCGTTTCGATTTGGGTCGGCCTATTGATCTCGCCACTTATGTTTGCTTGAAAAATGAACTTAGCCTGCTGTTAAATATTTTCTGGAAACTTCATAATCTCTATACCCATTGTTCAGACATTCTGGTTTATGATCTTTCGGACTTGCTTGGATCTGTTGCTACAACCCACTTGTATATGTTCTGTTTCACATTTTATGATCTCATTTGTACCTGAACACCATTGGTTGGCCCTGATTCTGGGTTACGTTTGACACTTGTTGGTGAAGCTCTCGTGAGTTTAAGCTAATTTTTTTGTTAGTTTGGAGACTAATATGATTTGCAGGATGATACATTTGAGCCTCCGACTAAGTCCTGTCACCTGGCTATGTTTTGCCCTTGACTTGCAATGTTGATAGCTATATTTGATAGTGGGTTCTCCTGATTCGTTTGGTCACTAAGTTGGGCTGAAGATGCCTTCAACCTTCTCTGTTTGGGTCTGAGATTCATGTTCTTGAAGTCACAGTGGACTGCATCCTTTTGCACCATTCATTATAAATTGAATTTAAGCTGATTTCAGCAATCTTGTCGTCCCTTCGTATTGACTATTGATTCGATACGCTTATCATCTTTCTATTACTTGGCTGAGGTACATGTACAATCAATTGGATTTGGGCTGTACTTGATTGAGCTTGGGTCGACATCGGGCCTTGTGTGCATTTTTGGGCTTTGCGACAGCTCCTTATGGGTTTGGAAATCTAACCTTCAGCTTTCATAACTGTCGTTCAGTTGGTTTGATAATTAATTGCTCCTCGCGCATTGATTTAGCTTGGAAATTTGTTTGAGACTAGCATAACCTGTCCCTTTGCGCTTAGATAAGAACATGAATTGGGTTATAGTTACCTATGCTATAATTGTTTAGATAATTCAGTCATCGGTTGGATGTCCTTATTAATTCTATCATTCTAGCGAGGAGATGATATATAATCCTTTCCACATATGATCCCAGATGACTCACAATCCACCCCTTTGATACTACACTTCGGTTTGAGTCATAATCTAGCATGATGAATTAATCTGGGTTTCATTCCCTTTGCTTGATTTATCTTACAATTCATAGTATTTCTGGTAGCTTGAAACTCTTTTCTATGTTCTCGGTTGGGGTGTGGGAGATGATTAGATTGCCCCCTTTCCTCCCATTGAGAGGGGCCGTATGATCCCATTGCACACATCCCAACCTCCCTCCGTTCTCTTGACTGATGTATCGTGCCTCTCTTGGTTGTGTTTCTTTGACATGTACCTAATGCTCGTGGAACGGGAAACTACTCTAAGACTAAGCAACGGGATCGTGGCTTGGACTGCCGGGGTCTCCGCTTCAAACACATGTAACGGTTGGTGTAATTCTTGCTGATCCTATCAGCTCAAGTGAGCGGCGTCGATGCGACCCCCCATAGCAGCTCTCTATTTAAGATTGTTATCTATGTTTGTATTAATCTGTAATTTGTTTATTGTTCTTACTTTCGGTTGTAGTCTTAGGACTTATTCATTTTTGTAATTCATTCTTTGCACGTGAACAAGGTTAGCATGTTATCTCTAGCTAGTTTTGGATTATGTTGTTCTAGCGTTTATTTTTCCCCTTATATATATTCATTTGAGCTTGGAGATTAATTTGAAATCTTGTAGGATTTTTGCTAGTGTTCAATCACCAACTTTTTGTACATAATGTTTACACTTCATTTTGCTTCTCCAATGTTTGTACCCTATGTGAGATATTTGCTTTGTTGTTTTGTGATTTATGCCCTTTGCTTGTTGCTTATTAATGTCATAAGCCTTAGCTACTATGTCCTTAGGTCCAAGCCATTAGGATAGAGGGGTCCCCCCTGGCCTGATAGGTCATTGACCAATCTCGTGGTGGTGACACCCCTAAACCCTAAAACACACACCTAAAATATGTATATATGTATATAGACCAATATTCCCAATCAAATTTTCTCTCCAACAAGCCCAAATAACAAATCGGGCCCAAATCACTCAACCTGACCCACTTCTAGCTTGACCCATTCAGCCCAATAAGCCCATCGGGCCCAATCCATGTGTGGCCCAACCCTGTAAATAAAATCAAAGCCCATTTCAAAACACAATTGGCTCATCAAGCCCGATTCAAGCCCAGTTTGACCCAAACCCATTCCAGGTCCAAATCCAATTCGGCCCATTAAGCCCAGACCAGCCCAAGCCCACAAAAGTCAAACCGATTTGACCTTGACCCGAACCTTTGACCAAACTCGAGTTGACCGAACCTTTGACTTTGACCAAAGTCCCCAAAACCATGCAAGTCCACAAGAATCAAACCTTGACCTGAATGTCAAACTTTGACCAAACCATGACCCAAATGATGACCTTTGACCAAACCTTACCTTTGACTAAACTTTGACCATGACCCAAGCTTTGACCAAGACCCAAACTTTGACCAAACCTTGACCCGAATGTCAAACTTTGACCAAACCTTGACCCGAATGTTGACTTTTGACCAAACCTTGACCCGAATGTTGACCTTTGACCAAACCTTGACTTGAATGTTGACCTTTGACCAAACCTTGACTTGAACTGTGACCTTTGACTAAACTTTGACCATGACCCAAGCTTTGACCAATCCAAACTTTGACCAGCCCAAGTTGACCTTGACCCAACTGTGACTCAATCCCATTTTGACTTGGTCTAACTTTGACCCGCCTTGTTTTCCAACCCCAACCAAATTCGACTCAAACCAAATTCAATTCCCAACCCGATTCATTTCAGTTCAAGCCCAATTCAAAATCAATTCAATTCTTAATTCAATTAGATTCAATCTCAATTTCAATCCAATTCGATTCAAAATTCTTTTCATTCCCAATTCAATTCAACTTCATTTCAATCCCAAATAATTCCAAACATCATAAATCTCAAACTCCTTGAAACTCCAAACTCCTTAGAACTCAAGCATCTCGAATCTCTAAACGTCTCAGTAGCTCAACAGACTCGAACGTCTCAACAGCTCAGTAGACTCGAACGTTTCAACAGCTTAATAGACTCGACCGACTCAGCAGCTCAACAGACTCAACCGTCTCAGCAGCTCAACAGACTCGACTGTCTCAGCAGCTCAACGAACTCGAATATCTCCATAGACTCAGCCAACTCAAAAACCTTAAGAACCCTCAGCTTTTAACACCCAAACACCTTCAAAACTTGTAACCCTTTCAAGCCTTGATCATCCTACAGACCCGAGCGTCTCACAGACTCCGTCATCTCAAGATTTTAAATGTCTCACAGACCCGAGTGTCTCATAGACTTTTTGCACCTCAAACTTCAAAATGAACCCGACAATTTGTCAAACCTCACAAAACGACCACAAAACCTCTTTGACCCTTCAAAGACCCAAAAGGTCAAAACCTCAATTCCTTCAAAACCACAAAACTCCCAAACCTCTAAAAGCTGTGAACTACGTAAGGTCTGATCTCAACAGGGAGTTGAGTACGTAGGCAACCCACACAGGGTGCGACCCCACACCAATCAAAATACCCTTTTGTATTCAACCATCTCACCATCAAACAACCCCGAGCACTCCCAACCCTCGATTACCATCATAAAACTCCTAAAATCCAAAAACCGTGAACTACGTAAGGTCTGATCTCAACAGGGAGTTGAGTACGTAGGCAGCCCATCTAGGGTGCGACCCTATTCCAAACAAAAAAAACCCCTTTCCCCTCGAAGGTGATTCTTATATCTCTCAAGACACTCAAACCTCCTTCGGCTCCCACAAACTCTCGACTTCTTCAACTCTCAAAATCAGACTCCTAACTCTTCATTTTATACTCATTCGAATTCATCGATTCTTCTTCTTGGCGCTAGCTTGGCAGAAAAGCTCGCCTCATCCACTCGTTTTCTCTCCTCCTGTCATAATTCTATTCTTGGCTTTTAAATGAATCTCTCTAAAATGATTTTGAAAAAAGGTAATTCCGGCAATTGGAGACCGAGGTTTCCTCGGGCACCAATCCGAAGTCGTGGTCGTTGCCACTTCCAAGGGGTGTAACCCAGTGCGAACCCACAATAGAATCTCTGATCTGACCAGATAGGTCCTATCCATAGGCAACAAATTCAAAGTCAATTAACGGTTCTTAGAACCCTCTTTCCTTTCCTTCCTAGTATTCTTAGGTTAAACTAGGTGGCGACTCTAGTCAATTCCGCCCTTGGGGCATAAGTCCGCGTGGAGCCCATTGAGAGCGGGTGTAGTGTTCACTAACAATCCTCATTAAGCTTTCTGGGAAAGACGGACGATGAAGTAGGTATTTGAGGGATGCCAGATGACGGCTAATCACCCTCCACAGAATGGCATTTTCTAGGATCTCGACTTTTCACTCAGATCATATTTAGATAGACCCCTCCTCATACCGAAAAATCACCCTCCACAGAATGGCGACTCTGCTGGGGAAATCTTGAGTAAGTTTTTCCCAAACTCAAGGAAGACTGAACTCCATTCAAAATTGTCGGGACTTCCCCACTTCTTTCAAAACCTTCAAGAGATTCATTTCAAAGCCTCTAGGATTATTCTACTCCACACTTTGAGTGTGTATCTGATGAGGACAGATAGGATTTGTTAGATCCTCAGCAAACATTACAACAATTGGGTTAATGATTAGCTCACGATTAGAAAGAGACACTTAGGATTGAATGAAGCTAACTTCCCTTTAGGTTAAAAACAACCAATTGGAATTACCGCCTTCAGGGCAAAACAGTTAGTAAATAGGGTTGTTTGTTCTTCTCTGCTTTATTTACCGCATTCATATTATTGTTGCTTGTTGCGGGGTGAGACGGTCATTGACCTACACCGTTACCGCCTTTACATTTACAAGTTGTGAGTGCATGGGTAGCTTAGGACATGCATTCCTCTGTGTCACCCCTATTTCCATGAGTCACGGGATCCCAATCGGTCCACGATTGATTTCCCATGAGTCGGGTCACTCATTGAGTGGTTACACCCGCGAGGCGAGACGGTCACCGACCTACGCCCTGAAGACTCATGATCCAAAATTATCCTCCATATCCGAGTCAAAGCCAGCATATAGTGAACCATGAGCCTTCAGTGTCCAGCTGCCTAATCCGGTGTCTAGGACGGGTTTTATGGATAGTCACCCCTTTGTATGCCGCCTGTCTGACCACCCTCTGCCTTACCCTGAAGATTGCATGGGCTCAGTTCTCCATGATTCCTCTGCACCACGGGTGTCTTTAAAGCCCAATGTCGCGCTACAAATTCATAGCGGATCCCGTATTTACGGATACCCATACATGACACAGCGTAGTCAGCGAATAATTTGGACTTTAGACACACCTTATCGTGCAGACGAGGGGAGACCTGTTCCCATGCAGTACTTCCCCAAGTTTCCCAAAAGTGGGTATGTTGTGATAATCCCCGGCCGTGGCTCGTGTGACTATATCACTTCGGGTATCCCGACCTTTCGAACTTAAGCACTTCGGACTTTCTTGATGACGTGCCCCACAAGGCATAACAGAGATAAATCCCGAGAGATGAACAGTGAAGGGACGACGGTTCCCCAGGTGGTATGGGAGCATGATTGACCAGGAAGGTGATTATCCCAATCATTCGCACTCAGCTCCACATAAAATCAGCCACGATTCTCATTTTGCACTTACATCTATGTGTGATCATGTTTTAAAAATTAGCAAAAATCAGAAAATGAATCATGTCGAACACGCTTTAATGAAATCTCTTCAAAGCCGTTTATCTCGAATGATTTCCGAAAGATAATGATTTCAAAATCGTTATTTCCACAACACTTTCAAAGCCGATTTCAATCAAAGTCCTAAAAAAACAAAACAAACTTTATCAAACAGCTTGGAAAAAATAAATTTCAAAAATCTACTGTTTACAAATGATTTTCAAACACTACTTCCCATGAATTTCATTTCAAAAACCTAATTCCTACAAACGAATTTCAAACAACATTCTTCACCAACATGATTTTCAAAATAGTTTTCGAAAACAGTTCTCAAAATTGAATTTCACAAACGTATTTCAAAATAAATGATTTAGTCCCCATGTTGTGACCCGCTATTTTTGAAGTTCAACCCACCTTCAAGAGCAGCGGTCAATACCGTGGAGCGTACTAGTCATTTCGTGTTTTCCAAAAAGTGGTGGATTTTCACAATGATCTTGTGCTTGATCATTCACCTTTCCTTTCTTAAAGAACGCCCCTTATTTTCCTCGTCAGATCAAGTTGGGCGCATGAAGATCGACAACAACAGTTCAAGCCAAAAATCAGAGGAGCACCAACCCGAGTCGGGCATTGTGAAGACTAGCAACGGTCGTTCGAATTCTGAATTGCTTAAAGCCAGAAGAACACCAACCTGTATTGTTGGATAGTAGTGCCACTTTGTTGCTAAATCCCGAAGACGAGCGTACAACCAACCTTGAGCCCGAAGTCGAGCGAGCAGCCAGTCAGGAGCTCGAACACGAACGAGCGGTCAGTCAAAAGCTTGAAGACGAAGCAGACAAGTCCGGAAGAAGTTTTTAACTCGAATCCCCCCTTTAATGACTTTTAGGATTGATGTATAGGTTTTCCCCTATAATTCTTTCCTCTCTTGTCCATTTCTGAATAGATTACATGTATAGGTTTATACATTCCCTTTGAATTTGTTTAGATCAATGTGTATAGGGTTCCCCACTCCCTATTTTATTTGCGAATGATCGAGCGTCAAAATCCATATGGAGAAAATCCACCACTTTGAAAACACACATTTTCAAAATTGTTTTTCCAAAACTTGGTTTCTTTTGGCATGCATTCATAAGGAAAAGAACGAATAAAGAACGGCCCCTCATAGTTATATGTCATTCATCAACTTTGCTTTATGGGGTGAAAATTCACGGTATCTACATGAGGCATCCTCTAAAATAAACACACCAGTAAATACAACCGAGCACAAAGTAAAACCGCATGCGTTGCATTCATTGCAAAAAAAAAGTCCCATGCATTATTGGTCAGTTCAAAATCGTTAAGCATGACAACTCTTGTCCACCTCAGAAAAATTTGCAATCATGTGTTTTGTTGTCATCACACCACACCCAACAGCTATACCACCTTCAGGGCCAATGATGATGGGATGAGCTTCATGAACCGCGAGCTGAATACGACTCAAGCGAGACTAATCATAACCTTACCATTCATGCATTGCATCCAAAAACAAAACAAACACAAAAAAAAAGCATTCAGTCAACCATCCCCATTCATCCTTTTCAACATTTCATGCATCCTATACATAGTAATTCCATATTACCACAATACATCGCATGGTAGATAATCGCATTTGCATACTCCCATATCGAAATGACATCTTCGGGAAAATCGTGAGAGATTGATTGAATAGAGTGCGTGAACCACTTAACTCTCGACCCATCAATGAACACAAGGGTCTAATCAAAATTAGCACCACAAATCGAATGTGTAGCATGCGAATAGCGGTATTTTCCCTGAATTTCAATTGAGCTTATTGGACGATCTACTGGGCGATGAGGGAAGGTAGAGAGAGCCAAAAGAGGTAAAACCATGAGCGACATGCGCATTTCTTCATCACATGGAGAGGCATAATTCCGAGTGAGATCAATGTCGATAGCAAGTCACGAACTGTGATTCATGCAAAGATCCAAGAATAGTAAGAAAACAATCATTGACTAATGAGGATGTCAAGGCACTTAGGATCAAAAATATCCACAAAACCAAAGAGCTTTAACTGCCCTCTACATAATCCCTTAGTGAGCCCCGCTGAGCCTTTCACGATAAACCTTTTTCTACAAACTCCACAGCATGCCAACTCACATACACATACTTACTCACCCTTGCAATAGAGGATCTCGAAGGAGCCAGAGCCATGGTCTCTCCCCCACCATCTTTCACAAGAACAACAAACAAAAATGTCCAAAGGAATCGGTGAGTCAATGCAACTCCAAAGCCAAACACCAAAAAAGAACACCGAAAATGTTCAAGAAGATCAGCGAGTCAATGCAACTCCAAAGCTGGAAGCCAAAATACAAAGCAAAGAACGTTTGAGAAAATTGACGAGCCAAATGCAATTTCACAAAAGAAAATGAGAAGAAAGTTCAAACTGTACACCAGAAGAGGCAAGAAGGAGAAATCCAAATCCGAAGGACTAATGATGTCCCGTAGAAATCAATAAAGATTATCAAAACCCGTCTAATCATTCCACCCATGGCAAAGGCGAAACATGTCTTCTACTGCACAAAAGCTCCACAATTCCTAAACAAATCCTCCAGTCCCATGTGACATACATCATACCCCTCAGCCCCGTTACAACCCAATAAAGACCTCTGACTCATGAGTTAATGAGCGTTAACTGAAAGTACCAGATCTGAAACATGAATCATAAGCTTCGTGCTTGTTATCAACATGTCCCACCTCATAACACAGGGACTATGAGCGAATGAGTGTGATCTTACTGCACAAGGTCTTCCAAGTGCGAGTGAATCTTGATTCAAGCATCAAATCATAAATAGCCTACCCCATTGCAGGTGAGGAATTTGTAAGGATCAGAAAGTCCATAACCTCGAAAGAAATTCTAAGGAAAATACTGCTCCGATCATCGAGAGAATCATCACACCATTTAGCACACACGACCATACTCACGAGAGATTGACCCACATCCCTCCATGAGAGGAAAGCGATTCAGGCATTTCAGTTCAATAGTCACTCAAGATCGAACCGAAGATGTCTTATATTCGTAAACCTCATAGTAATAGAGATAGAGCCATACCTTCTCTCAAAAAAAAACTATATATGCATCTTGCATCTCATATAGCACTTAGTATTTGCATGCATCATAACCATTTCACCTTCAACATCCAACTGGTAAGAACTCTACCTAGTCTCGCTGAAAATCGACTTCAGTTGCAGTTATTGGAGCATAACTTTAGATCAAAAGACGTGAATTGGAGCCATCCCAGACCACCATCAAGCTACATCGAACCATCTCGGAGCCATCCTGGGCTATCCTCAAGCTACATCGAACCAAGCTAAAGCCATCCGAGGCCGTATGAAGACAATTCCGGAGCCATCCAACGTCATGCTCGAGCCTCATCAACACCATATCCAGAACCAAACTGGAGCCATGCGGGAGCCATCATCTGACACTGAAACCATCCTTGGAATTATACAAGGAGCATCCTAACAGTCTGAGAACAATACGGGAGCCACCTCAAATCCACGTCAGATCTATTTCATCACCAGGGCCTCGCCTACAAAGTTTCGAACTACGTTAGGTCTGATCTCAATGCAGAATTGAGTACGTAGGCAGCCCGTCCAGGGTGCGACCATCTCAAAAGAAAGTTCCCCTTTTGTTCCCCACTATCATTAAATGAAGCCATCCCGTATCCTCCCCGGAGCCATCCCGAGCTATCCCGGAGCCATCTCGAAGAACCTGAAGCCGTAACTGACCATACCAAAGCCATTCATCCGCAACAAAAAAACTGTCAACCACAGTAAATCACATCGACCCACCACTCGATTCAAAATCCATACATAAACCATTCATCCACAACTAAAAAAAATTGTCAACCACATCAAAAGTACACAAATCACATCGACCCACCATTCGACTCAAAATCCAAACCAAAGCAAAGTCCACCAACCACCCCGAAAATCTTTAACCAGATCAAAGCCCATCAGCCATCCCGAAAATCTCTACCTGAATCAAAACCCACCAACCATCCCAGAGCCGTTGCTCACAAGGGAATCACAAATCAAACCGTAGCCATCTGACCGCACCGGAGCCATCCGATCATACCGGAGCCCTTAAATCATATCGAAGCCATCCAATCATATCAAAACCATGGAGTTTAAAAGTCACTCATCCACACAAAAAATCCACTTAAAGACCAATCACAAAATCATAAAAAAACCAAAAAAACTCAAGAGCCATACTAGAGCCATCTCGAACTCTGGAGCCAAGAGTCTTACCAAATCCCGAAACCGTAGTGCACATCGGGCGAGACTGTCGAAGCAAAACCGAAGCATGAGTCCCACACTGACAAAGTCAAGGGCCACATCAACAAAAAACATTGGGCTATCATGTCCCTCACGAGAGCAATCGAAAAGCCTCCAATCCCGGATCAACCCACAACCAAAGTCATCCTCAAATCAATCACTCAAAACAATGAGTTTCGCACAACTAAATCGAAGTATTATAGGCCCGTCATAAGTCCTATAGCTAGATGTCAAGAGGTCTAGTTGAGGCCCGTCATAAGTCCTCATACTTTCAATTGCATTCTAGGCCCGACATTAGTCATAGAGCTAGACACCGAGTTCTAGTTGAGGCTCGTCATTAGTCCTCATGCATAACCCTTATTCCGACTGTATTCTAGGCCCATCATTAGTCCTAGAGCTAGACACCGAGTTCTAGTTGAGGCCCGTCATTAGTCCTCATACATTTCGAAGATGCATTCTAGGCCCATCATAAGTCCTAGAGCTAGACACCGAATTCTAGTTGAGGCCCGTCATTAGTCCTCATGCATAACCAATATACCGATTGTATTCTAGGCCCGTCATTAGTCCTAGAGCTAGACATCAAGAGGTCTAGTTGAGGCCCGTCATTAGTCGTCATACATTTCGAAGATGCATTCTAGGCCCGTCATAAGTCCTAGAGCTAGACACCGAGTTCTAGTTGAGGCCCGCCATTAGTCCTCATGCATAACTAATATACCGATTGTATTCCAGGCCCGTCATTAGTCCTAGAGCTAGACATCAAGAAGTCTAGTTGAGGCCCGTCATTAGTCCTCATACATTTCGAAGATGCATTCGAGGCCCGTCATAAGTCCTAGAGCTAGACATCGAGTTCTAGTTGAGGCCCATCATTAGTCCTCATGCATAGGTTGTTTGATTGTATTCTAGGCCCGTCATTAGTCCTAGAGCTAGACACCGAGATCTAGTTGAGGCCCGTCATTAGTCCTCATACCATCAATCACCGCAATTTGGGCCCCGTCATAAGTCCCCGTGCACCCGCATTCACAAGAACAAATCATAAACCGCAGTGAGAATTTTTGGCGTCCCGTCAACCTTGATCCAATTCTGCAAGGGCATGCAGAATTGAATCAAGGGGAGCCATCTGTAGACACCAAAAATTCTCACCCCATAAAGCAAATTCCGAAATCATAAATGCGATAAGAGGGGTCGTCGCCTTTCTTTTTCAAAACATATCAACGGGCGTGCCAAAATGAAACCATCATTTTATGCCAAAATTCTTGAATAAATTTCAAAGCATTTCAGAAAAATACAGTCTTCAAGGCCCACTCTCGGTGGCCTGCTCCTATTCTGATTTCAGTCCTAAAATACAAACCCACCCCAACTCAGATTCATCCAAATTTTGATAGAGCCCAGCCCACAATTGAACTCTGACCTGGCCCAAGCTCTGAAATGAAAAACCCTAGCCTCAACCGATGCGAGAGGGGCGACACTATTGCATTGTCTTCTTCTCGGTCGATCTTCAAAAGAAAAAAACAATCCTTCTTCAACGGAGTGCCTCCGATGAACACTCTCCCTCAATTGCTTGCTCAAACCCGATCACCATCAAATCTATCGCCACCCCCTCGGTTAATCTCTCCAATCGCCTTCATCTCCAGACCGCCTACTCTCATTCCTCCCCTCCATCTTCCAAATCGAAATGCCACCACAAAAACAAAACCCACAGTCTTCCTTTATCGATCGACCCTCAAGCCGGCGTTACCGTGGAGCTTATCTTGCTCATTTGGATTTCTCTTCAACAAAAACCCTCATCCCACCGCTTGCTTCCGTCTTCACCGGTTCTTGTAACTCCAGTGGCTGCGAACCCAATTTGCGAACAAGGAACATCATACCCACACCTCCCTTATTTCTCTCACTCTGGAAAAACCTGCTTTCTGCATTCTCTTCACTGGTCAACAATCCCGCAACCTAACTGCGAATAAAGAGCAAATATGCTCTTCATTTCTCCTCGACGGTAATTTTGCAATCTAACTAGCGAAACAAGGAGCATCTACTCCGCTTCTTCGTTCTCTTCATTGTGGGTTTCTTATTTATTCATCCCTCTGGCCTGTTCGATTATCTATTTTTCTTGGCTATTTCGGGTTTACCTAAGCGATTTTATTTGATGCAAACATTGCCGAGTTTTCTATGGGTGTTTTGAATTACGTTCTTATCGCCTTGAGAAACTATGGAGCTCCACGGTTCTGTTTCGCTTTGAGCTTGATTCTACTGTGCTTTATGCTCGACCCAGCTGGTGAGTGACTCCGACTTTTTCCTGAAACGTTGGGGGATTGAGGATGTGTTTCAAATAATTTGTGATATAATTTGCATTTCGATTTGGGCGGCCTATTGATCTCGCCACTTATGTTTGCTTGAAAGAATGAACTTAGCTGCTGCTGTTAAATTTTCTGGAAACTTCATAATCTCTATACCCATTGTTCAGACATTCTGGTTTATGATCTTTCGGACTTGCTTGGATCTGTTGCTACAGCCCACTTGTATATGTTCTGTTTCACATTTTATGATCTCATTTGTACCTGAACACCATTGGTTGGCCCTGATTCTGGGTTACGTTTGACACTTGTTGGTGAAGCTCTCGTGAGTTTAAGCTAATTTGTTTGTTAGTTTGGAGACTAATATGATTTGCAGGATGATACATTTGAGCCTCCGACTAAGTCCTGTCACCTGGCTATGTTTTGCCCTTGACTTGCAATGTTGATAGCTGTATATGATAGTGGGTTCTCCTGATTCGTTTGGTCACTAAGTTGGGCTGAAGATGCCTTCAACCTTCTCTGTTTGGGTCTGAGATTCATGTTCTTGAAGTCACAGTGGACTACATCCTTTTGCACCATTCATTATAAATTGAATTTAAGCTGATTTCAGCAATCTTGTCGTCCCTTCGTATTGACTATTCGATTCGATACGCTTATCATCTTTCTATTACTTGGCCGAGGTACATGTACAATCAATTGGATTTGGGCTGTACTTGATTGAGCTTGGGTCGACATCGGGCCTTGTGTGCATTTTTGGGCTTTGCGACAGCTCCTTATGGGTTTGGAAATCTAACCTTCTGCTTTCATAACTATCGTTCAGTTGGTTTGATAATTAATTGCTCCTCGCGCATTGATTTAGCTTGGAAATTTGTTTGAGACTAGCATAACCTGTCCCTTTGCGCTTAGATAAGAACATGAATTGGGTTATAGTTACCTTATGCTATAATTGTTTAGATAATTCAGTCATCGGTTGGATGTCCTTATTAATTCTATCATTCTAGCGGGAGATGATATATAATCCTTTCCACATATGATCCCAGATGACTCACAATCCACCCCTTTGATACTACACTTCGGTTTGAGTCATAATCTAGCATGATGAATTAATCTGGGTTTCATTCCCTTTGCTTGATTTATCTTACAATTCATAGTATTTGCTGGTAGCTTGAAACTCTTTTCTATGTTCTCGGTTGGGGTGTGGGAGATGATTAGATTGCCCCCTTTCCTCCCATTGAGAGGGGCCGTATGATCCCATTGCACACATCCCAACCTCCCTCCGTTCTCTTGACTGATGTATCGTGCCTCTCTTGGTTGTGTTTCTTTGACATGTACCTAATGCTCGTGGAACGGGAAACTACTCTAAGACTAAGCAAGGATCGTGGCTTGGACTGTCGGGGTCTCCGCTTCAAACACATGTAACGGTTGGTGTAATTCTTGCTGATCCTATCAGCTCAAGTGAGACGGCATCGATGTGACCCCCCATAGCAGCTCTCTATTTAAGATTGTTATCTATGTTTGTATTAATCTGTAATTTGTTTATTGTTCTTACTTTCGGTTGTAGTCTTAGGACTTATTCATTTTTGTAATTCATTATTTGCACGTGAACAAGGTTAGCATGTTATCTCTAGCTAGTTTTGGATTATGTTCTAGCGTTTATTTTTCCCCTTATATATTCATTTGAGCTTGGAGATTAATTTGAAATCTTGTAGGATTTTTGCTAGTGTTCAATCACCAACTTTTTGTACATAATGTTTACACTTCATTTTGCTTCTCCAATGTTTGTACCCTATGTGAGATATTTGCTTTGTTTTGTGATTTATGCCCTTTGCTTGTTGCTTATTAATGTCATAAGCCTTAGCTACTATGTCCTTAGGTCCAAGCCATTAGGATAGAGGGGTCCCCCTGGCCTGATAGGTCATTGACCAATCTCGTGGTGGTGACACCCCTAAACCCTAAAACACACACCTAAAATATGTATATATGTATATAGACCAATATTCCAATCAAATTTTCTCTCCAACAAGCCCAAATAACAAATCAGGCCCAAATCACTCAACCTGGCCCACTTCTTGGACCCACTTCTAGCTTGACCCATTCAGCCCAATAAGCCCATCGGGCCAATCCATGTGTGGCCCAACTGTAAATAAAATCAAAGCCCATTTCAAAACACAATTGGCTCATCAAGCCCGATTCAAGCCCAGTTTGACCCAAACCCATTCCAGGTCCAAATCCAATTCGGCCCATTAAGCCAGACCAGCCCAAGCCCACAAAAGTCAAACCGATTTGACCTTGACCCGAACCTTTAACAAAACTCGAGTTGACCGAACCTTTGACTTTGTCCAAAGTCCACAAAACCAAGCAAGTCCACAAGAATCAAACCTTGACCTAAATGTCAAACTTTGACCAAACCATGACCCAAATGATGACCTTTGACCAAACCTTACCTTTGACTAAACTTTGACCATGACCCAAGCTTTGACCAAGACCTAAACTTTGACCAAACCTTGACCCGAATGTCAAACTTTGACCAAACCTTGACCCGAGTGTTGACTTTTGACCAAACCTTGACCCGAATGTTGACCTTTGACCAAACCTTGACTCAAATGTCAAACTTTGACCAAACCTTGACCTGAATGTTGACTTTTGACCAAACCTTGACCCGAATGTCAAACTTTGACCAAACCATGACCCAAATGATGACCTTTGACCAAACCTTACCTTTGACTAAACTTTGACCATGACCCAAGCTTTGACCAAGACCCAAACTTTGACCAAACCTTGACCCGAATGTCAAACTTTGACCAAACCTTGACCCGAATGTTGACTTTTGACCAAACCTTGACCCGAATGTTGACCTTTGACCAAACTTTGACTTGAATGTTGACCTTTGACCAAACCTTGACTTGAACTGTGACCTTTGACTAAACTTTGACCATGACCCAAGCTTTGACCAATCCGAACTTTGACCAGCCCAAGTTGACCTTGACCCAACTGTGACTCAATCCCATTTTGACTTGGTCTAACTTTGACCCGCCTTGTTTTCCAACCCCAACCAAATTCGACTCAAACCAAATTCAATTCCAAACCCGATTCATTTCAGTTCAAGCCCAATTCAAAATCAATTCAATTCTTAATTCAATTAGATTCAATCTCAATTTCAATCCAATTCGATTCAAAATTCTTTTCATTCCCAATTCGATTCAACTTCGTTTCAATCCCAAATAATTCCAAACATCATAAATCTCAAACTCCTTGAAACTCCAAACTCCTTAGAACTAAGCATCTCGAATCTCTAAACGTCTAGCAGCTCAACAGACTCGAACGTCTCAACAGCTCAGTAGACTCGAACGTTTCAACAGCTTAATAGACTCGACCGTCTCAGCAGCTCAACAGACTCAACCGTCTCAGCAGCTCAACAGACTCGACTGTCTCAGCAGCTCAACGAACTCGAATATCTCCATAGACTCAGCCAACTCAAAAACCTCAAGAACCCTCAGCTTAACACCCAAACACCTTCAAAACTTGTAACCCTTTCAAGCCTTGATCATCCTACAGACCCGAACTCCCTTATTTCTCTCACTCTGGAAAAACCTGCTTTCTGCATTCTCTTCACTGGTCGACAATCCCGCAACCTAACTGTGAATAAAGAGCAAATATGCTCTTCATTTCTCCTCGACGGTAATTTTGCAATCTAACTAGCGAAACAAGGAGCATCTGCTCCGCTTCTTCGTTCTCTTCATTGTGGGTTTCTTATTTGTATTTCATCCCTCTGGCCTGTTCGATTATCTATTTTTCTTGGCTATTTCGGGTTTACCTAAGCGATTTTATTTGATGCAAACATTGCCGAGTTTTCTATGGGTGTTTTGAATTACGTTCTTATTCGCCTTGAGAAACTATGGAGCTCCACGGTTCTGTTTCGCTTTGAGCTTGATTCTACTGTGCTTTATGCTCGACCCAGCTGGTGAGTGACTCCGACTTTTTTCCTGAAACGTTGGGTTGGATTGAGGATGTGTTTCAAATAATTTGTGATATAATTTGCATTTCGATTTGGGTCGGCCTATTGATCTCGCCACTTATGTTTGCTTGAAAGAATGAACTTAGCCTGCTGTTAAATATTTTCTGGAAACTTCATAATCTCTATACCCATTGTTCAGACATTCTGGTTTATGATCTTTCGGACTTGCTTGGATCTGTTGCTACAACCCACTTGTATATGTTCTGTTTCACATTTTATGATCTCATTTGTACCTGAACACCATTGGTTGGCCCTGATTCTGGGTTACGTTTGACACTTGTTGGTGAAGCTCTCGTGAGTTTAAGCTAATTTGTTTGTTAGTTTGGAGACTAATATGATTTGCAGGATGATACATTTGAGCCTCCGACTAAGTCCTGTCACCTGGCTATGTTTTGCCCTTGACTTGCAATGTTGATAGCTGTATATGATAGTGGGTTCTCCTGATTCGTTTGGTCACTAAGTTGGGCTGAAGATGCCTTCAACCTTCTCTGTTTGGGTCTGAGATTCATGTTCTTGAAGTCACAGTGGACTGCCTCCTTTTGCACCGTTCATTATAAATTGAATTTAAGCTGATTTCAGCAATCTTGTCGTCCCTTCGTATTGACTATTCGATTCGATACGCTTATCATCTTTCTATTACTTGGCCGAGGTACATGTACAATCAATTGGATTTGGGCTGTACTTGATTGAGCTTGGGTCGACATCGGGCCTTGTGTGCATTTTTGGGCTTTGCGACAGCTCCTTATGGGTTTGGAAATCTAACCTTCAGCTTTCATAACTGTCGTTCAGTTGGTTTGATAATTAATTGCTCCTCGCGCATTGATTTAGCTTGGAAATTTGTTTGAGACTAGCATAACCTATCCCTTTGCGCTTAGATAAGAACATGAATTGGGTTATAGTTACCCATGCTATAATTGTTTAGATAATTCAGTCATCGGTTGGATGTCCTTATTAATTCTATCATTCTAGAGGGAGATGATATATAATCCTTTCCACATATGATCCCAGATGACTCACAATCCACCCCTTTGATACTACACTTCGGTTTGAGTCATAATCTAGCATGATGAATTAATCTGGGTTTCATTCCCTTTGCTTGATTTATCTTACAATTCATAGTATTTGCTGGTAGCTTGAAACTCTTTTCTATGTTCTCGGTTGGGGTGTGGGAGATGATTAGATTGCCCCCTTTCCTCCCATTGAGAGGGGCCGTATGATCCCATTGCACACATCCCAACCTCCCTCCGTTCTCTTGACTGATGTATCGTGCCTCTCTTGGTTGTGTTTCTTTGACATGTACCTAATGCTCGTGGAACGGGAAACTACTCTAAGACTAAGCAACGGGATCGTGGCTTGGACTGCCGGGGTCTCCGCTTCAAACACATGTAACGGTTGGTGTAATTCTTGCTGATCCTATCAGCTCAAGTGAGGCGGCGTCGATGCGACCCCCCATAGCAGCTCTCTATTTAAGATTGTTATCTATGTTTGTATTAATCTGTAATTTGTTTATTGTTCTTACTTTCGGTTGTAGTCTTAGGACTTATTCATTTTTGTAATTCATTCTTTGCACGTGAACAAGGTTAGCATGTTATCTCTAGCTAGTTTTGGATTATGTTGTTCTAGCGTTTATTTTTCCCCTTATATATATTCATTTGAGCTTGGAGATTAATTTGAAATCTTGTAGGATTTTTGCTAGTGTTCAATCACCAACTTTTTGTACATAATGTTTACACTTCATTTTGCTTCTCCAATGTTTGTACCCTATGTGAGATATTTGCTTTGTTGTTTTGTGATTTATGCCCTTTGCTTGTTGCTTATTAATGTCATAAGCCTTAGCTACTATGTCCTTAGGTCCAAGCCATTAGGATAGAGGGGTCCCCCTGGCCTGATAGGTCATTGACCAATCTCGTGGTGGTGACACCCCTAAACCCTAAAACACACACCTAAAATATGTATATATGTATATAGACCAATATTCCCAATCAAATTTTCTCTCCAACAAGCCCAAATAACAAATCGGCCCAAATCACTCAACCTGGCCCACTTCTTGCCTGACCCTTCTAGCTTGACCCATTCAGCCCAATAAGCCCATCGGGCCCAATCCATGTGTGGCCCAACCCTGTAAATAAAATCAAAGCCCATTTCAAAACACAATTGGCTCATCAAGCCCGATTCAAGCCCAGTTTGACCCAAACCCATTCCAGGTCCAAATCCAATTCGGCCCATTAAGCCCAGACCAGCCCAAGCCCACAAAAGTCAAACCGATTTGACCTTGACCCGAACCTTTGACCAAACTCGAGTTGACCGAACCTTTGACTTTGACCAAAGTCCACAAAACCAAGCAAGTCCACAAGAATCAAACCTTGACCTGAATGTCAAACTTTGACCAAACCATGACCCAAATGATGACCTTTGACCAAACCTTACCTTTGACTAAACTTTGACCATGACCCAAGCTTTGACCAAGACCCAAACTTTGACCAAACCTTGACCCGAATGTCAAACTTTGACCAAACCTTGACCCGAATGTTGACTTTTGACCAAACCTTGACCCGAATGTTGACCTTTGACCAAACCTTGACTCAATGTCAAACTTTGACCAAACCTTGACCGAATGTTGACTTTTGACCAAACCTTGACCCGAATGTCAAACTTTGACCAAACCATGACCCAAATGATGACCTTTGACCAAACCTTACCTTTGACTAAACTTTGACCATGACCCAAGCTTTGACCAAGACCCAAACTTTGACCAAACCTTGACCCGAATGTCAAACTTTGACCAAACCTTGACCCGAATGTTGACTTTTGACCAAACCTTGACCCGAATGTTGACCTTTGACCAAACTTTGACTTGAATGTTGACCTTTGACCAAACCTTGACTTGAACTGTGACCTTTGACTAAACTTTGACCATGACCCAAGCTTTGACCAATCCGAACTTTGACCAGCCCAAGTTGACCTTGACCCAACTGTGACTCAATCCCATTTTGACTTGGTCTAACTTTGACCCGCCTTGTTTTCCAACCCCAACCAAATTCGACTCAAACCAAATTCAATTCCAAATCCGATTCATTTCAGTTCAAGCCCAATTCAAAATCAATTCAATTCTTAATTCAATTAGATTCAATCTCAATTTCAATCCAATTCGATTCAAAATTCTTTTCATTCCCAATTCGATTCAACTTCATTTCAATCCCAAATAATTCCAAACATCATAAATCTCAAACTCCTTAGAACTCAAGCATCTCGAATCTCTAAACGTCTCAGCAGCTCAACAGACTCGAACGTCTCAACAGCTCAGTAGACTCGAACGTTTCAACAGCTTAATAGACTCGACCGTCTCAGCAGCTCAACAGACTCAACCGTCTCAGCAGCTCAACAGACTCGACTGTCTCAGCAGCTCAACGAACTCGAATATCTCCATAGACTCAGCCAACTCAAAAACCTCAAGAACCCTCAGCTTTTAACACCCAAACACCTTCAAAACTTGTAACCCTTTCAAGCCTTGATCATCCTACAGACCCGAGCGTCTCACAGACTCCGTCATCTCAAGATTTTAAATGTCTCACAGACCCGAGTGTCTCATAGACTTTTTGCACCTCAAACTTCAAAATGAACCCGACAATTTGTCAAACCTCACAAAATGACCACAAAACCTCTTTGACCCCTCAAAGACCCAAAAGGTCAAAACCTCAATTCCTTCAAAACCACAAAACTCCCAAACCTCCAAAAGCTGTGAACTACGTAAGGTCTGATCTCAACAGGGAGTTGAGTACGTAGGCAACCCACACAGGGTGCGACCCCACACCAATCAAAATACCCTTTTGTATTCAACCATCTCACCATCAAACAACCACGAGCACTCCCAACCGTCTATTACCATCATAAAACTCCTAAAATCCCAAAACCTTGAACTACGTAAGGTCTGATCTCAGCAGGGAGCTGAGTACGTAGGCAGCCCATCTAGGGTGCGACCCCGTTCCAATCAAAAAACCCTTTTCCCACTCAAACCTTCTTCGGCTCCTACAAACTGCAAATCATCAGACTCCAAGTTTTGCCTATTCACTCAACCTCAAACCCCTCCCAAATCTTCATTCTATACTCATTCGAATTCCCAATTCCTCTTCTTGGCGCTAGCTTGGTAGAAAAGCTCGCATTATCCACTCTCTTCATCTCTTCCCGTCCTAATTCTATTCTTGGCTCTTAAATGAATCTCTTTTACAAGGTTTTGAAAGAATCAATCCCGACAATTGGAGACCGAGGTTTCCTCGGGCACCAATCCGAAGTCGTGGTCGTTGCCACTTCCAAGGGGTGTAACCTAGTGCGAACCAAACATAGAATCTCTAACATGACCAGATAAGTCCTATCCATAGGCAGCAATCTTAGAGTCAATTAACGGTTCTTATAACCCTTCTCCTCCCTTCCTAGTTTCTTAGGTCAAAATAGGTGGCGACTCTAGTCAATTTCCGCCTATAGGCTATAGTCCGCGTGGAGCCCATTGAGAGCAGGTGTAGTGTTCACTAACACTCCCCTTTATGCTTTCTGGGAAAGACGGACGATTTAGTAGGTATTTGAGGGTGCCATGAATAACGGGTTTTTACCCTCCACAGAATGGCATTTTCTAGGATCTCGACTTTTCAGTCAGACCATATTGGCATAGACCCCCCTCATACCAAAAAATCACCCTCCACAGGAATGGAAATAAACGGGCATAAAACTATGAATTCATGATAACACTTCAACAAAAATATCGAATCAGTAACATTCCAAACCAAATACTGGTGCCCAAAGAGCAATATCAATATCGAAAGCAATTTAATTTCCAAATTGAACTCAAGTCGCAAAGGCAGAAATCAGAATATTTTTTGCGTTGGGAGAGATGACCAATAGGGTTTTTAAACCCCACACAGAGCAGTCATGGCCTAAAAGTCGATAAACCCAACACATTAACCGAGCCAAGTCCAGCTCCAATTCTCACGGTACCTCAGCAAAATACGATAGGTGAGTGACAAACAATCGAACTGAGGAAACAGCATCAGCCAAAGGCATTACTGAAACAAAATGTGCAAGGATAGACATGAACATAGTGAGAATCATCCTTTTGTGCCAAATCAGAAGTGGTAGCAGCTAGTCCCAGTTTGGTTTAATTATTCAGTCCTAATGATAACAGTAACTATACATATAAATTGCAAATCTCCCTTTTTCCAAGGGAATTAGTCATCTAGGAGAGTTAAGTGAAATCATCGAGTACCAGTGGACATCAACCTAAGGGGTAGACATATGAACAATTCAAGCAGATCTACCACACTTATCAAATGGAGATTCCAAACCCAGAAGATCGGTGGTCAGATGAGAATTTACCAGTCAAGAACACTGTCTAAGCAAACAAATCTAAATAGGTGCAAGTTGCTACCCAAATCATCACAGGAGTCCGGTGGCCATTTGAAGCAAGCAAGAACAGAAACAAAATCATACAGAGAAAATCCGTCTATGCCGGAATCAAACCATTCCATCCAGATGGACTCAAATAAGCCGACAAAAGATAATGGAGCAAGACATTGCAAATTAACCTCAAAATAGACAGTCTAAGAGGAGAGCGAAATAAAGACATTTACAACCATATCTCAAAGACTATTTGGTAGCGAATAACCATCGATTATTTCGCCAGCAAGGTCCCGAAATTACCGATGAAGAGGAAGAAGAACGGAGCACAACCGAAACAAGCTTTAACTCCAGGGAAGTAGGTCTGCGACCACTGAACTGAGAGATGAGACCAAAGACCGGTGTAGGTGCACTGAAGATAGTAACTCGGAGAAAAACTTCTTAACACCAGGTTCTTCACCCCTTCAACAGAGAAGGCCGGCACTCCGACGAAGGGGATAGCAACTCAAAGTTGGGTAATATCTGAAATAGCTCGCAGCCGATAGATTTCCACAGAAACAAACACCAGAAAAAAAATGGAGTGGACGAATTTGCCACGGATGAAGTTGGTTTGGGAAGAAGAGAAGAGAAACAGGGATAGATGATTTGGGGATGGGGGCGATTGGAATGTTTTCAGAGAGAAAAGAATAGAGACGGGATGAAGAAGACGATCGAGATAAGTGAGGGTTTTTTTTAAGCTTCACGGTGGAGACAAGTGAGAAGGGAAGGATTCGAAGAGGATGGAGGCGGGGGTGACTGAGACGAAGGTCCATCCCCTTCTGGTTTGGATGTTAGGGTTTTTTTCTTCGTTTAAAAATGGAGGCCGATGGTGAATGGAGAACGACTGGCGAAGGAGAAAGGTTTAGGGTCTTGCATTGAGGGAGATCGATGGAAAATAAGAGTCAGGAATCAGGAAGAAGAAGAAGAAAACTGAGGCGGCTAAGCGTGGAAAAGCTCGAAGAGAATGGAGGTGGGTGTGAGCAAGACGAAGCAGGAGGAAGGAGGTCGGTTGTGCTACTACCCTACAGTAGGGTCTTATGATTGTGGTTTTATAATAGAATGTTAGGGTTTTGGGGCAGATTTGGTCCAGCTTTAATTTTGGGTCGGGTTTGACCCGGGTCAACACTAGGGTTGCATTTGGCATGGGTTCTGCATGCCGGGCTAGAGAGGAATAAAACAAAAAACCTTGCTCTTACTGAGATCCAAAACCGGGTTGATTTCCTCCTTATTCTAGACACTAACCAAGTATGCTATGGCGGAATTCAATGTATAAATGCGGGACATGTTATAATACTAATAGTTTACATAAAATGAATTGTTCCTTCCTTGAGAGTCATAAAATCAAAATGTAATAAAGTATTAAATAAATGGAATAGCATAATAGTAAGTACATGAAATAATGAACTATAACTAATATGATGGAAATAAAAATACAAGTGAATGCCATAAAAGTGGAAATTGAATTAGATATGTATGAATAGCGAAAAATAAGATTAAAAAAAAGGAAATAAAACAAAATAAGATAAGAGCTTAATCAAATAAGCAACAAAATGAAGTACACAAATAAAAATAATAATAGTAAAGGCCGCATAAAAATGATATAAATAACAATGCAAGTGATGATAATAAAATAAAAAAATAAATGCTAGAAGACAAGTAAAAGTAGCAATAAATAAGATAAAGAAGTAGCAAAATAAAAGAAAACTGATAGGTAAGCAAACAGACAGTGAGACAAAAGGTATGGGTTTAAAACCGGATTAATGTTTGGAAATTCATTTTCAGAAAATTGGTTTTTCCTAAAGTGCTTGAAAATTGGTTTAAAACTTTATCGTAAAACGATGGTTTCATTTTGGCATGCACGTAAATATATTCCGAGAACGAAAGGCGACGACCCCTCTTATTTTAGTTATTATTACGGGATTTGCTTTATTGGGTGAAAATTTTTGGTGTCTACAGATGGCTCCCCTTGATTCAATTCTACAAACCATTGCAGAATTGGATCAAGGTTGACGGGGCGCCAAAAATTCTCACTACGGGTTTGAGGTGTATTAGGATGTGACCGCGAGTGTATGAAGGCGATTGAAAGTACGAGGACTTATGACGAGCCTCAATTAGACCTCTTGACATCTAACCCTAGGACTTATGACGAGCCTAGGATACTAACAATCCGATTTGGTTTAGGGTGCACGAGTGCTTAGAGTGCCTCAACTAGACCTCTTGATATCCAGTCCTAGGGCTTATGACGGGCCTAGAATGCGATTGAGAGTACGAGGACTTAGGAGTGCCTCAACTAGACCTCTTGATATCTAGCTATAGGACTTATGACGAGCCTATAATACTAACAACCCGATTTGATTTAAGGTGCACAAGGGCTTAGGAGTGCCTCAACTGGACCTCTTGATATCCAGTCCTAGGGCTTATGACGGGCCTAGAATGCTATTGAAAGTACGAGGACTTAGGAGTGCCTCAACTAACCTCTTGATATCTAGCTATAGGACTTATGACGAGCCTATAATACTAACAACCCGATTTACTTTAAGGTGCACGAGGGCTTAGGAGTGCCTCAACTAGACCTCTTGATATCCAGTCCTAGGGCTTATGACGGGCCTAGAATGCGATTGAAAGTACGTGGACTTAGGAGTGCCTCAACTAGACCTCTTGATATCTAGTTATAGGACTTATGACGAGCCTATAATACTAACAACCCGATTTGGTTTAAGGTGCACGAGGGCTTAGGAGTGCCTCAATTGGACCTCTTGACATCCAGTCCTAGGGCTTATGACGGGCCTAGAATGCGATTGAAAGTACGAGGACTTAGGTGTGCCTCAACTAGACCTCTTGACATCTAGCTATAGGACTTATGATGAGCCTATAATACTTTGATGGAGTTGTACGAAACTCGCTGTGGTGAAAGCTTGATCTGAAGTTGTTTGTGGTGGTAGATTGATTTGAGGATGGCTTTGATTGTGGATTGATCCGGGATTGGATGCTTTTCGGTTGTTTTGTGAGGGATGTGATGGTCGAATGCTTTCTGTCGATGTCGCCTTTGACTTTGTCAGTGTGGACTTTTGTTTTGGTTTTGTTTCTGGTGGTCTTGGCCCGATGTGCACTATGGTTTCGGGACTCTTGGCTCCAGAGTTCGAGATGGCTCCGGTATGGCTCTAGAGTTTTCTTTTGTTTTTGTGATTGGTTTCTGAATGGATGGTTTTTTGTGAATGAGCGACTTTGGGAACTCGGTGGTTTTGATATGGCCGAATGGCTTTGATATGATCAAATGGCTTTGGTATGATCGAATGGCCCCATTACGGTCGGGTGGCTCCAGTGCGGTCAGATGGCTCCGGTTTGATATGTGACTCCCTTGTGAGCAACGACTCTGGGATGGTTGATGGGTTTGGCTTCGATATGATCCGAGGGCTCCGGTATGATCGGATGGCTCCGGTTTGATATGTGACTCCCTTGTGAGCAACAACTCTGGGATGGTTGATGGGTTTGGCTTCGATATGATCCGAGGGCTCCGGTATGATCGGATGGCTCCATTGCGGTTGGGTGGCTCTGGTATAGTTCTTGGGTTTTTTGGTTTTTTATGACTTTGTAATTGGTCTTTGAATTGATGGTTTTTTTTTGTGAATAAGTGATTTTGGGACCTCGACGGTTTCGATATGATTGGATGGCTTCGATATGCTCCAAGGACTCCGGTATGATCGGATGGCTCCGGTGCGGTCGGGTGTCTCCAGTGTGGTCGGATGGCTCTGACATGATTCAGGACCCCACTATGAGCAACGGCTCTGGGATGGTTGGTGGGTTTCGATTTGGATTGAGACTTTTGGGATGGTTGGTGGGTTTCGATTTGGATTGAGACTTTTGGGATGGTTGGTGGGTTTCGATTTGTTTTGGATTTTGAGTCGAATGGTGGGTTGATGTGATTGGTGGAATGTGCTGTGTTTGATGTATTTTAACGTGGTAGATATTTTTTGGTGTGGTTGATAACTTCTTGGTCATGGATGGATGGCTTCGGTCCGGTTATGACTTCAGGGTTCGATCATGATGGTTCCAGGATAGCTCGGGATGGCTCCGAGAGGGGCTAAGAGATGGCTCTGTTTGGTGATAGTGAGGAACAAAGGGGAGCTTTCGCCTGTGAGGTGGTCGCACCCTAGACGGGCTGCCTACGTACTCAATTTCGTATTGAGATCAGACCATACGTAGTTCGAAACTATGTAGGCAAGGCCTTGGTGATGAAATAGATCGGACGTGGATTTGAGGGGGCTACCGTATTGTTCTCGGACCGTTGGGATTACCCCTGTGTAGTTCCAAGGATGGTTTCAATGTCGGATGATGGCTCCCGTAGGGCTCTAGCTTGGCTTTGGGAGAGGTGCCAATGAGGCTTGAGTATGACAGTGGATGGCTTCAGAATAGTCTTCGTACGGCCTCGGATGGCTTTAGTTTGGTTCGATGTAGCTCGAGGATAGCCCAGGATGACTCCGAGATGGTTCGATGTAGCTTGATGATGGTCTGGGATGGCTCCAGTTGACATCTTTTGATCTAAAGTTATGCTTCAACAATTGCAACTGAAGTTGATTTTCAGCGAGACTAGGTACCAGTCGGATGTTGAAGGTGAAATGGTTATGATGCATGCAAATACTAAGCGCTATATGAGATGTAAGATGCATATATAGTTTTTTTTAGAGAAGGTATGGCTCTATCTCTATTACTACGAGGTTTACGAACATAAGACATCTTCGGTTCGATCTTGAGTGACTGTTGAACTGAAATGCGTGAATCGCTTTCCTCTCATGGAGGGATGCAGGTCAATCTCTCGTGAGTATGGCTGTGTGTGCTAAATGGTGTGATGATACTCTCGATGATCGGAGCAGTATTTTCCTAAGAATTTCTTTTCGAGGTTCCGGACTTTCCGACCCTTACAAATTCCTCACTTGCAGTGGGGTAGGCTGTTTATGATTTGGTGCTCAGATTGGAGGTTCACTCACACTCAGAAGACCTCGCAGGGTGAGGTCATACTCTTCGCTCATGGTCCATTTGGTATGATGGGACATGTTGATAACAAGTACAAAGTTTATGATTCATGTTTCAGATCCGATACTTTCAGTTAATGCTCATCAACGAACGAGTTAGAGGTCTTTTATAGGGTTATAATGGGGCTGAGGGTATTATGTATGTCATGTGGGACTGGATGATTTATTTTGGAATTATGGAGCTTTTGTGCAACAGGGGATATGTTTCGCCTTTGCCATGGGTGGAATGATTGGACGGGTTTCCATAACCATTTATTGGTTTCTATGGGACATCATTGGTCCTTCTGATTTGGATTTCTCCTCCTTGCCTCTTCTGGTGTTCGGTTTGAACTTTCTTCTCATTTTGTTTTTTGAAACTGCATTTGGCTTATCAACTTTCTCAAGCGTTCTCTACTTTGTATTTTGGCTTTCAGCTTTGGAGTTGCATTGACTCATCGATCTTCTTGAACATTTTCGGTGTTCTTTTTTAGTGTTTGGCTTTGTAGTTGCATTGACTCACTGATTTCTTCAAACATTTCATTAGTTGTTTTCGTGGAAGATGGTGGGGGAGGGGCCATGGCTCCAACTCCTTTGAGATCCTCTATTGCAAGGGCAGGTATATGTACGTGAGTTGGCATGTTGTGGAGTTCGTAGAAAAAAGATTTGTCATGAAAGGCTCAGCGGGGCTCACTAAGGGATTATGTGCAGGCAGTTGAATCTTTTTTGGTTTTGTGGAGATTTTTATTCCTAAGTGCCTCATCATTCTCATTAAATAGTGATTGTTTTCTTACTACTTCTCAGATCTTTGCATGAATCACAGTTCGTATCTTGCTATCGACATTGATCTCACTCTAAATTATGCCTCTCCATGTGGTGAAGGAAAGCACATGTCGCTCGTGGTTTTACCTCGATTGGCTCTCTTTGCCTTCCCTCGTCGCTCAGTGGATTGTCCAAAACGTTCAATTGAAATTCAAGAGAAAATACCGCTCTTTGCACACTACTCACTTGATTTGTGGTGCTGATTTTGATTAGACCCTTGTGTTCATTGATGGGTCGAGAGTTAAGTGGTTCAAGCACTCTGTTCAATCAATCTCTCATGATTTTCTCGAAGATGTCATTTCAATATGGGACTATGCAAATGCGATTGTCTACCATGCGATGTATTGTGGTATTATGGAATTACTATGTATATGATGCATGAAATGCTGAAAATGATGAATGGAGATGGCTGTCTAAATTTTTTTTTGTGTTTGTTTTGTTTTTGGATGCAATGCATGAGTGGTAAGGTTATACTAGACTAGCCTCGCTTGAGTTGAATTCAGCTCGCAGCTCATGAAGCTCATTCTATCATCGTTGGCCCTGAAGGTGGTATAGCTGTTGGGCGTGATTGTGAGAGAAATTGTTTTGGATTGATGTTCAGCTGGTTATTGGCTCCGGAGTTTTGAACTTTTAGGGAGTGACAACTCCCGCATGGTGGCCCTACGATATGACACATTCTTTCCCTTTTAGTCACTGGCGCGCATGGTGATTTTGATTGGGAGGGGTTTGAACTTCCCGGTTTTCTTTTCTGTCCCTCTGAGGATCGGGCTTTGGAGGTTGAGATATTGGGAATAAAGCTGGTGTATAGTGTGGTGACAATGAAACACATGATTACGCAAATTTTTGAGGTGGACAAGACTTGTATATGTTTTAGGAATTTGGACTGACCGAGAATGCATGGGACTTTTTGTAATAAATGCAATGCATGCAGTTTACTTTGTGCTCTATTGTATTTGTTGGTGTGCTTATTCAGGGGATGCCTTCTGTAGATACCGTGAATTTTCATCCCATAAACAAAGTTGATGAATGATTTATAAATGTGAGGGGTCGTCCCTTATTCGTTCTTTTTATTATTCGTGCATGCCAAAAGAAACCAAGTTTTAGAAAACAATTTCAAAAACGCGTGTTTTCAAAGTGGTGGATTTTCTCAATATAAACTTTGACGCTCGGTCATTCGCAAAAAAATAGCGAGTGGGGAACCCTATACACATTGATCTGAATAAATTCGAAGGGAATGTATACACCTATACATGTACTCTATTTAGAAATGGACAAGAGAGAAAAGAAATCATAGGGGAAAACCTATACATCATCAATTCTAAAAAAGTCATTAAAATGGGAGTTTTAAGCTAAACTTCTTCTGAACTCTTCGTTCCGTCTTCGGGCTTCTAAATGACTGCTAACACTGGCCTCTTGACCGGCTGCTCGCTCATCTTCGGGCTCTTGACCGGCTGCACGCTTGTCTTCGGGCTCTTGACCGGCTGCTTGCTCGTCTTCGGGCCCTTGTCCGGCTGCTCGCTCGTCTTTGGGCCCTTGTCCGGCTGCTCGCTCGTCTTTGGGCCCTTGTCCGGCTGCTCGCTCGTCTTCAGGCTTTTGCAGCGAAGCAAAACTGTGATCAAACAAAACGGGTTGGTGTTCTTCTGATTTTCAACAATTTGAACTCAAACCGGTGTCGCTAGTCTTTATGTCACTTGACTCGGGTTGGTGCAACTCTGATTTTGTATTTGAACGGTTGGTGCTGGTCTTCATGTCGCTCGGCTAGCTCCATGGGTTGGTGCGCCTTTGATTTTCGGCTCGATCCGCTAGTTGATCTTCATGCTGCTTCACTAGCTCCGACTAGAGGAATGGGGATGTTTTTGAGAAAGGAAAGATGAATGATCGAACACAATATTTTATGTGAAAATCCACCACTTTCGTGAATACACGAAATGACTAGTACGCTCCACGGTAATGACCGCTGCTCTTGAAGGTGGGCAGAACTTCAAAAATAGCGGGTCACAACATGGGGATTAAATTATTTATTCTGAAATACGCTTGTGCAAATCAATTTTGAAAACTGTTTTCGAAATCTAATTTGAAATAATGTTTGGTGAAAATGTTGTTTGAAATTCATTTGTAGAAAGTAGGTTTTCGAAATCTATTTTTTGAAAAAATTGTTTTGGAAATAACATTTTAGTGAAATAAAGTTTTCAAAGATGACATGATAGGTTTTAAAACCCCAAATGTTTATGAGTAAAATTTAGGTGAGATTCTAAATTAAACGAGCTTGTAAGAAACCTTTAAAAGGCATACAAAAGAGAATTCCGAACGTTTTAAAACTAATTGGTTTGAAAAAAGACGGTTTGCACACATGTATAGCATAAAGTAAATCGTGGCTGTATTTATGTGGAGCTGTAAGTGTTAATGTTGGGATAATCACTTTCCAGGTCAATTATGACTCCGCCTCACCGGGGGAACCATCGTCCCTTCACTGTCATCTCTCGGGGTTTTTCTCTGCTATGCCCCTTGCGGGGCACGTTATAAAGAAGGCCCCTCATTGAGTGAGTAAGTTCGAAAGGTCAGGACACCCGAAGTGATAAGGAGACATACGCCACGGCCAGTGATGATCCGACAACACCCCACTTCTCGGGAAACTCGGGGAAGCGCTGCATGGGAACGGGTCTTTCGTCATCTGCACGGTCAGGTGTTTCTAAAGTCCAAACTATTCACTGACTACGTTGTGCCATGTACGGGTATCCGGTAAATACGGGATCCTCTATGGACGTGTAGCGTGACATTGGGCTTTAAAGACACCCGTGGTGCAGAGGAACAATGGAGAACTGAGCCCATGCAATCTTCAGGGTAAGGTAGAAGGGTGGTCAGACAGGCGGCATACAAGGGGGTGACTACCCATAAAACCCGTCTTAGACACCGGATCAGGCAGCTGGACGCTGAAGGCTCATGGTTCACTATATGCTGGCTTAGACTCGGATAATGGAGGGTTTTTTGGGTCATGAGCTTGCAGGGAGTAGGTCGATGACCATCTTGCCCCGTGGGTTTTAGCCATTCGTATGAATGACCCAGCTCATGGGGAATCAACCGTGGACCGGTTGGGGATCCCGTGACTCGTGGATAAGTCAGGTGACACAGAGGAATGCATGTCTTACGTTACCCGATGCAACAATGGGTTGACTCCTTCTAGGAAGACCCCATTTACAAAAGTAGTAAATAAGCAATAACAAATAAAATATTACATTATGCATGAAGAGCAGAAAACATAAGACAGTAAACACACAACAGTAAACAAAACCGAAGCATGCAAACACATGTGGCACTCAAGGCCAATCTCAAAATCTGAACTCTCATCCTAACTATCCTCTTAAACATACTCAAAGTGTGGAGTAGAGTAGTCCTAGTGGCTTTAGAATGAATCTCTTGAAGGTTTTGAAAGAAGTAGGGAAATCTCGACAATCTTGAATGGAGTTAGTCTTCCTTGACCAAGTTTTATGAGAAAAACTTACCCAAGTTCTCCCCAGCAGAGTCGCCATTCTATGGAGGGTGATTTTCGGTATGAGGGGGGTCTATCTAAATATGGTTGACTGAAAAGCCTAGATCCTAGAAATGTCATTCTGTGGAGGGTGAAAACCCGTTATTATGGCATCCCTCAAATACCTACTAAATCGTCCGTCTTTCCCAGAAAGCATAAAGGGGAGTGCAAGTGTGCACGACACCCGCTCTACATGGGCTCCACGCGGACTTGTGCCCTAAGGGCGGAAATTGACTAGAGTCGCCACCTAGTTTGCCTAAAGAACTAGGAAGGGAGGAGAAGGGTTCTAAGAACCGTTAATTGACTCTGATGATTTGTTGCCTATGGATAAGACTTATCTGATCATTCTAGAGATTCTGTGTGGGTTCGCACTGGGTTACACCCCTTAGAAGTGGCAACGACCACGACTTCGGATTGGTGCCCGAGGAAACCTCGGTCTCTAATTGTCGGGATTGCCCTCTTTCAAAACCTTTTAGAAAGATTCATTTAAAAGCCAAAGGATAATTGAGTGTGGGTTAAGGAATAGATGATTTAGAAGAGTTGAAGAATAGGCTGGTCTTGGAGTTGGTTTGGTTGAAGTGTTGGGAGGTTTTGATTGTTTTGAGGGGTTTGAGGTTGTTTTGGCTTTCACGGGGATTAGGAGGATGCTGGAAGTTTTGAGGAGCAAAGGGCATTTTGGTCATTTTTTAATTAAGGGGTGTTTGGAGTTAAGGAGTTTTTGGTCATTTTGTGAGCTTAGGGGTATTTTGGTCGTTTTGTGAAGTTGAGGGTGTTCGGATTCTTTGGTGTAATTGAGGAGTTTTTCATGTTTGTAAAGTTTGGATTTTTGAATGGTCAAAATTTTGAGGTGTTTTAGGAAGTCGAAAGTGTTGATGGAGTGTGAAAGAGGATATTTGGTTTACAGGTGTTCGGGTTTTGAAGATGTTTCAGGTTTAAGACGACTAAGGTTGTTCGGGAGCATTTAAGAATAAAGGGTCATATGTTAGTGAGACTTGTGACTTCGAGTTTGCTTAGGAAAGGATTAAGGAGTGCTTATGGGTTAAAGCTCTAATGAAAGGGTTAGATTGATTTGTTCAAATTGTCTCTCTAAAATTTAAAACCGAAAATCATTTTTGTTGTAAAGGGCGGATAATCCTGAGGGATTACCCTATGTACCCCCTCGAACACGACACTTAAAATAGTAAGTGCCGAGGCTCGAAAGATGGGGCAATGAATTTATGCGAAAATAGGATTTAGAGAGAAACACCATGAATGAGATGCCCTCGGTCAAACCCTAATAACGTCTCTAACTCCCGGGTTTTAAAACATTAAAACTGAAAATATTGAAATTGAGTGGAAGGGAGTTAGACGATTCTGAAATCCCGATGCAACTAGGAAGGTAGTCACATCCCTAGCACCCCGCCTCGTAAAAATCTAGGCTGCAATTAGGGGATGTTTATAACCCTAATGCCCCGCCTAAAGAAGTCCAGACTGCGACAAGGGATGTGACGACCCCAGTGCCCCGCCTCGGATTTTTATTTGGAAGGGAGACAAGTGATGTCTAACCAAGGAGAAAACGTTTATAAAATATTAGACATTTCCTGTTCCTGAAAACGGTTTAATTTTGAGTCTGAAAACTGAGTTGGAAAACTTTTGAAGTTGTTCGGAATTCTTGATGAAGAAACATTGATTTTGAGAAATGTTTTAGGAGAAAACTTTTTATATATGTGAGAAGAACTTTCTGCATTTTAGAAGAGTTTTCTGTGATGTGAGAAGAGTTTTTCCTTTAAAATTCCACAAAATGGTTTCTTTGAAAACTTGAAAAAATGATGGTTTGAAATTCTTTTTGGGTTTTTGGATTTTGAAAGGAATTTACAAGGAGTGTGGATTGGATGAAATGTATTTGGGTTTGAGTTGAATTGAGCTAGATGAAACAGATTTGAATTGAATTGGAGTTCGGTTTGGATTGAGGTTCAGACTTGAACTAGATTGGATTTCAAATTGGGTCAAAGTTAGGTCAATGTTTTTTTGGTCAAGGTCAACACCTTTTGGTCAAGGTTAACGTTTTTTTGGTCAAGGTCAAAGCTGGGTCAAGGGCAACGTTTTTTGGTCAAGGTCAAAGCTGGGTCAAGGTCAACGTTTTGTCAAGGTTTGACTTTTGGTCAAGGTCAACATTTTTCGGTCAAGGTTAACATTCGGGTCAAGTTTTGATTCTTGTGGACTTGGTTTGATTTTTGGGTTTTATTCTTATAGACTTGATTTGATCTTTATGGGTTTGGTTTCGGGCCAGCTTTGAATTGGGCCGGACTGGGTATTGGGCTGGATTTGAGTTAAGCTTGGCCTTTGAATTGAGCTGGGCTTTGAATTGGGCTGGGCTTTGGGCCGTGGACTTGGGCTTTGGGTCGTGGACTTGGTTGAGTCAAAGTCAAAGTTTCAAGTCAAACTTGGGTTGAAAGCTGATCAAAGGTTCAGGTCAAGGTTAAACCGGTTTGACTTTTGTGGGCTTGGGCCGATTGTGGGCCGAAATGGACTATGGGCTGAATTTGGACTATGGGCTAGAATCGGTATTTGGGCCAAATTTGGAAGTGGGCTGGTTGGAGTGTGAAACTGTATGTTGTATCTGAATATAACCCGATCTGATTTACTATCCTACGTTACCTGGTCTCGGTTACAGAATCTCGTAAGAAAGGGAGAGAGAGAGAGTCTTTTGTTAGAGTCAAGTGCGAGTTTTACTGCCAAATGTTACGTGTCTTATTTCATGGGGGTACACCCCTATTTATAGAGTTTTGGGGGCCTGGCCTCATGTTGCCAGCCTGTGACCTGTATTTTACATGTATAAGTACGGTTTTGCCCTCCCTAACATCTTTGACCGACCACAGACGGCCGGCCACACTATACCTCGCCCTGCCTAAGTCCTACTTTCGTCCGGCCGGAGACGGCCGGATGCCTTATGTACTCTTACTTCCATCCGGCTAGAAGCGGTCGGATGCTCCATATGTCCTGTTTGGCTTGGTACCATTTCTTCCCTTCTCATCAGTCCCACAAGTTCTATCTTTTGAATTTTGGTGATGAAAATAGAACTTCTGTGTCTTGTGTTTTGGTAAAAAATTTGCGACTGCGACCAATTCTGAGGTCTTTAGTCTGCTTGTGCTTCGTCTTTTCCTTATCCCAGTCCCACAAGTTCTTTTTTTCATATTTGGAGAGAAAGAACTTTTTGTCGGCCATGTGCAAAGCTCGTGACCCGAACCCGTTCTGTACCGCTTTTTTGAATTTTCCACCTGTTTAGTGTGGAATACGTAGGGTTCTTCTTCTGACTAAACATCGGAATCGTCTTTAGGAAGCGTGTGGCCCTTTCTTTTCCCTGCAAAAAGGTGCTTTTTGTTTGCACATGCATACTATATTATTTATTTGAGCGGGAGAAAACTTTCCTTTAAAGCCTGAGTTTTTGAGCTTCTTTCTCTTTCTTCCTCTGTCCTCTGCTTCGACTGTCTTCTTTTCTCGCCACTCTGTTATCGTGCTCCGTCTTGCCTTTCGTTGCCACTGTACTTCGATTTCGTGCTAGGCTCAACAATGTCTACCTCCGCCGCCAAAAAGAGTAAGCTTGCTGCGAATTTTCCGCCTGCTATTGAGGCGATTCAGGGCTCTCGCTCCCCTAATGGCTTTCGCCCCACATACCTGAAATCAACGAAGCCCTTTTTGTCCGGGCGCCAACCTTTCCCTTCCTCTCTTGATTACTCCTCCCTTTGTGATTGTCTTAGGGGTGTCGAAGCCCCACTTGGTACCCAAATTTACCTACCATCCTCCGAATCTCACCCTTATGACGACTTTGGCCTTGGGTATGTAGTTTACGCCGATTTTTTCCGCTCCGGCCTGACCATACCTCCACACCCCTTTGTCCTGGGCTTTTTGCTTTGTCGTTGCTGCTCCCTTGCCCATTTACACCCGAAGGCCATTTCGCATCTCCATGTCTTCGTCTCTTTTTGTGAAGAAAACAAGATTCGGCCGAAGGGTACGGATTTTTCCCGATTCTTCACGGTTAGGGTTGATCCTGACAGCCTAACCCTTATTGTGAAGGCCGGATACTCCCTTTTTGTATTACAAGAAGGTCCACGAGTGGAGTTCGCGGTGGTTTGTCATCATTCCTCCGTCCGGCCGCTGCCTGGGTGTCCCATATAGTGCCGAAGTTGCCAAAGGTCAGCTGATTAGCCCCCTACTCCTCCGGCCGAGCTGCCTATTTGAAGATTCTGAGGGCACAAAATAAGAAATCACCGACTGTTGAGGTGTTTTTCTCGAATGCACGTTTGTCTTCTCTGAAGACCTATCACAGTGAGTATTTAATTTTTTAGCACAAGTTTTGCTGTCTTTGTTGGTTTTCTTATCACTTTGGTGTGTTGAATGTAGATTTCTTCCAGAAGGGGGATAAGATTGGTCCTTTTCATAGCTGGAATTTCGTCACCTTCAAGAATGGGGACGAGAAAATCAACTACTATGATACTCTAGATGCAGCTACCGATGCGGATGAGCAGCTCCTGGAAAATGCTCCCCCTTCTACAAAGCGCTCCAGGCAAGAAAAGGCTGGAATCCCCTGAATGTGCCACCGCCGGATTGTCAGGTACTTGGCACGTGATCCCCGAGTCCGGGCATCGTGTCTTTCTTCCCCTCACTCCTGGTTCGGGTCTAGACCTCGGTTCTCGCCTTGGGCGGGAGTCTGGTCATCCGACCCCGATTTACAAGCAGTTTCCTGATTTGTCGGGTTACTTTTCTTCAGATCCTGTTCAAGAAAATACTTTGGAGGCCACAGGACTCCGCACCGGTCTTCCGGCCGAACAAGGTTTTGATTGATCCCTCGTTTTTCCTCGCTCTTTCCCTTTTCATAGTAACCTTCTGTTTTCGGCTTTGTATGCACTTGAACCTTCTGGTATTGACATGATGTCTGCTTTTTTTACTGCGGCAGTCCCTGTTCCTGCCAAGCAAAGGCTAAAAAAGAAAACCACATCAAAGCCGAAGGCTGCACAGCCAGGGACATCAGGAGAGGGACAAACCTCTGACGACCCTGAGGCCTTAACCTCATTCTCCATTGACGTTGCTGCGGCCAAGGATGCAGCGTGGGAAAGAGTGACGGAGTATCGGCAGGTGCCTGAAAATCCCGAGCTCCGGAGTAAGCAAAGAGAGACATTATGGCCTCTTCTTTCCTCGCCTCCTCCTCCTGCTCATGAGTCCTTCACCGGCCCCTCTCAAAAGGAAGGATGGTTTTATCACTGCGGGCACCCCCTTCCTTTAATATCTTGCGACTCTGCCAAGTATTCCTCCGTCTGGAAGGAGGCAATAAGGAGATCCGGTCATCCAGACGGGATCTTTGCTCCTCCGGCAACCGTTACTGCCACTAAACAAAGGTTGCGGATAGGAGATGGGGGGGCAGATGCTATCATGTGGCATTCCCTCCCAATAAGTGATGTGTTTGACTTGATGGGGGGGCATCTTTCAGGTTGGCGTACACTCTTCTTCAATATCTTTCTTTGTGTTCTTTCCTGATTTGTTTTGCTTTTTCCTTAATTTCGTAAACTGTGTTGTTTTTAGGTGATGTCCATGGCCCAAAGTGTTGAGGTTCACTTTGGCAACCTCCAGTCCAGGCTCCGTTATGAGGAGAGCCGACCCAATAACGCTCAAGAGGAGCTGAAGCAGAGCCGCTCTTCTCATGATGCTTATATTGACCAGATTGAGTATGAGATCGATCTCAAGGTAAAGGAGGACTGGCAATAAACAAGGATCTGCAGCTGTCTCGGCAGGAATGCGTCCGCCAGCGTGACGAATATGAGTCACAACTGAAGAAACTCCGAGAAGAAAATTTTTCTTTAAAAAGCCGGATCCTGGAAGCTGACAATACTTTGATAGAGGTATGAAACCATCTTGTTTCTGAGAAAGGTAAGCTGGCTCGGGCCTTTTCTGACCTAGACGTTTTGCTGGATTAGGTGCGCTCTACTCACCGGAATGAGGTAAATTCCCTTCAGGCCGACAAGACTTTTTTCTATCAGGAGAGGAACTCTTTTAAGCAGGAAGCTGAAACGCTTGAACTGGAGAAGCAAGCTCTTCAACGGGAGAATGAGGCCCTTGTAGAGGAAAAGGGGAAACTCATGCAGGAGCTTAATGGTTTGTCGGAGGAAAAGGCCGCACTGGAAGAGCATTCAAGTTCTTCCTTCGAACAAGAGAAGCAGTCTTTGCTCCGGGATTGCTCTTCTTTAGAAGAGGAGAAGAAAGCCCTTGCTGCGGACAAAATTTCCTTGACAAATGAGAAAATCAGGCTGGAAGAGAGGGTGAAAGGCTTGGAAGAAGCCATGTCTCATCTCCAAGTTGAGAGTGCCGAGTCGTCGAGCCAAGGTAAACCTTTAGATCTCGATTTTTTCGCTTCTTCTTTTTACTCCCTATTTCTTACTTTTCTTGTGTTCCGGTCAGGCTTGAGCTCTGCCAATCTTCTGAAGCATGTCAAGCAGCTGAATGGTCGGGTAATTAATGCTAAAGAGGAGCTGTCTCTAGCCAACGCTCAGCGTGACAAATATCGAGCCCAAGTCCTGACCCTTGAATCCCAGGTGGCCAAGCTTATGTCGTTTTCACGGCAGTCTCAGGAGGAGATACAGAAGCAAGGTACAATTAATGCTCATCTTAAGGAATCCTTCGCTTCCCAGTGCCGCAGGATAGTCGATATCTGCCAGCAGATTATTTCGGAATACTTTCTTGAGAAGGGAGAGTTACTGGACGACGATCTGTACAACAGGCTGGAGTTTAAAGCCGTCGCCCAGAAGTCTAACTTCTTCTCGGAGCTCGAGAGATTTGGCCGCAGTCCTGGAGAGACATGCTTTGGTGCTGGCCAAGCTTCCTTTCTTCCGGCTGGAAGCAATGTCCAGCCATCAGCCGGAGGGGTGCAGCGTCTTTCTAAGAGATCCAAGTCTTCTGAAAGCGTGGACGGTAGCGGTGATAGATTAGCTGCAGAAAAAATAGAATAGAAGTTTCTTTGTTTTTAGAGGGGTTTTTTTTTGCATGTATCTTTTGTGTTTGCCGAATCTTTTGTAATGACTACACTTTTTGTAATTGTTTTTACCCCACTCTTGGGAGGAATATAAGTTATACATTTCATCATCTTTATTCATTTGTCTGCCGGAGTACTTCTTTCTTTTTTTAGCCAATTTGCTTATTACTGTGGCATTCTCCCCCCCTTTTCGAATGGTGTACACATGGTCACCTTATACAAGTCATGTTAGTTAAGTGTTCGCCCTTACGACACAAGAAGCTTGCGGCCTATTAACTGAACTTTTGTTTTTTAGTAGCCAAATCTCTTTTCTTCTTTTTTTTTAGTATGGCCGTCTGGCCGGATTTTTCTTTCAAGGCATGATAGCCTGCGGCTCGTTGGCCGGTGCTTACTTTCAAGGTATGATAGCCTGCGGCTCGTTGGCCGGAGCTTACTTTCAAGGCATGATAGCCTGCGGCTCGTTGGCCGGTGCTTACTTTCAAGGCATGATAGCCTGCGGCTCGTTGGCCGGTGCTTTCTTTTACTTTCAAGGCATGATAGCCTGCAGCTCGTTGGCTGGTGCTTTCTTTTACTTTCAAGGCATGATAGCCTGCGGCTCGTTGGCCGGTGCTTTCTTTTACTTTCAAGGCATGATAGCCTGCGGCTCGTTGGCCGGTGCTTTCTTTTCTTTCAAGGCATGATAGCCTGCGGCTCGTTGGCCGGTGCTTTCTTTTTCTTTCAAGGCATGATAGCCTGCGGCTCGTTGGCCGGTGCTTTCTTTTACTTTCAAGGCATGATACCTGCGGCTCGTTGGCCGGTGCTTTCTTTTTCTTTCAAGGCATGATAGCCTGCGGCTCGTTGGCCGGTGCTTTCTTTTTCTTTCAAGGCATGATAGCCTGCGGCTCGTTGGCCGGTGCTTTCTTTTACTTTCAAGGCATGATAGCCTGCGGCTCGTTGGCCGGTGCTTTCTTTTCTTTCAAGGCATGATAGCCTGCGGCTCGTTGGCCGGTGCTTTCTTTTTCTTTCAAGGCATGATAGCCTGCGGCTCGTTGGCCGGTGCTTTTTTACTTTCAAGGCATGATAGCCTGCGGCTCGTTGGCCGGTGCTTTCTTTTCTTTCAAGGCATGATAGCCTGCGGCTCGTTGGCCGGTGCTTTCTTTTTCTTTCAAGGCATGATAGCCTGCGGCTCGTTGGCGGTGCTTTCTTTTACTTTCTCTTTGAAAAACAATACCTCTTTATTGAAGAATCATGAATTTTATACATAAAATTTTTCAAACATTCTCCATGCCATGAATGTGGCAATTTGTACCCCTCACCATTTTTTAGGCGATATGAGGCCTGCCCCGTTTTGGTGTATGACATACGGTCCTTCCCATTGGGGATCTAGCTTTTTAGGTTGTTTAACTTCCCGGATGACCAATTCTCCTGGAGAAAACTCCGCTCTCTTACCCTTTGATTGAAATATCGCTCTACTTTGGACTTGTCTTTCGCCATCCTTATTACGGCGGCCACCCTGGTTTCCTCGAGGAGATCTAGATGGTCTCGTACTCCCTGATTGTTGACATCTTCATCGTATGATTCCCACCTTACCGATGGTACCACAATCTCCGCCGAAATGACAGCCTCTAAACCATACGTTAGTCTGTAGGGTGTTTCTCCTGTTGGCCCCCTTTCTGTTGTTCTGTACGACCAGAGGACCTGGGGTAACAGCTCTGCCCACTTTCCCTTTCTTTCATCGAGTTTTCTCTTTATTGATTTTACTATCTGACCATTCACATTCTCGACTTGCCCATTCGCCTGAGGGTGCGCCACTGATGCGAATCTTAAGTCAATCTTCCACTCTTCACAGAATTCCTGGAAGCTCTCGCAATTGAATTGTGTTCCGTTATCAGTTATTATTGCTTTCGGTATACCAAACCTGCATACCACATATTTCCAGATGAATTCTTGTGATTTTCTGGCTGTGATGGAGATAGTAGGCATTGCCTTGACCTACTTTGTGAAATAGTCGATTGCGACATATATGAATTTGAACCTCCCTGGCGAAGCTTCTGGGAATGGTCCCACAATATCTAATCCCCACATAGCAAAGGGGATTGGGCAGAGGATAGATTTTTGTTCTGCCGGAGGATTGTGTATTTTGTTTCCGTGTTCTTGACACTTGAGACACTTTTGTATGTATTATTTGCAATGTTCCGTCATGCACCTCTTTTATTAGCTTTGACCCTTCGGCTATGGTAACACACTTCAGTGCCGGTCTTGCGAAAGATGCTTATATAGCTGGTTATTCTCAATGAAGAATGATGCGGCCCGCCTTTTTATTGTCCTGGCCTCCTTTTCCTCTTCCGGCAACTTCCCTTGTCGTATGTAATCTATGATTGGAGTCATCCAGGATTCTGTCTCATCATTTGACTCTATTGTAAATACTTGAGCCTCATCTATGCTTGACGTAGTTTTGACTTCTAGCCAAATTTCATTGGGTACTCTTTCGGCCATACTTGCCAATTTCGCCAAGGCATCTGCCTCGATATTCTCTTCACGAGGAAGGTGTTTTAGTTCGCATCTTTGGAAATTTGCCTTTAACTCCTGGACTTTGAGCAAGTACCTTCACAGCTTTTCTTCTTTGACTTCATAGATGTTGTCGTTTTGTCTTGCTACCAACATAGAATCCGAGTATACCTCTAATTCTGCGAAAAGTTAAATTTTATAAGCTTTATTTTTAACAGGATTTCACAGGAACGAAAAAATAGAGAGGGTATCTTCCTATGGAACCTGTTGCCCTAGGGCGGTAGCCACCTCCAAACCCTGGATAAGGGCTTCGTATTCAGCCTCGTTATTGGTAACATCAAAATCTAGCCGGAAGGCGTAGTTCAAGCTTTGTCCATCCGGCGCTTGTACTACTATTCCAGCCCCTGCCCCACTTTTGCACCTGGCTCTATCAACCAAGACGACATATGGGTTCTCGAGCTGTTTCTCTTCTTCTGCAAAGTTTGTTTCTTTTATGAAGTCTGCCAAGGCCTGTGCTTTAATCGCTGACCTGGGTAAGAAGTGAATTTCATATTGTGTTAGCTCTATCGTCCAGCTCACCATTCGGCCGGAAGCATTTGGATTGTTAGCTATTTGCTTGAGTGGCCAGTTGGAACTGACGAAGATTCGATGCGACTGAAAGTAGGGCCGTAATTTCCTTGACGCCACTACTAATGCAAACAGGATTTTCTCTATGTTCGTATACCGTCCTTCTGTTGGGCTCAAAATTTTGCCAGTATAGTAGACTGGTATCTCCCTTTTCTCTTCCATGATCAAGACAGCTGCAACTGCCCAATCTGTTGCGGATAAGTAAAGGTAGAGATCCTGGCCTGGGGCAGGTACGCCCAATTTAGGCAGATCCCGAAGCATTTCCTTGATCTTTTCAAATGCGTCTATACACTCTTGTCCCCATTGGAATTTGCTGTTCTTCCTTAGAATATTGAAGAACGGGATTGATTTTTCCTGAAGCTTGGAACAAAACCTGCTTAATGTTGTGAGTCTCCCGTTCAAGGCTTGGACATCTTTGATATTTTTTGGAGGAGAAAGGTTGAGGATTGCTTGACTTTTTTCCGGATCGACTTCGATACCTCGTTGTCCAACAATGAAGCCAAGAAACCTCCCTTTGGTTACACCGAATACACACTTCTCCGGGTTCAGCTTGATTTGGTATTTGTCCAGAGTATCGAACGTTTCCTCTAAATCCTTCATGTGTTGCTCTTTTGATGGACTTTTTACGACTATATCGTCAATGTAAGCTTCCACATTCCGGGCAAGTTGTTGACAAAACACTTTGTCAATCATTCGCTGAAAGGTAGCTCCTGCGTTCTTCAGTAAAAGGCATTACCTTGTAACAGAATGTTCCGGCTGAAGTGATAAAGGATGTCTTTTCCGAATCGTCTTCTTTCATTTTTATCTGATTATAGCCGGAAAAAGCATCTAGAAAGCTTAACACAGAGCTCTGGGCAGTTGAAACCACCAATCTATCTATTGATGGTAGGGGATAAAAATCATTAGGACATGCCTTATTCAAGTCTGTGAAATCCACACATATTCTCCATTTTCCGTTTGCCTTCTTTACCATGACAACATTAGCCAGCCATCGTGGGTATGCTACTTCCCTGATGAATCCAGCCATGAGGAGTTTCTGGACCTCGGTTCGTGCAGCCAAATCTCTTTCTTCCCCTATTACCCTTTTCCTTTGCCTAACTGTCGGATGCTTTGGGTCTACCCTGAGCTCATGCCGGATAACGCTTGGGTCTATTCCAGGCATTTCGTCCGTGCTCCAGGCGAATGTTGTCCTTTTTTTTCCAGGAACCTCATTAAGTGGGTTTGCTCTCAGTCAAAACGCAGTTCCTATTTTAAAAAAATTTAGAAGGGTCAGATTTTAAATGTACCTCTCTGGGGGAGTCTTGAGTTGTTTGACATCCTTCCTTTTCTTGACTTGGCTCCGGGGAAGAAGGTAACTTTCCCTTGAACTCCTTTTCTGACCCCACAGTTTTGACCATCTCCTCACTAGGAAGGCTGTCCATGATGCGGACTTCACACATTCGGGCCATCTTTTGGCTTCCTCTTATCGTAACCACCTTCCCGCTTGTGGTTAAATATTTCAATTGTAAGTGATGAGTGCTGTGTATGGCTTTGAAAGCATTGATTCCTGGCCTTCCAAGGTACATGTTATATCCAGATTGACCTGGCACAATAAAAGCCGTGAGTTTCTCCGTTCTCCTTTCGTCCCCTTGACCCAGGGTCATTGTAAAATCTATACTGCCGGAAGACGTGGTAGAGACCCCTCCTACAAATCCTCCTAGAACCGCCGAATATGGCTTGATCCGGTCCTCAGGTACTTCCAACCTCCTAACTGCTTCGACTGATATGACATTCGCTCCAGCCCCACTATCGATCAGGATTCTCTCCATCATTCGATCGTTTACCTGTGCACGAATGACAAGTGGATCGTTGTGTGGATACAACACTCCATCTTCATCTTCGTCGGAGAAGAAAATTGGAGGAAAACTTTCTTTTTTGGCGATCTTCCTCTCCGGGAGTTCCTGATGCACTTGATGAATGTGCCTTTTTCTTTCATTAGGGGTTAGTGGTCCTACCTCCGAAAAACGTCCTATTATCATACCCACCGACTTGCCAAGGTCAAGCCTGGGGTGAACCTCCTCCTCTTGCCGTCCACGTGGTGCATTCTGGGCACCGCCCTGCTGACCGCCGTATTGCCTTTGTGCTCCGGCTGATTGCTTTCCCTTCCTCTTATTTTCCTCAATGACTCGAAGCTCTTTGGCCAGGGTAGCACAGTTTACAGTCCGGTGGCTGCGGTTCCCATGGTACTCGCAGAATGCAACTGGAATTTCTCCCTGCGGCGGCTTTCTTGGCTGAGGAAGGTATCCTTCTCTTACTGCAGCACATACTTCCCTGGGTCAATGTAGACAATGGTCCTTGCCCCCTGATGATGCGGCCCCTGAGGAAGATCCGGCGGTCGACTTGTAATAATATGGTTTGTATCTTGACCCTCCTTTTCTGGCATTTCCTTTGTGCCCCTCTTTCTTTTGTGGTGCTGCCGCGCTTTTGAAGCTATATGCTAGCTCCTTAGCCTGGTTTTCTGCTATCTCAGATTTTAAAAAATCATGGATCATTTCAGCTAATTCTCCATGAGTTTTTGGTGCTTTTGTTGCGATCTTTCCAGCAAGCCGAGGCTGGCCAAACCGTTACCAAAGGCTTTAATCAAGATTTTCTCATCGATATCATCGATTTCTGTGACCTTCTTATGAAAGCGCTCACTGTACTCCTTCACAGTTTCCCCCTTTCGCTGCTTGACATCCATCAACTCTATTGTCTCTTTTTTCACCCTCTTGCTCGCAGTGAAGTATTGTTGAAATTCCTCGGTTAGTTGCTTGAAGCTGGTGATGGACTGCGGCGGTCTTGTGGAGATCCATCCAATGCTCTCTTCGAAAGCGTTCCAGGGAATAAATTGCAGAGAGCGAGGGAGCTGATCCCTTGAGTGTTCATGGCAAACATGAATTTCTTAATATGTTGGGTGGGGTCTCCTGTCCCATCATATTTCTCAATTGCCGGAGCAACGAAATGTGGCGGGAGTTTTGCTTTTCTTATCCTTTCTTAGAAGGGGTACAAGCTCATGTCTATCTGGTCCTCTTCCATTTCCTCCTCACTAACGACTGAATTGTGCTTCCGATCTTTACTTTCTTCGCCATTACTGCCTCTGGAATCCTTGTTTCTCAACTGTTCTATAGCCTCAGTCATTTCGACCCACTTCTTTTGATACTCCTCGTCTCTTTGCATTAATTTCTGTTGTAGAGTCTCGTTTCCCTCCACAATCTTCTCGTCAATTGATCTGACTAGTCCCTTCAGCATGTCCTCGAGATCTTTCTTGGAGATGGCTTCCGGCATCTCCGAACTCATTTCTTTTTCAACGCGATCGCTATTCTCGGTAGTGCTCTTCGGTGTCTTCTTAGATCTTGGAGTCATTTCTCGTATTCAGAACCCGCAAAAGATTTCATTAGTCATTTCAGGATTCCCATTACGAATCGTCACAAATCACTTCCCTGTTTCTATGTGGTCTCGTGGTTTCTTCTTGCTGTCGGTTCTCACAGATGGCGCCAAATGAAACTGTATATTGTATCTCAAATATAACCCGATCTGATTTACTATCCTACGTTACCTGGTCTCGGTTACAGAATCTCGTAAGAAAGGGAGAGAGAGAGAGTCTTTTGTTAGAGTCAAGTGCAAGTTTTACTGCCAAATGTTACGTGTCTTATTTCATGGGGGTACACCCCTATTTATAGAGTTTTGGGGGCCTGGCCTCATGTTACCAGCCTGTGACCTGTATTTTACATGTATAAGTACGGTTTTGCCCTCCCTAACATCTTGACCGACCACAGACGGCCGGCCACACTATACCTCGCCCTGCCTAAGTCCTACTTTCGTCCGGCCGGAGACGGCCGGATGCCTTATGTACTCTTACTTCCATCCGGCTAGAAGCGGTTGGATGCTCCATATGTCCTGTTTGGCTTGGTACCATTTCTTCCCTTCTCAGAGTGTTTTGGGCTGAATTTGGGCCTCGCTAGTGGATTGGGCCAGGCTTTCTAATATTGGGTCGATTGGGACCTTATTTAATTTTGGCCTGATTTACACCTTGGGCTTGATGTGGGCCTTGTTTGAGTTGTTTTGAGCTTTGATGGGCTTTGGAAATTGAGCCGAAGTGGGCCTTAGAAATAGGCATTGGTATTGGGCTTCTATAGATGGGCCAAAAGTGGGTCTTGTTATTGGGCCAAATGGAGCCTTAAAGACTGATTTTTTGAATTGAATTTGATTTTTTTTGTGGGCTTTTTTTTATTAACATTAATAATATAATAAGGTGTGGTTTGGAGTTAGGGGTCACCCTTTACTAGGTGGGACCATGGCTCACCATTGGCAAGGTTCACCCTCTATCCTAAAGTTTGGTCCTAAAGGATAATAACTAGGGCTTATTAAGCAAAAGAATCAAAAGCATGCACGACAAAACAATAAAGATGAACAGGAATGGAAATAAACGGGCATAAAACTATGAATTCATGATAACACTTCAAAAAAATATCGAATCAGTAACATTCCAAACCAAATACTGGTGCCCAAAGAGCAATATCAATATCGAAAGCAGTTTAATTTCCAAATTGAACTCAAGTCGCAAAGGCAGAAATCAGAATATTTTCTTGCATTGGGAGAGATGACCAATAGGGTTTTTAAACCCCACACAGAGCAGTCATGGCCTAAAAGTCGATAAACCCAACACATTAACCGAGCCAAGTCCAGCTCCATTCTCACGGTACCTCAGCAAAATACGATAGCAGTGAGTGACAAACAAATCAAACCGAGGAAACACATCAGCCAAAGGCATTACTGAAACAAAATGTGCAAGGATACGACATGAACATAGTGAGAATCATCCTTTTGTGCCAAATCAGAAGTGGTAGCAGCTAGTCCCAGTTTGGTTTAATTATCCAGTCCTAATGATAACAGTAACTATACATATAAATTGCAAATCTCCCTTTTTCCAAGGGAATCGGTCATCTAGGAGAGTTAAGTGAAATCATCGAGTACCAGTGGACATCAACTTAAGGGGTAGACATATGAACAATTCAACAGCAGATCTACCAAACTTATCAAATGGAGATTCCAAACCCAGAAGATCGGTGGTCAGATGAGAATTTACCAGTCAAGAACACTGTTAAGCAAACAAATCTAAATAGGTGCAAGTTGCTACCCAAATCATCACAGGAGTCCGGCGGCCATTTGAAGCAAGCAAGAACAGAAACAAAATCATACAAAGAAAATCCGTCTCTGCCGGAATCAAACCATTCCATCCAGATGGACTCAAATAAGCCGACAAAAGATAATGGAGCAAGACATTGCAAATTAACCTCAAAATAGACAGTCTAAGAGGAGAGCAGAATAAAGAAATTTGCAACCATATCTCAAAGACTATTTGGTAGCGAATAACCATCGGTTATTTCACCAGCAAGCTCCCGAAATTACCGATGAAGAGGAAGAAGAATGGAGCACAACAGAAACAAGCTTTAACTCCAGGGAAGTAGGTCTGCGACCATTGAACTGAGAGATGAGACCAAAGACCGGTGTAGGTGCACTGAAGATAGTAACTCGGTGAAAGACTTCTTAACACCAGGTTCTTCACCACTTCGAACAGAGAAGGCCGGCACTCCGATGAAGGGGATAGCAACTCAAAGTCGGGTAATGTCTGAAATAGCTCGTAGCCGATAGATTTCCACAGAAAAAAAATGAAGAAAGAATGGACGAATTTGCCACGGATTAAGTTGGTGTGGGAAGAAGAGAAGAGAAACGGGGATAGATGATTTGGGGATGGGGTGATTGGAATGTTTTCGGAGAGAAAGAATAGAGGTAGGATGAAGAAGACGATCGAGATAAGTGAGGGGTTTTTTTTTAAAGGTTCACGGTGGAGACAGGTGAGAAGGGAAGGATTCGAAGAGGATGAGGCGGGGGTGACTGAGACGAAGGTCCATCCCCTTCTGGTTTGGATGTTAGGGTTTTTTCTTCGTTTCAAAAATGGAGGCCGATGGTGAATGGAGAACAGCTGGCGAAGGAGAAAGGTTTAGGGTCTTGCACTGAGGGAGATCGATGGAAAATAAGAGTCAAGAATCAGGAAGAAGAAGAAGAAGAAAACTGAGGCGGCTAAGCGTGGAAAAGCTCGAAAAGAATGGAGGTGGGTGTGAGCAAGACGAAGCAGGAGGAAGGAGGTCGGCTGTGCTACTACCCTACAGTAGGGTTTTATGATTGTGGTTTTATAATAGAATGTTAGGGTTTTGGGGCAGATTTGGTCCAGGTTTAATTTTGGGTCGGGTTTGACCCGGGTCAACACTAGGGTTGCATTTGGCATGGGTTCTGCACGCCTGGCTTGAGAGGAATAAAAGAACAAAAAACCTTGCTCTTACTGAGATTCAAAACCGGGTTGATTTCCTCCTTCTTCTAGACACTAACCAAGTATGCTATGGCGAATTCAGTGTATGAATGCGGAACATGTTATAATACTAGCAGTTTATATAAAACGAATTGTTCCTTCCTTGAGAGTCATAAAATCGAAAATGTAATAAAGTATTAAATAAATGGAATAGCTTAATAGTAAGTACATGAAATAATGAACTATAAACTAATATGATGGAAATAAAAATACAAGTGAATGCCATAAAAGTAGAAATTGAATTAGATATGTACGAATAGCGGAAAATAAGATTACAAAAAAAAAGAAATAAAACAAATAAGATAAGAGGAAGCTTAATCAAATAAGCAACAAAATGGAGTACACAAATAAAAATAATAATAGTAAAGGCCGCATAAAAATGATATAAATAACAATGCAAGTGATGATAATAAAACAAAAAAATAAATGCTAGAAGACAAGTAAAAGTAGCAATAAATAAGATAAAGAAGTAACAAAATAAAAGAAAACTGATAGGTACGCAAACAAACAATGAGACAAAAGGTATGGGTTTAAAACCGGATTATGTTTGGAAATTCATTTTCAGAAAATCGGTTTTTCCTAAAGTGCTTGAAAATTGGTTTAAAAATTTATCGTAAAACGATGGTTTCATTTTGGCATGCACGTAAATATATTCCGAGAAATAAAGGCGACAACCCCTCTTATTTTAGTTATTATTACGGGATTTGCTTTATGGGGTGAGAATTTTGGTGTCTACGGGAAATTACCCACCTACTTATACGAGAGTCCCATCTCGTCTAAGGTTTATCATACCCGACCAATTTACTCTATGAAGATAGAGTTTAACGAGGTCACTATACCTCCTTTGTATTAATGTACTCTTATACACATGTCAGTCCCATTGTGAGGATCTAACTACTATCAAGCAATTACAGAACATCTAACTCGACCTTCTGAAGTCTTGTTCTGTGTGACATGATTGTCCTTGTGTGGATGCTTATTATGATTATTGTATGCTGCGTGTTTACAACTTTACAAAAAAAATGATCCGCATGTATTTGACAAAGTAGTCAGTGTGGCCCAGTAGCTTGTGGGCTGCACGCTTTCCATACCAGCGTTGTTTGTTGAGCCCTTCGGGGCACCCCACTTTTCAGGTACCTGAAGTTGAAGAGATTACCCGACCGAGCGTAGGCGGGGTAGATTATGCTATGAGAGTTTATTTCCAGCTATTTGTCTTAAGAGTTTTTACTTGATTATTGTACCTTAAAGTTTGGAACCTTATATCTCGGGATTGTATTCGTATTCAGACCGTGACATTTGAGAGTTGTATTTGGAGTTAGCCTTGTTAGTCACATGGGTGGCTAACGGCGTTGTAATACCACCCGGTCGTTGTAATTTATTCCGCTGCAGTTCAAGTTTTTTGGGAGCGATCATCGTTCAGGTTGTTGGTTTTCGGGTTGGGGTGTTACAACAGCGGAAGACTAGATTAACCTGGGTGTTACCGTCAAGCCTAAAAGGGCGCTAAGGCTATAAGTTTCATAACCTATTAAAACACCATTGAAATATTAGTATTGCCAACCAAACCACATACTTGCTTTTTATCAACCAAGTCATAACCATCAATCCAAATAATGTAACCTCACTCCAGTTATTCACTGGAGCTTGCTGTCGGGCTCTCCGCGAGACACCGACGCCTAACCAATTCATAATTATCAAGCCATATAATTCAACCTCACTCCAATTTAACACTAGAGCTTGTTGTCGGGCTCTCCGCGAGACACCGACGCCACCACCTCACTCTAGCATCCTTAAGTGTGCACACCCCCAGATAGCTTGAAAACTAAAAGGAGTAGATTACTAGAGCTTAAGACTGGGCCCTCCGCGAGTAACCGGGAAAATACCAAACCATGTCATTCCATAATAACCAAATAAAACCATAAACTTGGCCAACTGATCTCGAATTTAACCATTCCATAAAAAATTCATCTCATAATTCCATAGCAAAATATTACTTTACCTTTACCATGTCAATCCATTACTTATGCTTTTGAATCACAAAAATCAAAACTCTAACACATCAGTGTCAAAATATCAAAGCGATAAAATGCATAATTCAACACATTTACAGAAAGCATAGTTGTCCCCAAGAACAACTAGATGTCTAGATTACCTTTTGTAGATAAAACTCGCAAACTTGTTTGTGGTTCACTAGGTCAACCCGGCACTTTACATAAATAGTGGCACCCTGTAAGGTTTTCTCAAAAATTCCACACTCATGACGAAGGAATTGGTAGCAACGCCTACTAGAAGAATTCCTCATCTAGCTCATATTACTAATTAACTATAATGGAGAAGGATATAGGTGTGGGAGAAAACATATTGAGTTTACATCCCTATATAGTGCAAGGAAGAGAGAGAAAGCCTGGGTAATTTAGTGGAGTTTGAATAATGTAAGGAAGTTGGAAAACTTAATCTGGTGAAGCCTGATTCTAAGGAAGAAATTAATTTAAAATAACAGGTCTAAAGACTTAATTAGGAGTAATGAATCACTGGAAGATAGACACAGAAAATCCAAAGGCCACTATGGCAATGTAACACCCCTACCATTAACACATGTTTACCGTCCAATCTCCTTACACGACAGATACACGCAGCGGTTACTTACTTACATACAATGGGTGATACAATGCCGTTAACCACCCACGTGGCTAACAAGGCTACTACTACTGCTTACAGCATCGGTCTGATGGACCGGAATCCCGAGCATTACATATCTACCATATATTTCATACACCAATACACGCTACATTCTTCCATTCGATACAATACTTCAAATACCATACAATATAATCCACATACCGAGTTTACTAAGATCCTTATACAAATATACTACCTCTTCAAAGTTCATACGTACTCACTACGAGACTACTTACTACCCGTTCCTCACAAACTACTTACTCCTAATTACAAGGGTGTGTCTCCGGTCTCTTCCTTGACCATATTCGCTTCGGGTACCTGCACACTAAAAAATGTCCCCCGAAGGGGTCAGCTTTCGCCGAGCATGATAACCGCATACCCCGCGTACTAGTGAGGGTACGCCGACCACTTGGTCGAATACATGCGGTTCATTTTCATACAAGCATACATGCATACATGCTCTTACACACAGTACATAATACTTACACAACATACATACATACAATTCATTACATACAAGGAATACGATATGACCATTCAATACTCACTTACCTTCTTCCGAATACACATACTTACTACATACACAAGTACAGTTCTTGTTAGCTTCATTGTTCCGCCCGGGTTAATCGGGTGGAGATTACTCTTTTACTCGTTACTTCATACATACGCATACATACTCATACATACTTACGGATCCATACTTACTTACTTACTCTTACTCAAGTTAAGTCGTCGGGACCTCCGGCCCTGGGGACTACACCGTCCACCTCCGGGATTTACTTGACTCACTAATCCGGGATGCTACCCATTTAAGGGATTTGGGCCGCGGACCAGTTTAAGAGTCAGGAATTGCAGCCAACCTCTTGTGACTCCGCATCCTCACGCGTGGCCGAAGCTATATCGAACTTGTACTCATTCCAATTTACTCACTTAAGTTAGGAGTTAGATAGTTAGGAATTAGCACAAGTCAACATCCAAGCCACAATAATACAATACACATATACACATACATACGAGGTACAATACATTACACAAGTACAATACGAGGTTCGAATACCATTCATCATCATTCATATATTTCATGAATTATACAAACTAGTGCTCAAGACATAAATATCAAGCACAACATAAGTCAAGCACAGGTAAGTGCAATATATCCGATTCATGCATTTATCTTATTTAGGTGGTCAAATAAGCACACAAATCGGGGTAAGCAGATTAGGATACAGGGCATGAAGAAATCATACCTTTCACCGTTGTACTTGTATCCCAACGTTCCTCCGGTATTCACAATTCAAATCCTATGATATACATACAACCGAATAATTAATCTAACTATCATTAACTTAATTCGGTTACCCTTACGCTTCCTAACTCATACTTACTAGGTCTTCACATTCCTATACTTACATTTTATTTACTTACTTTTAATTACTTGACAATGGTTTACTTACACATATATGCACGTATGTATAGGTGGGTATACATATACATACATACATATAAACCATAGTCTTATAGTTTTTTTTTTGTAACTTTTGACCCGACCGAACTTGCGACCGACCTTGCAAGTTCGGTCCGAGTCAGTAGTAGGTTACATCGGGTGAAAATTCCAGGGCCGACCGACCTTGCAAGTCCGGTCCCAAGGTCGGTCCATTCCAGTAAGTTACTTAACGGAAAAATTTTAGCCCGACCGACCTTGCAAGTCCGGTCGCGAGGTCGGTCCATTCCAGTAGCTTGCTCGACGGAAATTTTTCTGGCCGACCGAACTTGCATGTCCGGTCGCAAGTCCAGTAGGTTACAGACGGAAGAATTTTTCTGGTCCGACCGAACTTGCAAGTCCGGTCGCAAGTCCGGTCGATTCCAGAAGCTTTCCCGTCTTTGTAAATCTGGGCTCGACCGAACTTGCAAGTCCGGTCACAAGTTCGGTCGGCCCAGTATTTGCATTTTTACTTCTGTTTTCAGTCCCATACTTTACCCATTGTTTCTCCAATCTTCTTACATGTAATCTCACATGTTTAAACACTACCTAGGCCCTTCAAATTGCCTTAGTTCATCCACCAAATGCTTTACTAAATCAATCAATCCACTTACTCAATTTCATCACTTCCCTTCCACACTTACAACAGTTTTTCATCCTCCAATGCTACAGATTTTTGCTCCTACTTCCCCCATGCATATTCTCATCTCCTAATGCCATTTCCAAAGCCTACAATGTATTATCTTACCCTCCAATTCATTCCCAAGCCACGACAATACCTATACCCAAGTTCAACACTCTTGTCACCAATTCTTCCACACTAATTCTTCCTAACTTCTCCAATGTATCTCTATACACTTTGTTACAGATTTTGGGTTCTTTTTTTCCTCCATTACTTCCTCAACTAATGCTACTCCTAGAATCCCAAAATACATCCATTCACTTCCTAGTTACATCCCATTAACAAATCATACCCAAATTTGTTACAAGCTACTAAACGCCCCCATTATACTCTCCACATACACCTAGTCACTACCTAGGTTGTTTTCTCATCTTGAACACTTAAGTCCTCAAATTCCTAGATAAAATTTGACATAGTCTCCCCTATATTATTAACATTCTCCACATGGTTTCTCTCACACATTAACATCATCTCCCCTGTTTATACACAACATCAATATACAAGCTCCCATACACATTTACCAATACTAAAACACTACTAAAAATTCCTGCACTCAACAACCCAATACCCAACTAAGTTTCAATACATTTTACATGTTTTTCAACGGTTTTAAGCACTTAGATTCTCCTGCACAATACATTACTACACAATACCATTTCCATTACTCATTTCAAACTTCTAAAAATCTGTTACATCCATACATGTACAAGGCTACACAAAGGTGAGTATCCTTACCTTGTTTCTCTTCTAATTTCTTTTCTTCCTTCTTCTTCTTTTCCTCTTTCTCCACCGGTTTAGCAAACACAAATTCTCTACTCTACAACCCATATACATACACATTTCAATACACTACAAACTAACCCTAGCTATTATTAAGTTTTAAGTAGGTTTTAGGGTTTAGAATTCTCATTACCTTGCAAGGGTGCAAATGAAGCTTGGAGTGGTTCAAGAACAAGATTTCTAACTCCACCAAGATGCCAAAATCGGCTAGGATACAAGGAGCAACAAAGGTTTTAGTTTTCATTTTCGTTTTGCCCTTGAGGCTAGAAAAGGATGGAGTTTTTAGGAATATTTTTACCTTAAAAGAACAAGGAGAAGGAGGGCCTTCTAATGGTGGTCTTGAAGCTCCAGATGCTCCATACCCATGGAGATGAAAGTTGTTGTTTTCGATTTTTGAAAAGATAGGAATGTAGCTCTTGATGAGAGGATTCCAATGGTGGTATTTTTATAATTTTTGGAGAATGTTTGATGGAGTAACAAGAGGAGAGAAGTGAGGTTTTGTGTGTGGTTCTTCAAACTCCATAGAAATCGCATGGGGGAGAAGAAGAAAAGAAAAGAGAATGAGGGAGGAGGTGAGTACGTGAGTGAGGGAGGAGAATGGGTAGGAGAGAGAAAATAAAGTGGGGTGGGGGTTACTTTATTGTTTTTGTTTGTTTGTAAATTAGAAGGGGGTTAGTGAGTGTGTGAGAGAGGGGGAAATAAGGGGGCCGGCTGGCACCACACACACACACACAATTTTTACTTTTTATTTTAACAGTGGACACACAAGTTTGTGTTATTTATATTTCTACCCCACAACTTCCCGTTTTTGACAGTTTTTACAAATTTCTTGTTTTATTGATTTTATTGGTCCTAAAGCTTCACTAATATTTATTAATGATTATTTAGTTGACCAAAGTTGTTACGAGTCTATTTGACCCGCTTAAAGTCGCGTTTTCCCGGTTACCTCGAAAAACGCGCTTTAGTGTTCATTAGTGTTTTTAATCCATTTTAAGGATCCGTTTTCTTCGGTATTTGTTCCCTAATATTTATTTAGACTTAATTAAGCCTTTAGAATCCATATAATACGCCAACCGAGGTCTCATACCTCCTGTGGTTATTTAACGCTTATTTAGCGTTTTTCACTTTTAAAGCGTTTCTTTATTTCTTTTGGATTTATTTTTCCCTTACAAATATTTCTTAACCATTATTAGGCTCTTAAATACCTATTAGGATAATTTAATCGCCATATTTAAGGGGTATTTCAATCTACCCCCCTTAAGAACTTTGTCCTCAAAGTTGTTCGAGGTTATGGGATTACTGTACTTACTCATTTATACTTGCCTAATACCAAAGCCATACATTCTTCCTCCTTACAATTCCCAAATCTACTACTCACAGTCTCTACATTCCATACTCTACAAATGTACTATAATTACTCCAATTCACACTACTAAACCATCCGGTTCCTCATTACCAAATTTAACATACATACATACAGTGCAAAGCTATCCCCAAAGCAATGCAATACACATTACAATCCCTCAGGCACCAAGGTCGTTGGACACATGACTCCTCTATGTCCGCTGCCTTTGGAATAATACAACATGCTACACTACTATCTTCTCCGGTATAAGCTTCTAGCCAAATCCTTATTCTCAGTCTAAGGAAAAAAAAATCCTTCCCAACAGCTAATTAGAAATCCTTCTAAAGCATCCAACTCCAAGTTCCACGTTATATTCATTACTTCTATCCTATGTGTGATTCTTGTGACCACTTAAGGGGAGCTTCAAGAATCGTTCGACCCTGATGTGATCAGCACCAGTGTTGAATTATCTTTCCACCCCAATTGTGTTCGGTTCCCTTGATCTGATCAGGATCAAGTTCGACTTCCCACATCAGTTTCAAACAAACAGATAATTTAGTTGTTTTCATTTCTATCTTTTTACTCTTTCTAGTCGTGATACGAATTCATACATCTCCAAAGGATGGAATCAATCCATCAATCATCCTCACTCTACTTCCCAATGCTTTACTCCGTGGTCAATACCTAATTGCTCATTTCATCAACCTTCACTGCTTTCATCCATCACTCTCCATATTCTAACTAGGGATTACCATCCTTGTAAAATTTTGTGTCCTCAATTTTCTTCCAATCATTTACCTCGGTATACACTACCCCTAGACTTCATTCATCTACTACTCTCATTCCTTTCGTACACTTCTTCCAAGGCTACAACACTGTGGAGTTCCGTCCACTACTCATTACTCTTCTTACCAATACTCTTACACGGTGTTACAAGATGGGTACATTCATCCTATGGTATTTGCATGTCTAATGCCTAGTTACCATAATTATAATATGAATGAATACTTATGTTTATTTAACATAGTATCAATCATCAATTGATTCTCATTTGTGCTATGCACATTATGGTTTATGTGTTTTATTCACAAAACTTACATTAAGCGGTTTCGCTCTACCCCCCTTAAAAGGGATTACGCCCAACGTAATCTACCATATGTTATTATTATTAAACATTGGTTTAATCAATTTGGGCAATCTGAAGCGTTTAGCTTCCCTACGGTATACTATACAATATACTCTGGTCAAAGGGGTCTTAACCATACCAATGGTTTAGTCTTTGCACCAAGAATTCCTATATGAGTTTATTTAACTCATAATTAATTCGGTTCTAGCCTAACCGGCTTCAAGGCATTAATGGCCATTCTATTATACTCACCAGGTACATTAGTCTCCTAGCTAGGGCCCACTAGCTTCTGCTGCGCGACCCTGATAATTGGGTTACTCACCCTTCTGTTATCTTCAATGTTCTACACATCACCTTTCTATCCTTCTATTGTGGAAGTAAGGTTTACTAAAAAATGCGGTATTCTTTACTGTGTTTGAATTCACTAAGTATATAGATTATAACCAGCTCTCTGGTGATCTATTATGTATACCATTCGTGCTTCCACGATTATTTGATAAGCTCCTCCGATTATTGTCGGGCGAGGTTGAGTCACTACTTAGTTGTGGTGCTTCCTCTATTGTCGCTAGCTTCTGAATTATACGAGTTACCCTGGTTCAGTACAAGTATTCTTTACTTGTATGACCTTGCATTTTCTATGCATTGGTTCCTAGTGACTTTCTTAAGTCTCTTTTCACTCTTACCATTGGAATCACATTTTGTGATTATAGGGGTTGTACACTCTTCGTGCTTCTTGGCCTTAGGCCGCACGGTTTGTTGCTAAGCTTGCTTAACTGGCTTATGCCATGTTTGTTGGTGAAAAGAAGGGTTTACTACGGGTTACATTTTTGTATTCCTAACTATCCCACTAGATCATTAGTTGTACAAGTGCAATACCAAAACACTCAGTCATACAGAGTGCAGAGGCGTAAACGTTTGACAGTAAGTCACTTATGTGATAGGAAAGAAATTTTGCTTGTCTTTTCATACTTATACTCCGTGTCATTATTTGCTACTTCTCATAGCGGTCGCTTGTTGCGCACGTATTCTTACTCATTGTACAACATTGTTTTTACTGTTTCTGTTACTGTGGTAGCTTATCGTTACTTATTGCCGTTGTCGTTGGCACCATTTCCTTATGGTATGAATACCCTGGGGTTTCCAATGTTCGTGTGTATGACGGTTGTTGTAGCATACCGCAACATTAATATCCTCTCAATGTGGAGATGTTCTTCCCTTTTAGGTTTCATGTGTAGGTTAGCTTACCTCACATTATTTTCATCATTTATGATACCATTTACTAATCATCTTGGTTGGCCAAGAATGAGATAACTCATTGGGTTATAAGCTCTCTTGAGCGTTAGTCATTCGTGGTGTTCAATGTGCATTCCCGTTGATTGTTTTGACAATTATTGTCCTTCAGTGCAGAGCATTGGTTATAGGCTCTAGCTGTGTAGTTCTACTCGTATGTGCATCACCGGGACATCCCAAGAAACTTCAAGGGTTTTCGGGTCCCGTTCTCTAATTGAAGAGTATTCTACCACTCATAAGTCTCATGGCAAGGTTACTATGTTAGTACCTGCTTATGTACTGCATATGGAGTATACTTACTCCTTTAAGTTGTGATGGTTTGGAATGTCTTTTCCTTGTTTCATCGCCTCTTGGCAATGTCTATATTCGTAGGCTTAATTGTTGTAGTAGATGGAAGCCTTCCTATGGGTTCACATCTTCACCGTATTGGTGGTCTCCGGTTAACGAGGGGTATCTTTCCCCAAGTCTCTCGTAGTGTCCAGTGTGGACTAGGCCATTGTTGGCATTATCATGATTCTTATGCCTCTGTGCTACCATTGCTACAGAAGGCATGAAGGTTAAAAGCTTGTCAACTGTATACTAGACTGATGCTCTAGTGACAGTGACACTGAGTTGGCCATTACTCTAAGCCACTCAGGATGTTGGGTTTGAGTTGATGGTCCAGTTGTTGATTTCTTGTCGTATGAGACAATATCTCTTGCAAGTCTTGTTATCAAATGATGTGGGTTACACAACCGTTAAGGTTCACCTAACATAGTTGGTTGATGGCTTTTAAGCCGTATTGCTGCGAGCTATGCTCTTTGCAAGCTGCTTATATTTGTTTCCACTCCTTGTATCCCATCACAGGTTGGAGGTGTTGCTGGGATCCCTGGTAAGTCGTGACATCACGCTTCCGCTCATAGGAGGCCCTTTAGGAAAAATGGTATTAATAGGTGCCTCTCAGTACCTTAGGGTATTTCCTGTTAAGTGAAATCCCTTCGGTGTCCTAACCGAGTGTTCGTTCTAGCTCCCGTGCTCATATCGTTACGCTTTTCAACTGCTGTTAACGCAGACACCCTTCAAGGATCGCTCCTGGGTGTTGGTAGCGTGTCCGTTACATCCGCTAATGTCTATAACATGTGTTGTCCTCTATACCGTCTTATGGTTTTGTATTGAGCTATTCCCCCTTTTAGGTCATAACGTCTCCCGTCGTTGGGTAGACCGTCTGTACTTGCTCCCAGTGCTTGAGACTAGGTTTAAATATCCTCTCCGATTATGGATTGTGCTTCGTAGTAATCTTGTGATTGCTCTTGGGGATTCCGCCCCGTTTGTTGAGTATTGTTAGGTTCACGTTAGGCATTCGCCTTAATGTGTTTAGGATGGGCATTCCATCCAGCTGCCAGGTAATTGCTTGGATTATTTGAGACATATTCAATGTCTATACTTACTAGTACGTGCTCTTTGCACTTCCTAGTTCTTATTCCTCATCTCCAGATGGATTCTCTGAGTTCCTTGATACTTGATCGTCTGAGGTGTCCAGCTGTTCCGGTTTGAACTCACTCATGGTCCGTAGAACGGAGTTGACTACTTCCCGTGTGTCGCACACTACATGTATACATACGTGGGGTACCATATTGACACGTTACCACTTACCCAACTATATGTCGGGCCCGCAAGCTCCTTCGGAGTGCGGTTGTCCCACATCCCGTAATTGGGTACACCGTAGTGTTCGTCACACGCCTAGGTGAAGTATTCTATTGTCAACTCCTCTTGTATCAGTCTATGATACTCACCGTAATGCTGTTGGTTTTGTTTAAAAATCCAAGGTTTAAAAGAAAAGTTGTGGTTTTGAAAGAAGAATTTGGGTTTTGAAACAATGGTTTGGTGTTAAGAGGAGTTCTACATGGCATAGCCATGTTTGTGGTCTTGACCAAGTCCAGCTTCCGCTGTCTATATGTTCTTAATACAATGGTCATGCTGTCATGCCTTCCCAAGGTTTGAGTTCCTCTAGCTTCCAGGATTTGTGATCCTATAGTTGCTTCACTGCTGTCCGGTACATTACTATGTACCTGTGGTGTGTTAAAGTTCCTCTACATGTTTTCCTTGTTCCTGCTTTACTGCACTTGCCGTGGCAAGTGGCGTGTACTGTTGTTTTTGGTTAGACCTATACCGGTCTTGGTATGGTTTCCACTTGTATTTATAGTCTTGTTGACTCTTCCTTGATCATATTGATCTATGTTTGGGATACTCAATCCTTTTGAGTAGCTTCTCATTGATCTTGACTGGTTGTCCTAGTCCGGGGCACTTCTCCAATCCCTAGAGATCCCATTATTTAGTTTTATTTTTTTTCCTTGTTGCTCGTTCCCACTAGTTTACCGTGGTTATTGAGCCTTAGCTTGTCTAGGCACTACTCTTGTAGTCCTATCGGTTCCTATCTCGTTATTGTTCTTGTAGTTGTCTGAGCTATATTGGCCAGGTATTGTAACTTTGGCGTTGCAGTATTGAAGTTAACCGCTCCTGACTATGTCCTTAGTCAGTTAGCAATCGTTGGTGGTATTATTTGAATGCTACAGCCCCGTATAATTATGTCTTGGGTTTTGTTACAGTTCCTTTTTCCCGCTCTGTTTGTGCTTAGTGCTTCTTTTCCCTGCTGCTGGTTGGTTAGCCAGGTTCTGCGACTGCTAAGCATGTCGCCCCATGTTGTTGCATGTTGTAGTCTCCTTATGGTTGGAGTTCTCATTCTAACTTCTACCCCATTAAGTGCGGATATTGTTGTTCAACCGGTTCCATTTCCGATCTTCCATTCTGGAATCTACTGTGTGTCGAGTTCTTCCTCTTATAGGATTATCTCACTACTGCCAGATCGGTTTTCCCGAGTATGAGAGGTTTTTCCTTCTCTCTGGCGTATTTCCCAAGTTATACAATAGGGTTAGTGGAGGGCGGGTCTGGTATTGTAGGTATCCGGTACTCACCGTAGTTCCTAACTAGCATATCTCTAATGCTACACTCAGCCCTTAGCCCTAAGCTTCTAATTCCTAAACCGGTATTCCTAAACTCGGTATTTCCAGTCATCAGAGCGACACTTCGCTCTGATACCCACTTTTTGTAACACCCCTAACCATTAACAGTTTACCGTCCAATCTCCTACACGTCAGATACACGCAGCGGATACTTACTTACATACAATGGGTGATACAATGCCGTTAACCACCCACGTGGCTAACAAGGCTACTACTACTTGCTTACAGCATCGTCTGATGACCGGAATCCCGACATTACATATCTACCATATATATTTCATACACCAATACACCTACATTCTTCCATTTGATACAATACTTCAAATACCATACAATATAATCCACATACCGAGTTACTAAGATCCTTATACAAATATACTACCTCTTCAAAGTTCATACGTACTCACTACGAGACTACTTACTACCCGTTCCTCACAAACACTTACTCCTAATTACAAGGGTGTGTCTCCGTCTCTTCCTTGACCATATTCGCTTCGGGTACCTGCACACTAAAAATGTCCCCCGAAGGGGTCAGCTTTCGCCGAGCATGATAACCGCATACCCCGCGTACTAGTGAGGGTACGCCGACCACTGGTCGAATACATGCGGTTCATTTTCATACAATGCATACATGCTCTTACACACAGTACAATAATACTTACACATACATACATACAATTCATTACATACAAGGAATACGATATGACCATTCAATACTCACTTACCTTCTTCCGAATACACATACTTACTACATGCACAAGTACAGTTCTTGTTAGCTTCATTGTTCCGCCCGGGTTAATCGGGTGGAGATTACTCTTTTACTCGTTACTTCATACATACACATACATACTCATACATACTTACGGATCCATACTTACTTACTCTTCTTACTCAAGTTAAGTCGTCGGGACCTCCGGCCCTGGGGACTACACCGTCCCACCTCCGGGATTTACTTGACTCACTAATCCGGGATGCTACCCATTTAAGGGATTTGGGCCGCGGACCAGTTTAAGAGTCAGGAATTGCAGCCAACCTCTTGTGACTCCGCATCCTCACGCGTGGCCGAAGCTATATCGGACTTGTACTCATTTCAATTTACTCACTTAAGTTAGGAGTTAGATTGTTAGGAATTAGCACAAGTCAACATCCAAGCCACAATAATACAATACACATATACACATACATATGAGGTACAATACATTACACAAGTACAATACGAGGTTCGAATACCATTCATCATCATTCATATATTTCATGAATTATACAAACTAGTGCTCAAGACAATAATATCAAGCACAACATAAGTCAAGCACAGGTAGTGCAATAGTCCGATTCATGCATTTATCTTATTTAGGTGGTCAAATAAGCACAAATCGGGGTAACCAGATTAGGATACAGGGCATGAAGAAATCATACCTTTCACCGTTGTACTTGTATCCCGACGTTCCTCCGGTATTCACAATTCAAATCCTATGATATACATACAACCGAATAATTAATCTAACTATCATTAACTTAATTCGATTACCCTTACGCTTCCTAACTCATACTTACTAGGTCTTCACATTCCTATACTTACATTTTATTTACTTACTTTTAATTACTTGACAATGGTTTACTTACACATATATGCACGTATGTATAGGTGGGTATACATATACATACATACATATACTAACCATAGTCTTATAGTTTTTTTTTTTGTAAGTTTTGACCCGACCGAACTTGCGACCGACCTTGCAAGTTCGGTCCGAGTCAGTAGGTTACATCGGGTGAAAATTCCAGGGCCGACCGACCTTGCAAGTCCGGTCCCAAGGTCGGTCCATTCCAGTAAGTTACTTAACGGAGAAATTTTAGCCCGACCGACCTTGCAAGTCCGGTCGCGAGGTCGGTCCATTCCAGTAGCTTGCTCGACGGAAATTTTTCTGGCCGACCGAACTTGCATGTCCGGTCGCAAGTCCAGTAGGTTACAGACGGAAGAATTTTTCTGGTCCGACCGAACTTGCAAGTCCGGTCGCAAGTCCGGTCGATTCCAGAAGCTTTCCCGTCTTTGTAAATCTGGGCTCGACCAACTTGCAAGTCCGGTCGCAAGTTCGGTCCGGCCCAGTATTTGCATTTTTACTTCTGTTTTCAGTCCCATACTTTACCCATTGTTTCTCCAATCTTCTTACATGTAATCTCACATGTTTAAACACTACCTAGGCCCTTCAAATTGCCTTAGTTCATCCACTAAATGCTTTACTAAATCCATCAATCCACTTACTCAATTTCATCACTTCCCTTCCACACTTACAACAGTTTTTCATCCTCCAATGCTACAGATTTTTGCTCCTACTTCCCCCATGCATATTCTCATCTCTTAATGCCATTTCCAAAGCCTACAATGTATTATCTTACCCTCCAATTCATTCCCAAGCCACGACAATACCTATACCCAAGTTCAACACTCTTGTCACCAATTCTTCCACACTAATTCTTCCTAACTTCTCCAATGTATCTCTATACACTTTGTTACAGATTTTGGGTTCTTTTTTTCCTCCATTACTTCCTCAACTAATGCTACTCCTAATCCATCCCAAATACATCCATTCACTTCCTAGTTACATCCCATTAACAAATCATACCCAAATTTGTTACAAGCTACTAAACGCCCCCATTATACTCTCCACATACACCTAGTCACTACCTAGGTTGTTTTCTCATCTTGAACACTTAAGTCCTCAAATTCCTAGATAAAATTTGACATAGTCTCCCCTATATTATTAACATTCTCCACATGGTTTCTCTCACACATTAACATCATCTCCCCTGTTTATACACAACATCAATATACAAGCTCCCATACACATTTACCAATACTAAAACACTACTAAAAATTCCTGCACTCAACAACCCAATACCCAACTAAGTTTCAATACATTTTACATGTTTTTCAACGGTTTTAAGCACTTAGATTCTCCTGCACAATACATTACTACACAATACCATTTCCATTACTCATTTCAAACTTCTAAAAATCTGTTACATCCATACATATACAAGGCTACACAAAGGTGAGTATCCTTACCTTGTTTCTCTTCTAATTTCTTTCGTTCCTCTTGCTTCTTCTTTTCCTCTTTCTCCACCGGTTTAGCAAACACAAATTCTCTACTCTACAACCCATATACATACACATTTCAATACACTAAAAACTAACCCTAGCTATTATTAAGCTTTAAGTAGGTTTTAGGGTTTAGAATTCTCATTACCTTGCAAGGGTGCAAATGAAGCTTGGAGTGGTTCAAGAACAAGATTCCAACTCCACCAAGATGCCGAAATCGGCTAGGTACAAGGCAACAAAGGTTTTAGTTTTCATTTTCGTTTTGCCCTTGAGGCTTAGAAAAGGATGGTTTTAGGAATATTTTACCTTAAAAGAACAAGGAGAAGGAGGGCCATCTAATGGTGGTCTTGAAGCTCCAGATGCTCCATACCCATGGAGATGAAAGTTGTTGTTTTCGATTTTTGAAAAGATAGGAATGTAGCTCTTGATGAGAGGATTCCAATGGTGGTATTTTATAATTTTTGGAGAATGTTTGATGAGTAACAAGAGGAGAGAAGTGAGGTTTTGTGTGTGGTTCTTCAAACCTCCATAGAAATCGCATGGGGGAAGAAGAAGAAAGAAAAGAGAATGAGGGAGGAGTGAGTACGTGAGTGAGGGAGGAGAATGGGTAGGAGAGAGAAAATAAAGTGAGGGTGGGGGTTACTTTATTGTTTTTGTTTTTTGTAAATTAGAGGGGGTTAGTGAGTTGTGAGAGAGGGGGAAATAAGGGGGCCGGCTGGCACCACACACACACACACAATTTTTACTTTTTATTTTAAAGTGGACACACAATTTGTGTTATTTATATTTCTACCCCCACAACTTCCCGTTTTTGACAGTTTTTACAAATTTCTTGTTTTATTGATTTTATTGGTCCTAAAGCTTCACTAATATTTATTAATGATTATTTAGTTGACCAAAGTTGTTACGAGTCTATTTGACCCCTTAAAGTCGCGTTTTCCCGGTTACCTCGAAAAACGCGCTTTAGTGTTCATTAGTGTTTTTAATCCATTTTAAGGATCCGTTTTCTTCGGGATTTGTTCCCTAATATTTATTTAGACTTAATTAAGCCTTTAGAATCCATATAATACGCCAACCGAGGTCTCATACCTCCTGTGGTTATTTAACGCTTATTTAGCGTTTTTCGCTTTTAAAGTGTTTCTTTATTTCTTTGGATTTATTTTTCCCTTACAAATATTTCTTAACCATTATTAGGCTCTTAAATACCTATTAGGATAATTTAATCGCCATATTTAAGGTCGGGGTATTTCAGGCAATTAAGGCATTAAGGAATTTAATTCTGTAACAAAAAGAAGAGGTAGTAATTCTTTGATTATTGAATCTAAAGTTTTATTTAATAGTGATGAGTTCTGTAAAATTAGAAAAGGTATGTCAAATGTCAAAAGATGACTTAGAGGTCTTAATGACAATTTTTGTGTCAAGGAGTTAAAGAGGGTTTGATGTGGTAAAAGGGATAGGAAACTTTGAATATTGATCTTCCTGGACGTTTTAAGAGAGAGAAGGTGTTTGAAACAGTAAAAAGAAAAGAGACCAAAGGTCAAAATACGACTTTAAGATCATTAATGACATTTTTGTGCTTTAAGGCATTAAGGAGGATGTAAATATTAAATGTTGAGTGGGAAATCTATTTAAATGGATTAGCTAATATGGAATAAAATTAAATAAATACTTCCAACACATTTAGTAACAAACCAAGAATAAAAACTTATTTATAAGACACAAAGGCACTTTTGTGCTTTAAAGGTAAAATATCGTCTTTGTGATAAGGTAACTTCTCACCTACTTATTTTTGCTCATTAATTTGCTAATGGACTAGACACGTCCATATGCCATGGTGGATTAATTTCTCGACTCGGGTAAATTACCAAAATATCCCTGGTGGTCAAAGTCAACTTTTGGGTCAAAATTACCATAATACCCTTTTCGATTAAATTAAGGAAAAATACATTCAGAACCCAATGGAACACGTCTTATCCCTTAAAAATACTCCATAAAGTCTCTATTCCCAAATTACCCTCAAAAGTGACCAAAATAATGTATTAAGGTGTTAAAGCTCATAAATAGATTTTTGGGGTACTTCACTCACGCTCAAGAAGATAATCTAGATCCCAACATTTCTTCCTTCAGCCCTCCAAACTCTCTTTTGTCGGTAAATCGGCCTCCCAATGGCCCAACTCCTCTTTCATCCCACGAATAGAAGCCCACTCATGGTTTAGCTTACAATGACCTTACTTCCTCATCGCTTGCCCACATTTAAAAACCTTGCCTATGTAGCCCAAACCCCTTATATTCGGCATATCCCAAACTTGCTTAACAACCTCTCTACATTCTGCATCGCCAGCCCATCAATTTTCAAAGTGAAAAGGGTGTGCACCCCTTCGTTGCTCTGGCTCAAGAACTAGCAATATTGGACTATGATCTAAACGACACCAGTCTAGGTGAAAGTTTTGCGCATCCGGGTACAACTCCAGCCACATATGATTACAAAAGAAGCGATTAAGGTGACTACGCATATTTCCCCTCCCCAGCACTGGTTAGAGAAGGTGTACTTATCACTTGAATAGCCCAAATCATACAACCCGCAGTACACAACATAGCTCCTTAAATCATGCATACTCCCCAAAATTGTTGTTACCAAAACCAGCGTACTCATGGTTGTAAAGCACTTCATTAAAATCATCGCACAACAGCCCAGGATCATTGCACATGCTCGACGGATTACTAATCAAACACCAAGTATGTCTCCAATCTACTTGACTAGACTAACCATATATGCCAGTCCAGCGCCATATATGACCCTTACCATCATCTACTTGACAGTCAATATGTCTAGATGAAAAGGAACACAACTTGGAATGCTTCCTTCCAAAATATTGCAACACAACCCTCCAACATATACAGTCAACCGCAATACCATTATAACTTCGCAGCCTCCGCTTAAACGCATCCATCTCAAAACGAGCAAGCTTCATCTCCGACATGAAGACCAAGCTAGGTAACAACTCCCAGAACAAGTCTCGGGTCCAACGAACTACGCGGGGGTCACCCAATCCCCGACAGTTTACAATTAGACAATTCATTGCACTAGGCGGCCCTGAGGTCATCTCTTGATCTATTGAAAAATCATCTCCTTGAGCCAACTGTCCTGCAAATGATCCTATCCCTTCTTACCTGATTCATCGAGCTCTTGTCTCTCAACCAGTTCAATGATTGTACAATTATCCTCTACATACCCGATCCTTCTCTTCCTTCCATTAACAAGTATGTCCTTTGGTCCATGCCAAAAGAAGATCACTGGGTTTCCATCCTCATCACGTTTTACCCCGCAACCAGAGCATGGCCCAACCTCTTCTTGATTAACAACATCCACATCATGCCTCGTGTTCTGCTCTTCAACATTAGGATATTGGAGCTCATTGTTAACATTCGGGTCACCCTGCACAACTTCTTTGCCTTTATTCGGTCTATCAACCTTAACTCCACCCAGGCTCCGATCTACCTGGTGGCCAGCCCATGCCCCTTCAACTTTAATACGACCGCCTCCTAAACTTCCTGCTCGTAACCATGGCCTATAAGGAAAGCCGACATCATCAATTTCTTTCCGCTCCGGGCATTCGCTCGATCCATGCAACACCAGTCTGTGGTAAAAACAAATCGCTAGAAGACGCTCGTAAGACAACCGTAGAATCATCATTTCCCCAGAGAATGCAACTGTTACATATCTCAACAAAGGCTTTAGAACATCAACCATCACCTACCCGCAAATATTCCCCAGCTCGACAGTCATCCTCCCCCAGAATTCCAGAAAGTGACCAATCCTGCCCTCAATCCATCTAGCGTACTTCGGGTGGAAAAGCAGAAGTGGGACATCGTGTATCCTAACCTAAAAGGGCACCCACCGGAAGGGGTGCTCCCTTGGAGGTTTGCGCGACCCAATCTTCATCAACGTTAACAAGAAACTGTTGGAAGCCCATGGTCCACGACCCAATACATGTTGCATGCATTGCTCATCCTTAAACTGGAACAACACCTTCAGGGTGTTATCAAGCTGCTAGGCCAACCCCATGGCTCATTCTACTGCTCCATCATCCACTCTCTTTAAGTGGAAAACTTCCCCAAAAGACAGCGGCCCAACGGAAGCGTTGGCTCAAGCTCAAGATGTCATCCATTGGCATGAGCGTACCTTCCTTTATGGTTAACCGCAACACCGAGCACCGACCCACCAGATCTTCTATACCTTCAATACTTTTATCTTTACTTCCCATGAATACCCTGAAATGTCAAACATGAAACAAAAGGCCGACAAAAGGAAACGAAAAGTAGAAGTTTGGGGTTTACGAAGATGATAGCCAACAGGAGCAAAAGAAGTAAAGTGGAGTAAAGATTTGCTAGGAAAACGATTCAGCGTAATAGATAGCAAGTGGTCATACCCAGGGTGAAAGCATGCAAAAGAAGAGTTGAAAAAGCAACACACAAGCAATAATAACAAGCTATAAAACCACCTAGACTAGCCCATGCAAAATAGCTCGATGTCCTACAGTCTGAACAAACCGAAAAACGAAGCATGCAGCAAAGGCATGACCTAGAAGAGCAAAAGCTCAGACCAATAGGCGCAAAAGAAATAGACACAAGAATCAGCAAACTCAGGCCAGTAAATGTAGAAGACATAAAGAAACCTCACAACCTTTGACGATGGGAGGAGAGAGAGAAACTGACATAACATACTCGCATGTTACTTGGGTTTAGAAGAATCTCGATATTGTCTCTGACTTTGGTTGGAAGAGGATGAGCAACAACAGTGATGTATGATGAAGAGTTCACCAACAACACATACGTAAAGAAAAATGAGGGAATCTGACACATGAATCCACAAGCATTCATCCCTACCCATATTCCCTCAAAATGAGATCTTCATCTCCTTTCACATTTTATCGCACCACTTAAACCTCACAAATTGGATACCAAACTTGAAGAGAACAAGTTTGAATAAGATTTCTATCCAGTATGGGCAACACTTTTGCGTTGGTCCTTAATCTGTCTCAAGTCTCAAAAGCTATGACTTCATATTGTAAAACTAAATGATTACCATAAAATAATATTATGACAAGGCATAATCATCAAAATGGATAAAAATTAACGTCTGTTTCATTTAGTGCCGATAAAACACCTTCTAACTTCACTAAATTACACAAAATTTTAGTGTAATTTTGTCCATGCCTTACAGCTTCAAATCATACCAGGTAGAAGTTCATATACCAAAATGTGATACATACAAACTAAACCCAATGGTTATATATTGACTTGTAGCTCAGTTGGGGCCAACGGTCTTGGGTTCTTCTACACATCCAAACTAAACCCAAACTTAGATTTAAGTTCATCCCTACTTCATCCCTGCTCCCAGTTAGGCTAAAAAAATGTTCTTAACAAAGCACTGTCATCTACGGTGCTGATTCCCTTAGGAACTTCAGTATCATCTTACACGTTTCCATTCTTGGGCTCTCCATTCTCCATTAGTCAAGAAACAAATCAAGGGGACTCGGCAAACATGAAAAAGCAAAAATTTTAAAAATGTAAGCAAAAGTCACTTTTAAATATCAAAACGTAACGAAAGATCATGATTAATAGCTACAATCAGAACATCTCATATAAACAACCAAATTTACTTATATGTATATCTTCCACATATGATATCAGTTACAACATGCTACTACTGTATTGCAAGCCAACCATGCCATATTCCACTTACATCTCTCTATACGCTTTTTTTTTTTTTCTTTTGCATTTCCTTCACTTCCTTCTCCCTCGTCTACATAAAAGTTTACTTTTCAAAACGAGCTTTGTGTGTAAAAGAATCAAAAGCTCAACAACCCTGTATTGCTAAAATTAGAAACAATCGTCACAAGGGGGGCTTCTACAAACTTTCCCCTTCTCCATTTATGTTTCAATCTGTTCTTGATCGTCCGGAGTTTGCCTTTTGATTGTTGTACAAAGGTAATGACCACCTTGATGATGTATTTTTTCCTCCCATAGCACCTCCAATATGCTATAAACAGCGCTAACATGACACAAATTGGAATCGCCCACCTATTGAAACAAAGAAGGTTTAGCTTCCATATTGATTTCACGGACAGAAACATCTATGTTCTATATAGCCGCCAATTCATGAAAATGGTCACACTCAAAATTATTACCTGTCGAGATCAATTACGGGGCTGTAAACAACGGTTTCCCAAGTGGCGACAATAACATGCCACACCGGGTTGTAGTAAAGAGCTTCAGCTGACCAAAACATTCTAGTATATGTCTCCAAGAATATGAACATGATCCAAGCTCCAATTTCAATCAATATGAACTTGACGATGAATCGGCCAACCACCACCATGACAAGGGAAAAGGCTACCAACCAGTTGAATAGTCTGTTGTTGTACTCCTTTATGAATTGAGATCGAGATTTGTCCAACAACTGAAAATATTTATGCAACAAAACAAACAACCAAACAAAGAGGAAACCAGTTGGGGTTTAATAACTCTCCTTCCATTGACTATGAATAATTAGGGGGCGAAAAAAATGATGAAGCATCCAACCAACCTTTATCATCCGAAGTTCATAACCAGCCTTGGAAGGACCAACACACTCTTCTTCAAAGCTTTGGTTGCAAGCAAGAGAGCCAGCATTGAATTTCGCCATGGATGGGAGTCTAAGGGCTTGAAGTTCATCCATCTTGTCCTCACATGTCGTATATAGTGAGTCACAGAGTTTAGATGATCTGAACTCATTTGCAAGGACGAAATTCTTATACACCTACAAGTACACAAGTATATACTTGATTAGCTACCTATTAATTTTCCTCTCATTTGTGCTTTGCTTTGGCTAAATGAACTGGGTGAAACTAAACAAGACAAGGTAAACTCAGGCAAAAGATCAGATGATTACGAAGCGGGCTCTATAGCATATCCAAGTACAAACAATCTTATACTTTCTCCCATTTAGTACCTTCTCAATCTCCTCGTCCAGCTTGTCCACAGATTTCTTGGCATGGTGTCGACCAAAATGTTGATCTTCAAATGCTTTTAAGGCTGAACCTTTCGCCTCTTCATGTGCTGTACTGAGGGATTCTTCTGGAATGGGGAACCTCACAATGGACATCCTTCCATCATATAACTTAAGGCACCTTTCAAGTATTCCCTTGTTGAAGACTTCTACAAGGGACCCTGTCGATGGAATTTCTCCTTTATTCAAGGCATCAACAATCTGAAAAAATTCTCCAAAAAAAGCTTTCGCTTTAGGTACTCACTATAAGACAGAAGAAAAAATACATCTTATAACCAACGTTCAAAAGTCAAAACACTGCTGTTCTATTTCAAAAAAAAAATTAATAACTAATTTAGAACTTCATACACTTCCAGGAAAAGAATAAAAGAGGCCGACCTGCTCAAGAAAAGAAACAAACTCCTTCCCGCTCATGGCCTTTCCCTGGACGATTTTGGGGCGGGTAATCGAAGCTACCAGCTCTTTTAACTCCTCCCTCTTTCGGATATATGACTGGTCAAGCTCACTATCATTCAATTCGCAGAGTTTTGTTCGCTGGAGATGAGGCTGTTGAAATATCAATTCAATAATATAATGAGAAGAAAAAGAGAGAATAACTCAGGTAATTGGATTTCTATTTTAGATATTGAAATGTCACAGTATTTTGCTCAAAGTACAAAAAGAGAGTACAAATGGCCGTATTGCAACTGCAAAAAGATCAAAGAAAACCCGGGTGGTTGAATAGAACAAGAAATTCATACTTGAGGTAAGCTAAAAGCCGTGCTTTCATCACCCATTATGGCTAAAGATTCTCGGATCTGGTTAATCTGTGAGAAGGTAAGAGTAACAACTAGCTTAACATTCCATTTCCACACAAAAATATTTAATATGAAATTGTGTAATAGCATCAATACCTGATCGATATTTTTGTCCCCTGCAGACAAATTTAATGAACACTATTTAGAATCCTAGTAAAGAACAAAAAACCAAGTGACAGCATGCAGCCAAAACAAGATTCCTACCATTCTCATTTGGAACTCTTTTCAGGGCTTCATTTACCATTTGTTGCACAGATTTCCCTTCTGCAATCATCAAAACCTAGTCAGATACAGACTCTCCACAACATCCCTGATATGGATACATAGGATGTAGGGAGTTATTTGTAAAGGGTGTGGAGAAGAGCAGCCTTCCTGCAGCAGCAAGGATTCTATGTGACACCTCAGAACACCTATCCAACGCCTAACCCAGCAACAAATACATGTAGAGGTGAAAGAGTATTTAACAAGCAAGTATCTGGTATCAAGCACGCGTCGTTCAGATAATAATTCTTTTGTTTTTACCCCCTTTAACTAGTTATTTCATGTTTTCACACAATCGTTGCAAGGCTGGCAGCTTCATTAATCTCTAAATCAATAAGGAACTAGTTATTCTAGAAAGAGTCAAGAACTTACGCAGAAAGTCACGCTGTATTAGCCACAGAAGTTTAGCAGGCTCAAAGGCAACATCTTGGCCCTGTAGAATAGGCAACCGTAATACAAAGAGAAAAGAAAACATCAATTCATATATCAAGATTCAAACTAGAGAAAGAAAGTTTTGGATATCAGATTTTTTTTCTCACCTTGACTCTGATGCCCGTGATTTACCAGGAAAAACAAAGATATTAGTATCACATCTAAAACAAAGCAAAATAAGAATAGCTTATGGCAAGAAAAGTACAAGCTAGGTCAGAATCCTACTTGAAATAAGAAAGAACTGAACTGCATCCAACAGGAGAACATATCTAACCTGCCATAGAACTCTTCAGCAAGCTCAACAGCAAATGATAGTCTAGATATGTCAGCTTCACGGATCTTGGCAAGGAAAATATACATAAAGAAATGAGCAGAGAATACACAATTACAAGAAATGATAAGGTGAGATGAATTTGGCTCAGAATGACAAATCAATCCAAGCCCATGGAGTTATATGCTCCAAAAAGCAAATCAGAAACCCTTTTTTTAGCTTGTCAAAGTAAAACTAGAACAATGAAAGATATAATCAAACAAGGAGGAGCCTGAAGTTTTTTAGGCAGAAAAACATACCGTCTCAGGCAAGTTGTAGATGAGTACAGAGCTCAGCACAGTTGCCAATGCAAAAATCCTGCAAAAGATATATGTCCAGAAAACGAAGTGTAGCAGAAAGTTCTAAGAGAAACAAAGTAACTGATTTCAGACAACATTACCGATCATCATAAACATTAGACTTGCCAATGCTCTCAAAACCTTCAGTGTCAAGGTAAAGGACTGACATCTTTTCACCATTGATCTTCATTTCTATCGGAGTGCCCCAGACCCAAATTCCTGAAATTCATAGCGATAAGTTGAAGATATATCATCTTTGAATCATCTATAATAGTAAAATTATCTGGCTAAAAAAAAGGAACCCATAATCTCAATCAAATCATGATTTGATGGGGATAGAGAAGCTACCTTTTGTCTTTGTGTCCCGCATGTGTCCAACACCAAAACCTGTACACGATTACCAATTAGAGCAAAATTACTCTACTACAAAAGGCAGCAGCAGTTAACGGACAATGTCTACTTAATAATGTTTAACCTTCATTGCAGGAGAGGGACAAGAGCTGATTAAGAAGGAAGGACTTTCCAGAGCGGTATGGCCCAATAACCTAGTAATAAACCAGTAGAATTGAGCAAATTAATAACATAGTACAAAAAAATGACTTTCCATGAGCAGTGAGCTGTTGGTTCAGGAAGCACCTAAAAGTTCAGGAAAAGCGATCCCCGTAATAAAGATTGTAAAAAAAGTTAGACATCAAAATTACAAGAGAGAATAAATAAATTTCAAAAGATGATGCAAAAGTTTTAACATACAGCAACAGCTGCAATCGGAGTTTTTATTCTGGCAATGGCCTCCAAACCCTCTTCAGATATTCGCAATTTTGTATGACCTGGATCAGGTTCTACAATAGGAAACCTAAAAAAATTGAAACTGTTAATGAAACAAATGGTACGCTTATAGAACACTATACAGCAGTTCTTTTCATGGTAGTCGGTAAATATCAAGTTAAAGCACGTGCAAAAGTATCAATGATCATCAGTGCAACTTGCCATCTATTTATGACCACATCGTCCAAAGCTATATTGTATAAAGTTCAAAGCTCATTGCACTAAACGATAACATTGGATAAATTAGCTCTGTAGCTCTATAGCTTTCAAATTTGGAAATCTAAGCTCTCAATGACATAATAGCAAGTCCTGATGTACTATTCGTAATCTTACATTCAATTAGTCCGCAGTGATAAATAAAGAGCTTGGTCTGACAATTGTGAATTCTATCCCGTGTCAACTCTTAGCTACTTCTCTCTATCCTATATTACATTCAACAATCCATCAGGTTGTTGCCTTCATAATAGCAACTTCACCCACTGGTTCCGAAAAAAGGTTCATAAAAGCTTCCAAAAAGCCGATACTGTGCGTCGTTAACAACTAAGAGATCTTATGACAAGAACGTAAGACCCAGATTCCATTCTTGAACATCGATAAAACCAAACGCATGCCCAGTTCAATGACGAAAAGGCTGAATTCAACATGCATTTATTAAATCAGTACGATATCCTAGAGAAACACATCTAGGCATTGTCGTTCCATAAGCTACGGCTAAAGTTGCAATCTTTACGAGTCAATCCAACGCCAATCATCCAACGGCCGGCCATTCCATAGCCAGGCCCATATGGTCAAACAACCACAACTGGTAAAGAATAAGATCGGATTCACAACTTACGCTTGACGGAAATTCTCAATTGAAGATGACCCCTGACAAATGAGACATAGTCCCAGCGCCCAGATCAATACCGCCCGGCTGGAGACACACATCCTCCTTCTGTTGTAATTGGTTCTTCTCAGTGTCATTTTTTTTCTTTACCTCCCCCTTGCTTCTTTGGGTAGATTAACTAGCAAGCCTACCAGGTGATCCAAGATCCGAGGTGACCCGTGCTCCTCAATAACCCCGCGGGGGAGTATACCGTAAAAGGAGAAGGCCCGGAATACGAAACCCGCCAACTTGTTGAATTTGACTGCATTGGGGAGAACGCAAACCCAAATGAGCTCACGGGCTTGGCATGCGCTTCGAATAGTTAGCACCCAATTTGTTTATTGTTAAGATTTCTTATGCGCAATGGTCTCCCCTTCTGCTCCGCCTTCTTGGGTGGGAAGCGGGCGGTTACGGTAATGAGCGGGGTGGAAGTTAAACCAAAGGCGTTTGAAACAGTGGGATTCACGGTCGGTGTTGGTTGGATGCTGGATAGAGAATAATGAAGGAAGGAAAGAAGAGAGACGGTGAGATCTGATTCTGACCTGGGGAAATAGGCCGACGAAAAGGGTCAAGAAAGAGAAAGAATTTTGTGTCTAGATTTGAATACTATAGGCCCATTCTTTTGTACCGGGTTTATTTGATTAGCTAGTTTGTTGTCTCTGTATGTCGCATACATTAATTGTCATATCAACTATTTTCTCCTCTACTTTCTCTAACTTTCAGCTGACAACTGACATCAGCTAGATTATCAGCCATGCAAAAGAATGGGAATATTGTTATTCTATGACGACCTTCATCCGTGCTCAAGAAGGGATATGGCAACGGACAAGATCAATATGCAATTCGGTCGATGAGTCAGGTTCAATCCGATTAAAATTATATTGACCTTATACCTGACTCAAAATGAATCGGGATATAAACTCTCAACTCATATCTAATCTGTATAAAATCATTGAACTCAAACCCAACCCGTTTAAATACAAATATTCTTGTTTTTCTGCGGAATGATCACCCGTCTCTAAAAGCATGCACATGATGGTCATTTATTTCTAATCATTGTGTGTTTTCTAAATGTCAACATTCTATTAAATGGGTCGATAATCTTAACCCATATCCGTTATTGTGCGGATGAAATGATGCGTGAACGATGGAGTTTGAGCAGCAACAAGAGTGAATGACATATTATATTATTGGGAAATTTCATGAAATACCACTATATTTTTGGCTAATTCATGAAATGCTACTAAAAAAAAGAAAATCAAGAAATACCACTATACTTTTTGAAAAGTCCATGAAATGCCACTATAGATGGAAAAAAGACAAAAATACCTCTACTAGTTAACAAAGTACTTTTAAAGTTCACAATATGCCCCTAAGTGTTAAAAATTAACAAAAATATCAAAATACAATAAAAATATTAAAAATTATAAAAAATTATAAAAATTAAAAATATTAATAAAAATTAAAAAATTTTAAAAAATGAAAATATCATTAAATATTAAAAAAATAAATATTTCGGTTTTAAAACTTATTCAATACTATAAAAAGAATATGAGTTCTAAACAAATAATTTATACCATATTTTCTACCAATATAGTACCAATTTATACCAAATAAGTACCATAATTTTTATCATACATTTTTTAATAATTATTTTCTAACAATTTAGATTACTTATTTATTCAAAGTAAATAATTTTTTATATCGCTAATAAATTTTAAAAACTAAAATTTCTAAATATAATAATTTATTTGAAATAGAGCGATTGAGAATATATATATATATAAGAGTAAATTACACGGAACCCCCTTCAGGAATGAGCATAACACGGTTAACCCTCTTGTGTTTATTATAATTATTGGTAACCACCTTGAGGTTACGGTATCTCTGACTATGAGCTCCCGAACTATAATTTTGTTAACAAAATGTTAACTACATGCTGACCCATCAACTTAATCACATTATTAATGTCAGCCTGGACAACAAAACTGCTTAACCAACATCGTTTAACTCTCCCTCGTCCCAATTCAGATGCAATTTTTAGGTAGGATTGACGTTTTTCGGACAATAAGAATGCTGATTAATTAGTGTTTTTTGTCCAGTATGTCATTAATAATATGATTAAGCTGATGGGTCACCACGTGGTTAACGTTTTGATAATGGAGTTATAGTTTGGGGGCTCATAGTCAAAGATACTGTAAACTCAAGGTGGTTACCAATAATTATGATAAACATAAGGGGGTTAACTGTATTATGCCCAATCCTCAAAGGGGTTTTGAGTAATTTACTCACATACAATATTAAATAGTAAAACTTATTTGAAATGTAGTTCTGAAAATGATTTATTCTACATTTCAAACAAGTTTTATTATTTAATATTGTATGTTATATATATATATTCTCAGTCGCCCTATCTCAAATAAATTATTATGTTTAGAATTTTAGTTTTAAAATTTTATCAGCAATATTAAAAAATAGCTAAATTGATAGCAAATAATATTTAAAAAATGTATGATAAAAATTATGGTATTTATTTGGTATAAATTATGGTACAAAATTGGTAGAAAAATTGGTATAAATTATTTGTTTAGAACTCAATATTCTTTTTATGGTATTGAATAAATTTTAAAATATGAAATATTTATTTTTTATTATTTAATGATACTTAAATTTTTTCAATTTTTATAATTTTATAATTTTTTATAATTTTTCTTTTAATTTTTATAATGTTTTTATATTTTTATTGTATTTTGATATTTTTGCTAGTTTTGAACACTTAGGGGCATATTGTGAACTTTAAAGTACTTTGTTAATTAGTAGGGGTATTTTTGTCTTTTTTCTATTTATAGTGGCATTTCATGGACTTTTCAAAAAATATAGTGGCATTTCGTGACTTTCTTTTTTTTTGGCATTTCATGAATTAGCCAAAAATATAGTGGCATTTCATGAAATTTCCCTATATTATTTAGGTTTTTAAACAAATAGTAAATGGTGTAGGGCCTAGAGAATGTATGTGGATTTAAAAGCAAATATTTGTGTGGCTCTAAAGAAATGATAGTATTTTTGTTTACTATTATACTAAGAGGGCGTTTGTTTTGGGGTAATCAGGAAAGGGAATCGGAATGATTCCCTTTCCTGCTGTTTGTTTTGCCAGTTTTTTCTATTTTCAGGAAAGGGAAAGGGAATGGGATTACCCCAAAACCCTCTATCTTGATTCCCCACCCCTACTAGGGAATGGAATTCCCTTTCCCTAGTACATGTTGACCGGTGACATATGACCATTGACCGATGACTAATGACCATTGACCGATGACCGGTGAATGTTGACCGGCAATTATTGACCGTTGACCGGCAGCCGGCAACTGTTGACCATTGACCGGTGGCCGTTGACCGATTATTTATTTAATTCCCCCTAGCTCAAACAAACAACCGGGAAAATCAAAGGGAATTCTTTTCCATTCCTCTTCATTCCCTTTCCTGATTCCATTCCGTTTCCCCCGCTCGAAACAAACGTCCCCTAATAGTTGTAGAACTAATACATATCCACGTAACCTATGTACATATTCATCAATTTATTTATTTTTAATTAAATTAAGTTAACGGGTCGGGTTGAATTCGGACTTGGACTTTTGACCTATACTCAAACCATATATTTAATAGATAATTCATACCCGACCCAAAAATTAAATGGGACAATAATCTTAACCCACACCCTTTATTTACGGGTTGAGTTTGGATCGGGTTTTCGGGTAGGGTAGAAATTGTCACCCCTGAATTGAAGAAGATGGAAATTGCACGTTGTGATTTTGTAATTTTACTGACCATCTCACGCCAAAAATGAAAATACAAACAAACAAGACGGATCAAGTTGGTCAAGAGGAATGGAAATCTCACTCCAGGATTGGTGGAACTATTGGATCCTGATTTTTTTTACTAAAGACATTGTGGAATTGATACTGGAATGGATATTCTATCAATATGATGCTTCATTTGAATGTTTTTGCAATACTATAGTCAATCAATATATTTTAATATAGTAATATGAAATACATATACGTTTCAGCAGTATAGTATTTCAGGCTACTCATAATAGGAGATTAAGTTCTTTAAAATTATAAAGAAAATTGAAATACAGGTGGACTAAAGAGAGTATGATACTTAACTTTTGCTAGTAAATATAAGAAAACAAGAGAAAGGGGGTATAAGGTAATATTTTTGAAAGAGTTGAGTTCACCGTCCTCATTGTAGATGATTTAAATTATTATTTTCAACCTACTAAAGTATCCTTAATTTTGAAATCAATCACTCAAGGTAAATATAGGAAAAAAGAGAGGGGGATATAGGGAAATATTTTTGAAATGATGTAAATTATTTTTTTAACCTACTAAAATCAATCACTCATTAAGGTAGTACAGAACAGTTTGTACAGACTAAAAGTATATGTTTTATAAGTTTATTGTATAATTTAAAATTTAGTATGTATATTTAGTACAATTTCAATAATATCCAAATTTATTGTGTACCTTTATATATACATATGTATAGTTTTTATATACCAAATGTCTATAACAACATTAGATTGTAGCCAATAAATTACATTTTGAAATTGGTGTTAATTTTATGAAACTTTACTTTTAAATTATATGTGTCAAATTCTTATTTGTTCTACCTAAAAACCAAGCCTGCCTATAGAGCTAATTATTTCCCAGCCAAATATCAGGCCTTCCCACACAATTTACCAATGTTTAACCAAACTTAACCATAAGTTACTGAAACTTAAATTTAATTTTATATTTTTTATAATCTACATCAAACGACTCCTAAATCTTGGTTTGTGAAAATACAACAATAGCTTCATTAAGGATAAAGGTTAACTTGTGTAGGGTTAATCAATATGAAGTTGACAAGTATACTCGAGTGGGACCCAAGTACCTAAGTAATGAGTTAAACAAATGTAAAATGAACATGTAGAATTAGCTTATGCATAAATTCCTTAAAGCTTATAAACTAACAGGGTTTAAGGGTTTGTTTGGTAACAAGTGTTAAAGAGCTATATAAACTACATTGAGTATGTTTTGATTTGTTTAGCTCATTAGTCAAGTCCCACCAATGTTTGACCAACCATACCGGTCATGCTAGTAGTGATAGTTGTTGTGCCCCAGTTTTTAATTTGTTTCAGGTTCACAAAGGAAATGTATATCATATTTCTATCTTATGAAAGTGAGAGTTATGTCATTGTGGCAATATTTTATTAACTTAGAGGAGAGAAAGGGCTATAGTGTCATTTTGGCTTTTAATTACTAAGTTGGGAAGGGGTTCCTAATTTCTTTTTCTTTTCCCTAACTCTCATTTCTGATTTCTTTTTTCCCGTTCACCTCTTTCATGTTCTCCCTTTTGTTCTTCTTCTCCCTTTGCAACATCTTCCTCCTTTGGTCTCTATTCTTGTGCTCAATTGTTCAGATGGTCTGGTTTGTGGAGAGTCATTTGCTAGTCCGTCGGATTTCAGGTTTGAGTTGTGGGTTTAGTTTTGTTTCGTTCTTCATTTCGTTTTCTCCATTTCTGAATTTGGTTTCGACTTCCAGTTAATCCAGTTGATTGTTCGTCGGGTTTCGAGTAGGGATTCGAAGAGTGTGTTGTGTGGAGTCCGTAGAGTTGGGCAGTTCGTCGATTCGAGGTAGGTGGTAAATGGATTCAGTTTGTGGCTTTGGTTTCGTCTGTTTTTGTTTGTGAAATCTGCAGCTTTTGCTTTGTCCAGATAGGGCTTCAGACGCCTTTATATTTTGATGGTTTTCCATTTGTCTGTGAGGATGGTGCCAGGGTTTGCAGTTAGACTTGCGTCTGGACTTACAAGCCCAGACACAAATCTAGACATTCTTCAGATTTCACCCTCGGCCTGTGTCCGAACTTCCAAGCCCGGACACATGTCTAGATGCCACCCCATAGGTTTTGCCGGACATTTGTCCGGACTTGTAAGCTGGAACGCATGTCCGGACAACCATTTGATTTCACCTAGAATGTTCGTTTGAGCTCTATTTTGACTTATGTTTGCGGGGTTATGATCCCCTAAATGTGTATAAGCTATTTTGACATGGTTTAGTATGAGTTTATATGAATTTTCGTTCTAAAAGTATCCATTCTATTTCTGATCTCTAAATTGCTCTAGAAGTGTGTTTCGGTCTCTGTTTTATATTTGGCTTTCCGTGCTTTCCCAGTCCTGCCCTCTGGCTTCTGTTTTAGTAACGACTTCAGTTTCGTTATGTTAAGCTATTTGTTATGCGGTGTTGTTCTTCTAAACAACACCTTTTGTTATGAAAGTAAGCCTCTGTTTTGGGACCTAGTTATTTAGCCTTCAAAGTCGTGGATGACTAGGTTGAGTTATTCTGTAGCATGCTGCGCATGATGTCCTTCTGTTTTTTGTTCGTCAGGTTTTCATGGGATGATTAGACACTAACGGGGCCAACTAAGGGTCTCTACCCTTTCTGTGTGGGATCCTCTGATCCATAGGGCCTACGCTCTTTTGTATGTGAGTGCTATGAACTAGGGTCCCGCTCTGTTTTGTTAAGAATTATGATTTATGAATTGATCTGTTGTGAACCACTCTGTTTGGCTTCTGTTATGATTTGCAAATGTTTCGGTTTTGGGAACACTTTGATTTGTGGTTTATGTCTCCGTTCTTCTTATGAGTCTGATAGTTCTTATTTATGAACATTTGTTCTGCTAAAGTTTCAATCCGTTTTGAAATCGAGCTTTGTTATGGAATTCCGCTTCTGCTTCTGTTTTGAACATATTCTTGCACATAGTTAATCTACGATTACCAAGACATTAAAACATCTAAACATAGCAAACAATAGCATTAAACAGTACAACATAAACCTAGAAAACAATTGCAGAAAAATTTGAAAATTTTAACATGTCCGGATCCACGTCCGGGTCAACTTAGCAGGACGTAGATCCGGATGCGACTAAGTAACCTAAAATTTTTTTCCGCTGTGAACAGAATTCGAAAGCACACAGATTCCACCTGAAACTCACGAATCTCACATAAAATCCTACTTTTTCGCATCTCAACAACAATTCGACATCAAAATCCATATAATAACTAACACATCTACTGAAAATTGACTGAAATTGGAATTTAAATCTCAAAATCGAAAACCTGTATCGGTTCTGGTTTGCGTTTCGGTTACGAATGTGGAGGAAAGGAAGAGTGCGGCGACTGGGTGGTGGGTGGTGTGCGTCTGGGCGGCGCGACGGCGACGGGGCAGGGCGATGGTGGTCTGGTGTTGGTGGTGGCGAAAAATGGAGGAGGAAAATTATGGAGGTTTTCTGGTTTCGAGTTCGTCGGGAGGAAGAAGAAGAAAGAAAGAAGAAAAGAAAGAAAAGAAGAAAAGAGAAATCGCGGCGCGCGAGTTTAGTGATGTCCGGAATTCCGTCCGGATCCGGACGGGTTAGGGTTTGCTAGCGTCCGGTTTGGCGTCCGGCTGGATTTAGCCGGACGCGTTGAAAAACTTCGCTTTTTTTATATATATTAAATTAAATTAAATTAACAACCATTAAACTAAAACACCTCATTTATAAAAAGGAAACATTACCACAAATAATAAAACAACCACAAGAAATGCAGAATTGAAATAGCAAGAGTGTGAAAGGACTCCCTGATCCATGGTGAACACTGCCATGATATTTCCCACACTTGAGTTCAGTTTAGCATTAGAATGAAGTACCTGAAAGATTAAATCTGCAAAATCAGAAGAACTCAAGTGGTACCAGGCAGAGTTATTTATTGAAATAGGGTAGTCGGGTCTCTTACAGGAGAATAGTAAAACGTGAAAAATGCACAAGAGATCAAAAGAAAATTATTTCCAACAAAAAGAAAGTGTAGAAGAGATTTTATACTGGTGGGTTGCCTCCCACCAAGCTGCCCATCTTTTCGGTCTTTGGCTAGACCGTTCAATTGTGTACTCAGCATGGCGGGTTGTAAACAGTGATCACCGAGTGAACTTCGGCACTATTACTACTCAAATAATGTTTTAGCTGGGATCCGTTGACTTTGAATGTCTCACCTTCTGTGTTGCTTAGCTCAATGGCTCCATAAGGTGAGACACTTGTCACTGTGAATGGGCCGGACCAACGAGATTTTAACTTTCCTGGGAATAGTTTCAGGCGGGAGTTGAATAGAAGAACTTTATCCCTCACGTGAAACTCACGCCTGACCAACAGCTTATCATGCCACCTCTTCGTCTTCTCCTTATAAATCTTGGCGTTTTCATAAGTTGCCTCTCTAAACTCCTCCAGATCACACAGTTGTAGCTTACGCTTCTCACCAGCCTTTTGGAGAACAAAATTCAATGCCTTGAGTGCCCAAAAAGATTTGTGCTCCAGCTCCACGGGACTATAAGAATAGTCCTGCATCAAGGTGTCAGTACAATCTTAACTGAAACAAGTATAAACATCAGAAGGGTGAGTAGCAGCCTTGGTCATATCAAATACAAGCTGCTCATCATGTAACCGCAATATAATCTTCCCTACTTCCACATCAATTAGGGTTCTTGCTGTTCGCATGAATGGTCGACCTAAAATAAGCGGTACTACCTTGTCCTCCTCCATGTCTACAATAACGAAATCAGCAGGGAAAGCAAAAGTACCAACCGAAACAGTTAAATCTCTTACCACCCCTCTAGGTAGAATAATTGACCTATTAGCTAATTGCAAAGTAATTCGGGTAGGTTCACATTCTCCTAAACCAAGCTTCAAATACATTGATAAGGGCATTAAATTAATACTCGCACCTAAGTCACATAAACCCTTACCACACTTCACATTACCTATCGCGCAAGGTATGACCGGAGTACCTGGATCATCAAGCTTAGGTGGAAGCTTCTTCGAAAGAACAGCTGAAACGCTCTCGGTAAGCTGCACAGTATCCTTCTCCACTAACGATCGCCTATTGGACAGGATGTCCTTCATGAACTTCGCATATATTGGCATCTGCTTCAAAGCTTCAGAAAAGGGAATGTTAATGGTTAGTTTCTTAAAGATAGTCAAAAACTTACCAAACTGCTCATCCAAGTCTCTCTTCTTCAACCGGTTTGGAAAAGGAACTAGCGCTTCAGCAACTATGCGTCGTGGAGGTGTGGAAGTCTTAGGAACCTTGCTAATATCCACCTCTTCTTCAGGTGGTTCCCCCTGAGAACCTGCTGGTGCGATTTCCTCATGCTGCTCAACATCAGGAAGAGGAGCCTCAGCTTCAGGGACCACCGGGTCAAGCTGTGTACCACTCCTCAACGTGATTGCCTTGACATGCTCTCTCGGATTCTGCTCTGACTGACTAGGCAAGGAACCCAAAGGACGCTGAGCCAACTGCTGCGATATCTGAGACAGCTGAGTCTCGATGTTTCTATTGAATGTCCTCTGGTCATTATTGAAGGTTCTCTACTCCTGATTGAAGGCTTCCAGCTCATTGAACTTCTTCGTGCTAACCGAGATGAAATCATTCATTCTGGCCAGAACTGCATCCATACTAGAAGACGCTCCAGCACCCGAATTCTGTACTTGTTGATTCTGCAGTGGCTGCTTCTGATAAGAGGAATTATACTACTGTTGGGGTCTCTGATTGAAATTGTTGTTACCGCCAGCTTGGTAACGATTCTGCTGCTGAGAATGGTAACCCGGGTTGCCTTGATTCCCGAAATAATTACCCGGTCTGTTACCAACATAGTTTGTTGCCTCTTCTTGCGGTGGAACACACTGGCACATGTTAGAACCTCTACCACAATACTCACATTGAGGGAATGAATCAGTGATAGCCGATGCGTTTGATTATGGGTTCATCAATGTGCACATCTTCTCAAACTGCTTAGAAATGCTATCCATCTTAGCAGCTAAGAGGGTATTCGAGTCCACCTCATAAATTCCTGCATTCTTCTTTGGAAAAATCTCAGTAGCCGCTCTAGCTCCTCCCCATTGGTTAGCTGAGTTGGAAAGAGTTTCCAACAACTCCTATATCCTGGTGATTGGAAGCTCCATAAGACTTCCTCCTACACAGGTATCAACTAATGCACGGCTCTGGGGGTCTAGATCATTTATAAAATGATTGCAATACAACTTCCTCTCCCAGACCATGATGTGACACTCTTCTTACGATTCCTTTGAATCGCTCCCATGCTTCAGAGAGAGTTTCACCGCTATACTGTTTGAAGTTCGTGATCTCACCTCTCATTGACAGCATTCGGGATGGTGGAAAATACTTTGCTAGGAACGCATTTGCCAGCTCACTCCAAGAAGTGATGCTGTTTGGAGATAGGGAGTTCAGCCATTCTACAGCTCTGTCCCTGAGTGAAAAAGGAAACAAGGTTAGCCTGGCTACCTCCTGAGAAGCTGGTGTTGAACAAGCTCCAACCAATCGCAGGAAAGATGTAAGATGAACATTTGGGTCTTCAGTAACTGTTCCACTGAACTGTGGAGCATTCAGGACCATCGTGACGTAATGGGTCTTGAATTGCCATTCTACCCCTTCCGGTAGTGCAGGGATTACTATTGGTGATGTGAGTCCCTCCACATTCGGACGAGTGTAGTCGTTCATCCTTCTTTCTCGGCTGATACCGTCCATAAGATACTCTTCTTCTGAAACAAAGGTATCACCTGGTGAGTCTTTGAAAAATACTTCTGGTTCAACTGTAGACTCTAGTACCAATCCCTGACGACTTCTTCTAGTAAGTCGCTCTATCTCAGGTTCCAGCTCAAATTCAAGATTTCCTTCAGAACGAGTTTTAACCATAAACCAAAATCAGATAACTGACAGTAATGTAGTTGTAAAAGAAAACTTAATCGGGTAAAACCAAAATAATACTAGAACCAAAAATAAGAAACAAATTGCACAAAGCTAAGAAAATGAACAAAGGAAAATAAAATAAACTAAAACAAAACAAAAATAAACTAAAAAGCAAAAACAAAACAAAATTAAATGAGATAATACCAATATAAAAATTAAACTAAGCAACCATGCCTCCCCGGCAACGGCGCCAAAAACTTGTTGGGGTAAAACCTAACGGTAAATTGTTGTTAGGGGTTTAACCTAACGGCAAGTGTACCGGTCGATTATAGCAAGTTTTAAATATCGGAGTATTCCCTGAGTATCGAACCAGAGGAGGCAGTGTCTAGTTAATTTTTACTTACACACAAAACAATAATATAAAAACAACAGGAGATTGGGGGTTTTTGTATGTGATGGTGAATGTTGTAAAAGAGTTCAATAAGCAATAAATAACAGGTAAGTAATTGTTTTGATTTTGTTTAATAAAGGAAATTCCGGTTTACTACTTCTCTCTAGATTTGCAATTTCTTCCCCTAAGTGATTTCTACAGGATTCTGAATAAAACCCTAGAATAAGGATAATCTGTATTCGGTCTCCCGCTCAACAAATTCTAATTAGCAAAGACCGAATCCTAACTCTCATTATGAATCCTCTGTTTACTAATTGCTTTAAGTATAGTCTATATCAATGGCCAGCTAGTGTTTTAGAGGAATTACCATCTCTATACTAACTGGTTCTTTCCCTGTAGTCAATTGATAGCCGCAGTTCTCACTTATAAGCTAACAAACTGATAAACTCAATAATTGATCAGATTAAAAAGTTTAGGAATTCATAAAGGAAAAGAACTTTATTTTATTGTACTGCAGAAAATCACAAAGGTTCAGAAATAATTATTCTAGAGATACATAGTAAACCGAAATTAAAAGTGACTACTCAGCCATGGACAAAATAACAATGCTCAATATAAACAGCATAAGGATAGAGGGATTTAGCAGAAAAAACTGATTTTAGAAGCCATCACCGATTCTGCAATTTCCACACTCGTTTGTGTCACGTCCGGCTGTCTTGGGTCGGACGCAGATCCGGACGCGATCTTCAGGCTGTGTCTAGATCCGGACGTCAAATCCGGACGCGGGTAAATGAAGCCCCGTGAGCAGGTTTCTGTCTGTGAGTGAGGGGGAAGAGTTACGGAGGAAAATTTGTGAATGGAGATGAAAGATTATCGTGGATGAGAGGATATGTAGAGAGAGAGAGAAGGAGTTAGACTCACAAGTCTGGTACGATTTGAAATGAAGCAGGAGCAGGGTTTAAATAGGCTTATAAGAAAAACATAGGTTAGTGGAAGTTAGGTGAGTTGGTAATTAATTGAGCATGGGCGTGTATTAATAAATGTTGAAGTATGGGCTAAACCGCCGCTCGGCTGATAATTGCGCCGAAAGCCCGATTATCAGCGTATGCGTTTTTATTTTTCGTTTCTGTGTGACGTCCGGATCTGTGTCCGGATCCGGACGTGACACAGAACTTTTAGATCTGAAACTCGGGTTATGTCCGGATCTGTGTCCGGATCCGGACAAGACACAAAACTTTTGGAGCTAGATCTCGGGTCACGTCCGGTTTGCGTCCGGATCCGGACATGAGACGTCCGGATTTGTGTCCGGCAATCTTGACCCGGACGTGACCAATTTTTGTGTCTCTTCTCCTGATTTGTTCCCCGTTTGTTGTGTTGTAATCCTTATGATGTAAAATCTTCATTTCCCTGGGTTTTTCCTATATTTAGCATATAAAATACATCAGTTCTTATCAATCTTAGGAAAAACATATAATAAGTGGGAAACATTGCCTGAATTGTTACAAATTATAAGGTAATTAAACCCTAGAATGCCTATATGTTTCACACTTATCAGTCTTCGTTCTTCTTATGAGTCCGATAGTTCTTATTTATGAACATTCGTTCTGCTAAAGTTTCAATCCGTTTTGAAATTGAGCTTTGTTATGGAATTCCGCTTCTGCTTCTGTTTTCATCTTATGATGGTTTGTTAGGTAAGCTCTATTTTTGATTCTGATTCTATTTTGCTAAACATATATGTTGATGTTATTTTGATCGGCAAACTCAGCTCCATACTGATGAGTTTAAAGAGACAATACCGGGAGCTGCGCGTCAGTCCTAAACCTAGGAAATAAAGAAAAAAGATAGAATATCTTAAATAGGATTTTATAGATGTGTTAAAGATAAATAAAATCTATGTTAATGAGCTGTAATCTGAAGTCTCAGTATCTATATATGGGATAGTAACTCTAGGGTTAGAGTTAGGGCTTTTGAGCGAGAAAAATAGAAAGGAAAAGAAAGAAGAAACTAGAGAGATTAAAGAGGCTATACGCCGTAGAGGGTTGAGCCTTAGGGATTGATGTGAGTGAGGTTATTTTCACATTGAAATGTCATTAGTGATGCGAAGCGAATTCTGAGTGCTGAGAGGAGTTGTAGGTGTTAAGAGTGGATTGTACTCTTAACGTGTTGATAGTTTAGAACTCGTGTATAGGTGGTGAGGTGAATACACTACGTGCCCATGTGTATCGAGTGCGATACGTGTTTCTGAGTTATAATCTGAGTTTCTGTTTTCCTTCTATTGTCGCTATATTGTCTCAGTCCACGTCTTACACACAGTAGGTTTCTTCAATTGGTATCAGAGCAAGGTTACCCTTAATTCAGAGGAAACTTTCTCAGGGTAGGTCGAGATGAATACTTACTGTGTCAAACCGCCAAAGATGACCAAATTCAATTATACTAGTTGGTGTGAACAGATGGAGGATCAACTAATTTCCATTGATCTTCAACTTTGGGATGTGGTGACTGAAGGTGATCTGAAGCCAAAATTCATGGAAGAAGGAGTCACCAAGGATAAGCCAAAGTCAAGCTGGAGTGAGAATGACAACAAACTGATAAGCAAGAATCGACAAGCTCGGAGAGTTATAATGTCTTCTCTGTCAGACTCAGACCAACAGAAAGTTTTGGGTTTACGCACTGCAAAAGAGGTTTGGGAATTCCTTAAGACAGCTTACGCAGGGACAGATTCGGTCAAGAAAGCAAAGGGAAAGCAACTCAAGAGGCAGCTTGATAATTTCAAGATGAATGAAGGCGAGACGATTTCGGAGGCACTTGAAAAATTTGATAAGATTTTATGTGAGCTCAAGGATGTTGGAGTTACTCTGAATAATGCTCAAATAAATGAGAGGTTTCTGGATAGTTTGTGCAAAGAATGGCAGAACTTCACAATTTTTTTGGAGTCAACAAAGGATCTGTCGAAATTATCCTTTGAAGAACTGGGTTCTGAACTAACAGTGTACGAAGGCAAGATGAAAGGTGAACTAGTTAGTCTGAGTGTTAATAAGGATTTGGCACTAAAGGCGAAAAAGACATCAAGTGATAAAGAAGATGATGACGTAAATGAGGATGAAGAAATTACGATGATAGCTAACGGCATCAGGAAGATCTTTGGTGAAAGAAGAGGGTCTGAGTCCAGAACTGATAGATTCAAGTCTAAGAAGGAGCAAATCATTTGTTTCCGATGCAACAAGCCTGGACATGTGGTGAAGGACTGCATGCTAAAGTCAAAGGATGATTTTCGTGATAAAATCAAGAAATTTACAGAGGCGGCAGCAGCAGCATGGGGAGGGAGGAGTCAGATGCAGACTCAGAGGCAGAAGAAACAGCAAAGGTGTGCATGTCTGTTGTGGTTGAAGATAACGAAAGGATTAGTATGACGTTAGATAGGAACTTCTGCATGATGGCTAGAGACGGATGGCAAGAGGTCCTAGAAGTAGACGAGGTAAGTCCTGAACTCATAGAAGATGCTTTCAATTCCTTGTCAAAGAAAGAAATTTTTGGCTTATTAACAACTGTTGTTGCTAAGATTAAACTGCTTGAGTTTAGACTGTCAAGAATATATATTCCTATAGAATCCGATACTGAATCTCAGATTAAAGAAAATCCTACTATTAAGTTTGTCAAACCGATAAAAGAGAGAGTTGCATGTTTGCCTGCTTAGGTTCAATTTGAATTTAGGACACTACAAGAGAGACATGAGAACTTAAGAAAGCAAAATGAGATGTTAGAGGATAACCTGTCTAAAGTTAAGAGGGAAAAAGAAATAGTAATGCCACGGAATCCAGTTTGGTACACTGGAAAGGCAGATTTAACTCAGATGCTAACCGGGAAGAAGAAAAGTGTCACACCCGTTTATACACCAGTGAGGAAGGTCTCAAATGCTAATTATACCAAGTCAGCGTATTTCTGTCAATACTGCCATAGACACGGTCATAGTATTGGTTTTTGTAGGAGTTTATACTATAGAAAATCTTTCGCTAACAATTTACGTCAGTCTAGAGCTCATACAAACAACAACCATTCTCTCTTTAACCGTAGAACAGGACCTAAACTAGTTTGGGTACCTAAAGCTAAACAGTGATTGGGAGTGATTAGGCATTGGCTACTTCATTATGTGAGAACTGGTGGCTGATGGACAGTGGGTGCTCAAGACATATGAGTGGAGACAAGAAGAAGTTCAATACTTTGGTTGAACATCGAGGAGGAAAAGTAACATTTGGAAACAATGGCAAAGGGAGAATAATAGGAATAGGAACGATTGGCAAAGAGAACTGCATTGATCAGGTTAGTTTGGTGGAAGGTCTCGGTCATGATCTGTTAAGCGTCTCACAAGTGTGTGACAAGGGTCCCTCAGAGGTTGTCTTTGATTCAAATGGATTTCAAATACGTAACAAGGTTACACAGGAGGTTTTGTTACAAGGTTGTAGAGTAGGAAATCTCTACATGGTAGATGTGAATGACCAGGAAGATCTAACTTGCCTTACGGTTAAAGATGATGAAGAGATATTGTGGTATCGAAGGTTAGGGCATGCTCATCATCGTTTAATTAACAAATTGAGGCTAAAGGAGTTAGTCAATGGGTTACCACAAAGGAGGATAGGTCATGATATAATCTGTGCCGATTGTGCTCTGAATAAACAAACAAGGATTTCGCATGCTCCAACCCATGTGGTCAGTAGTACCAAGACTTTAGAGTTGATTCATATGGATTTAATGGGACCGGTGAGCATACAAAGCAGGTCAGGCAAGAGATATATACTGGTGGTGGTTGACGATTTTTCAAGATACACATGGGTGATTCTACTTCATAGTAAGGATCAAACATTTGGTGAGATTGGGTGTCTGTTTACTAAGATTCAGACTCAAACAGAGAATAAGGTCAGGACCAATCGAACTGATCAGGGGACAGAATTTATCAATCAAAAGATGGTTGAACGTAAGAATAGGACACTCCAAGAAATGGCTCATACAATGTTGAATGGTAGTGGTCTTGCACCAAGTTTCTGGGGAGAGGCTATAAACACAGCATGTTATATTCTCAACAGAGCCTTGATTCGCCCAATTCTAATCAAGACTCCCTATGAACTGTACAAAGGGTGCAAACCATCTATATCACATTTCAGGGTGTTTGGGTGTACATGTTATATCCTTAATCATGGAAAGGATCAACTAGGGAAGTTTGATAAAAGAAGTGATGAAGGAGTATTTCTCAGTTATGCAATGAGCAGCAAAGCCTATCGTGTTTTTAACAAACGCACCTTGATTGTTGAAGAGTCCGTAAATGTCAAGTTTGACGAGACAACTTTGGTGGACGAGTAAGTCATAAGGAGTTAGAAGATCTCTTTCGTTATAAGGATGAAGATATAACCATGGATGATGGTTCCAGAGCTGAACCAGAAGAAGAAATTGTGCGAACTGAAGTTCTCCCATCATCAGTACAGAACTCAGAAGCTACACCACTAGAACAAACCGATTTGACTCCAGCAGTGAACCAGGAAGCCGGGGTCACACATCGTCTGACATCTCGGAATGCCCCAGGTATAGAGATCAATAACATTTTATCAGATTTAAACTCAGGAGTCCAAACCCAGTCAAATGCACAAACGTTTTGTGCTTTTTTCGGTTTTATGTCGACAGTAGAGCCAAAGACTGTGAAGGAGGCATTAGAACATGAAAGTTGGATAAATGCTATGCATGAGGAGTTGAATGAATTTGTAAGAAATGAGGTATGGGAACTTGTTGAGAAACCCGAAAATCAGAATGTCATAGGAACTAAGTGGGTTTATCGTAATAAGCTAGACTTCAATGGTCAGATATCCAGGAATAAAGCTCGACTAGTTGCCAAAGGGTATAATCAACATGAGGGATTGGACTTTGATGAAACCTATGCTCCAGTAGCACGACTTGAAGCTATTCGCTTACTCATTGCCTTTGCAACTTTACATAGGTTCACACTCTACCAGATGGATGTCAAGTGTGCTTTCTTAAATGGACATCTCAAGGAAGAGGTATATGTTTCTCAGCCACCGGGCTTTGAAGATCCCACCTATCCTACACATGTTTATCGGTTGAAAAAAGCTTTATATGGTCTTAAGCAAGCACCAAGGGTGTGGTATGAAAGATTGACCTCATTTCTTGTTAGACAACAGCTTGTATAGGGACATGTTGATCGTACACTATTCATCAAACAGTGTGGAATGGATAAGCTTCTGGTACAGATATATGTTGATGGCATTGTCTTCGGGTCCACTAGTCCACAACTGACAACAGAATTTGAGTCCATGATGACAAAAGAGTTCCAAGTGAGTAACATGGGTGAGTTAACATTCTTTCTTGGTTTACAGATTCGCCAAACAGCTGATGGCACATTTGTCAGCCTAACTAAATACACCTTGGAACTTTTGACCAAGTATAAGTTCAATGAGTGTAAACCAATGTCCACTCCGATGTCAACTACTCTCAGACTCGGACTGGAATCCACTACAGAGTCTACAGATCCAACTGTTTATAAGGGGATGATAGGATCTCTTCTCTATCTTACTGCGAGTCGTCCTGACATTATGCAAAGTGTGTGTTTCTGTGCTCGATTCCAATCTAATCCCAAATTACCACATGTAAAGGCTGTCAAACAATTTTCCGGTATTCAAGGGACATCGTCACTTGGACTTCTATACATGGCTACTTCCTTACCTACTCTTGCTGGATATACTGATGCAGATTTTGGTGGTTCCCTTACTGATCGGAAGAGTACAACTGGTACGGCTCAATTCTTGGGTTATAATCTAATAGCTTGGTCTTCTAGGAAACAAGCTTCGGTTGCTCTGTCTACGACTGAAGCTGAGTATGTGGCAGCGGTGGCGTGTTGTGCCCAGATATTATGGCTTCATCAGCAACTTGAGGATTTTGGTCTATCCTTCATTCCAATTCCTATCTATTGTGACAATACTAGTGCAATTGAGCTAACCAAAAATCCAGTTCATCATTCTCGTTCCAAACACATTGATATCCGTCATCATTTCATTCGAGATCATGTTGAACATGGCAGCGTTATTCTTATTCATTGTCCCACAGAAAAACAGTTGGCTGACATATTCACCAAGCCATTACCCAGAGAAACCTTTGAGAAACTTCGTTTTGAGATTGGCATGGTAGATACCAAGTGAGAGACGGATCAAATTTCTTTTAAGTTTTTTTTAGTTCTTTGCATTTCTTTAAACTGGATTGATTCTTAACATTTCGTACTCGTCGGTTCTGAACCGAATCTTATTTTATATATATATATATATATATCTTTCATGTTATTTCCAATAAAATTTCTCAAATTGCTATACATGGTTGATAGTGTCATATACTAAGTTTTTCTATGAATAAAATGTTACGGAGGTTATTAAGGTGAGCCTATTGTTTACTTGAGCATTTCTTCATAATATAACTAAGTTAGGTGAATGATCTTCTTATCTCTCTTTATATAAACTTCCTTGATGTGTATAACAAGCACCATGTCTGGATATGAAATAAAAAATAATAATTTAACATTTAACTGGTTGCTTAATATAATGGAATGAATAAGGCAAGAGATTCCACTGCTCACAGCACAAACAACACATATTTGGCCTCTTTCATCTGACAATTAAGTCTTATAGGATGCTTCATCATCTAACTTCCTAAGGGTAACTACTCTGGGCAAGTTGACCCAACGTCGTTACATGGATGGAGAGAAAAAGTCAAGGTGTTGTTTCATAAATACAGAAAATGTTATCTCTATACATCAATAAGCTGTGAGTATGAGTCTGTGGTGATGAAAGGTATAATGGAATATGATTTTACTTCTCACCTCTTGTCATTTCAAAGGAAAGTTGTAGTTGCGAATAAGATTAAATAAAAAAAATCCACATGTACTGCTTGTTGTATGTTCATTGTAGGAAATTCAACAATGAAAGGAGACTGAAGACAACGTCTACTTAGGAATATTGGTTGATATCTCGGTGGACAATAGTGCTTAACTTACTAATTTCTTGAATGTTCTATTCTGACAGACTCAGTCTAGACCTGTTAACTGTGCTTCGCAAACGGAGAATTCTTTTCTTTTATTTATCTTGATATTTTTTTCTTTTCATTTTTGTTTTTTTTTAAAACAACACAACACTGATTCATTTTCTAATTCTTCCTATATTTTAAAAATCTCCCTGTTTACTCACTTGGTTACGCCTTGTCCCGGAGTTTCTCAGCAGCGCCAACTCTTCTTCTTCCCTAGCTTTGTTCTTGAGTTTTCTTCAATACCTTCCGAATTCGGCCATGGATTCTTTCGAACAGCTCATCTACAAAGATGTTGTCCCTCTTGCTACTGAGAAACCAACCGACTTCAGCCAACAAACCACAGTTCCTGACTCACTTTCCAAACCCTCACCTGACGTAAATCACCAACTCCAAAAGAAACTACCATTGTAAGCGACGAAGACTCCTCCGCTGTTCCAACAGAGGACGACATTCCACTGGCCAAAACTCGCCGTCGGTTGCGCACACCCGCCAAGAAAGCCGCTCAGGGGGTCGAAGATGCTTCATCGGCGAACCCAAAGCGCAAAGAGGGTGATTCTCCAGTCACGCATCAACGATCGTCGAAGAGGCTGAAGTCCGTGGCACACCGTCCGTCAGCATTAAAGGCCAAGGAGTTTCATCAAGAACGGTCGCAAAACCCAGGTCGTACTTTTTCACAGAAACCTATTTTTAATCGTGCGATGCTTAAATCCGACATTATTCCTGGCAAGTTGGTAGATTATGAATGGCTAGGAAATAACTCCTTGGAATCCTTAATGGAGATTGCAAAATTTCAAGGTTGGGAAAAATTATTTAACTCTGAAACCACATACTACCCGGAGCTACTTTTTCCGTTTGTTCTGAACTTAGAATTTGTCTCTCCATACGAGTTTAAGACTGAGGTTGCTGGAATCAAGATGATAATCTCTCCAGCATGGCTTGCTATGATTCTTGATGTACCTCTTGACGGGTTAGCTGAGTCAATGCTCAGAAAGTGGATGTCGCACCGCATTCTGACGTGGTGCAACATTTTGGTTTGACCCGTGCTAGTTATAGACTAAAACACTATCCACAAAGGGACCTGGGTGTGTTACCGAGACTATTACATTTGCTTGCTTATCAAACAATTTTTCCACGTTCTGATATGCGTGATAAGGTTACACCCGTTGATTTAGGATTAATGTGGTGCTTAGACAAAAAGATTAATCTTTCCTTGCCCAGAATTATTATCTCTCATTTGCGGTCCATTGTGAATAGCTCCAAGCCTTCCATTCCTTACCCCTTCTGGATAACAAAGGTTCTTCGTCATTTTAAGCTTGTTCAAGATGATGCTTATTTCATTGCTGCTCAACCGACTAATTATCTGGCTGTCTCGACTCTCTCCAAGATGGGTTTGGAACTGACAACAACAGGCTGGCAGTTCAAACAGGCGGGGCAACATGAAGAGAATACTGACCATGCTACCGCTTCCACTTCCTCTCTGTTGCAGTCAGTCCTAGACTCAATGGTGGCGATGGAAAAGCGATTAATGGATAGGCTACAACTTATGGAGGACAAGATCAATTTTTTGATGTCTGCGACTAACTCTTCATCTGAACAATCAGAAAAATTCTAGTTTTTAGTTGGATTGTATCCTACCCCTCCCCTATTTGATACTTACTATTTCTGCTATATCTTGTCTCTTTTTGATGTGGCAAAAAGGGGAAGTGTGTTTGGAAGTCTTTGAATTTCTTGCGTTCTGGTTTTAGACAAATGGGTTGGTACACAAATAGTTGGTGCATGTTTAGACTAGTGGTTCGCTTATGGCTAGCGTATGATGTTTTGGGGTTGAGCTACATTTTTTATCCTTTCTGCTAATACTCTGGTTCAGGTTGGTTTATGATGCAAATTGCTTATGTAGAGATTCTGGTCTATTGTTTTTCTTAATACTTTTACTTATTGTCATATCACACTTAATGCATAAAAGGTTGTGAGTTTTACACTGAGTACAGGATAAGCAGAAGGGGATGTGAGATTGAGGGGGAACAGCCGACAGTTGATTGAAACTTCATGCCAAGTTACCCTATTATAAGATTCAGGGGGAATCAATACAAAGTGTTCAAGACTTTAACAGTTTGCCACATCAAAAAGGGGGAAACTGTTGATGTTATTTTGATCGGCAAACTCAGCTCTATACTGATGAGTATAAAGAGACAATACCGGGAGCTGCGCGCCAGTCCTAAACCGAGGAAATAAAGAAAGAAGATAGAATATCTTAAATAGGATTTTGTAGATCTATTAAAGATAAATAAAATCTATGTTAATGAGCTGTAATCTGAAGTCTCGGTATCTATATATGGGATAGTAACTCCAGGGTTAGAGTTAGGGCTTTTGAGCGAGAAAAATAGAAAGGAAAAGAAAGAAGAAACTAGAGAGATTAAAGAGGCAATACGCCGCAGAGGGTTGAGCCTTAGGGATTGATGTGAGTGAGGTTATTTTCACATTGAAACGTCATTAGTGATGCGAAACGAATTCTGAGTGCTGAGAGGAGTTGTAGGTGTTAAGAGTGGATTGTACTCTTAACGTGTTGAGAGTTTAGAACTCGTGTATAGGTGGTGAGGTGAATACACTACGTGCCCATTGTGTATCGAGTGCGATACGTGTTTCTGAGTTATAATCTGAGTTTCTGTTTTCCTTCTTATATTGTCTTAGTCCGCGTCTTACACACAGTAGGTTTCTTCAATATACCTATATGTTTTTATGTTCTGTAAAGTGTTTTGAGCATGCTCAAACTGATGAAGTTTATCACCTACTGAACTATGGTTGCTCACCACTATCTCCGTCCGATTGCAGGTTTTAGCATTTGGCTGAAGGTCTCTGCTTTCATTTTTAGTTTTCAATCCATAATATGTATTTTAATCGTTGGCCTTGTGGCCCCTTTTGTATTTTGTAGTCGTGCGGCTTTTGTACGTTTTTGCTAGATTTCCCTTTGTAAGATGCATGAACAGTTTGTTATCCCCTTGTGGAGGGTGATTTTTCGGTATGAGGGGGGGTCTATCTAAATATGAACTAGCTGAGAAGCCTAGATCCTAGAAATTGTCATTCTGTAGAGGGTGAAAACCCGTTATTCTGGCATCACTTAAATACCTACTAAATCGTCCGTCTTTCCCAGAAAGCGTAAAGGGGAGTGCAAGTATGCACTACACCCGCTCTCAATGGGCTCCACGCGGACTCATGCCCTAAGGGCGGAAATTGACTAGAGTCGCCACCTAGTTTGACCTATGATAACTAGGAAGGAAGATCGGGTTCTAAGAACCGTTAAGTGACTCGTTGCCTAATGGATAGGACTTATCTGATCATACTAGAGATTCTGTGTGGGTTCGCACTGGGTTACACCCCTTAGAAGTGGCAACGACCACGACTTCGGATTGGTGCCCGAGGAAACCTCGGTATCCAATTGTCGGGATTGTCTTCTTTCAAAACCTTTTAAAGAGATTCATTTCAAAAGGCCACAAGGATAGGATTAGGACAAGAAGAGGGAAAGAGAGTATATGAGGCGAGCTTTTCTGCCAAGCTAACGCCAAGGAGAGGAATTGTTGAATTTGGGAAAAGTCTGTGGTTAAGTTAATAGACAAGACTTGGAGTCTGATGGTTTGAAGTTTGTAGGAATCGAAGAAGGTTTGAGTGTTTTGAGAGATATGAGAGCCACCTTAGAAAGGGGAAAGGCTTTTTTGATTTGGAATGGGGTCGCACCCTAGATGGGCTGCCTACGTACTCAACTCCTTGTTGAGATCAGACCTTACGTAGTTCAGGATATTTGGGATTTTGATGTTTGTGGAGCTTGAAGATATTTGTAGTGTTTGAGATTTAGAAGGGTTCAAAGTTTCAAGAAGTTTCGGGTTTTGGGAGGTTAGAGTCTGAGACACTCGGGTCTGTGAGACGTTTAAAACCTTGAGATGTCAAATTCTGTGAGACGCTCGGGTCTGTGAGACGCTCGGGTCTGTGAGACGCTCGGGTCTGTGAGACGCTAAGGTCTGTGAGACATTCGAATCATTGGAGTTGCATTGACTCACTGATTTCTTTGGACATTTTTGTTTGTTGTTCTTGTGAAAGATGGTGGGGGAGAGACCATGGCTCCGACTCCTTTGAGATCCTCTATTGCAAGGGTAAGTATGTATATGTCAGGTGGCATGTTGTGGAGTTCACCGAAAAAGGGTTTATCGTGAAAGGCTCAGCGGGGCTCACTAAGGGATTATGTACAAGGCAGTCAAGGCTTTTGGTCTTGTGGAGACTTATGTTCCTAAGTGCCTCATCATTCCCGTTAGTCAGTGATCGTTTTCTTACTGTTCTCAGATCTTTGCATGAATCACAGTTCGTATCCTGTTTATCGACATTGATCTCGCTATGAATTGTGCCTCTCCATGTGCTAAAGGAATACACAAGTCGCTCATGGTTTTACCTCTATGGACTCACTCTATCTGCCCTCATTGCTCGGTGGATTGTCCAATATCCTCATTCAGAATTCAGGGGAAAATACTGCTCTTTGCACACTACTCACTTGGTCTGTGGTGCTGATTTTAATTAGACCCACATATTCATTGACAGGTCGAGAGTTTTGTGGTTCAAGCATTCTGTTCAAACAATCTCTCAAGATTTTCCTGAAGATGTCATTTCGATATGGGAGTATGAAAATGCAATTATCTACCATGCATTATGTTGTGGTAATATGGAATTACTACATATAGGATGCATGAAGTATTGATTGAATGTGTTTTTTTTTGTGTGTTTTTTTTTGCTGCAATGCATGAGTGGTAAGGCCACGCCTAGTCTCGCTTGAGTTGGTTTCAACTGATGGTCCCTGAAGCTCATCCTGTCATTGTAAGCCTTGAAGATTGTCTAGTTGTTGGGTACGATTTGAGAGAAGCCATTTCAAAATGGTATTCGGCTGATAATTGGCTTCTGGAGTTTTGGGCCTTTAGGGAGTGACAACTCCCGCATGGTGGCCCCACGATGTGACAGTGACTGCATTTTTCGGATTTTTTGGGTGTGTGATTGTCTTTGGATTTTTGGATGTATGATTTTTTTTGGATTTTTGGATGTATGATTTTTTTTGGATTTTTTTTAATATGATTTTTTTTGGGATTTACTTTTTTGTGGTTGTTGGCCTCTATGTACACGGTATGCCGAATGGGAAGACGCTTGAATCCTTGGTACTTCTTGCTATCACTTCGTGGGTCACGCTTTCACTCGTGGGAAAACGCGGTTAATCACCTACAAACACAACCATTATAACAGAAAAAAGAATATGACAAATGTGAATGTTAGCATGCTTTGAAAAAATGGGATGAATGTGTGTGTGTGATGTGTTGGGAATGCAACATGTGATTATGCAATTTTTCTGAGATGGGTGTGATTCATGCATGATTGATGAATGTAAAATGACCAAAAATGGGAAGAAGCAAGTCGTATGTGCTAAAAAATCAAGTTTTTAGGAAAACAGTTTTGAAAACACGTGTTTTCGAAGTGGTGGATTTTCTCAGTAGGAATTTTGATGCTCGGTCATTCACAAATAAAGTAGAGAGTGGGGAACCCTATACACATTGATCTAAATAAACTCGAAGGGAATGTATAAACCTATACATGTAATCTATTCAGAAATGGACAAGCGAGAAAAGAATCATAGGGAAAAACCTATACATCATCAATCCTTAAAGGCATTAAAAGGGGGAATCTTGAGCTGAACTTCTTATGAACTCTTTTGGTTTGTCTTCAGGCTTCTAGCTGACTGCTCACGCTCGAGCTCTTGGTTGGCTGCTCGCTCGTCTTCGGGCTCTTGATCGGCTGCTCGCTCGTCTTCGGGCTCTTGATCGGCTGCTCGCTTGTGTATAGGCTGTTGTAGCAAAGTGGTACTGCTATCAAGCAATACGAGCTGGTGTTCTTCTGATTCTTTACATTCTTGGACTCGATGTTTGTTTGGATGTGGTCGGTCTTTATATGTTTCGATTTGCTTCACGGGCTTGTGTTCTTCTGATTTCCAACATTCTTGAACGCGAATGACTATTGATTAGCTTCACGTCGCTGGACTCAGATTGGTACAACCTTGATTTATGGCTCGAACCACGTCGTCAATCTTCATGCACTCCACTTGCTTCGACGAGGGGAATGAGGGATATTTTTGAGAAAGGAAAGGTGAATGATCGAGCACAAAATCTTATGTGAAAATCCACCACTTGTGTGAACACACGAAATGACTAGTACGCTCCACTGTAATGACCACTGCTCTTGAAGGTGGGTTGAACTTCAAAAATAGCGGGTCACAACATGGGGACTAAATCATTTATTTTGAAATACATATGAGAAAACCGACTTTGAAAACTATTTTCGAAACTATTTTGAAATAAAATCCGTGAAAAAGTTGTTTGACTTTCGTTTGTAACAAGTAGATTTTTGAAAATAGTTTTTGAAATGACATTTGTGAGAAGTGATGTTTGAAAATCATTTGTAACAGTAGATTTTTGAAATTCGTTCTTTGCAAACTGTTTGACAAAGTTTATTGTTTGAACGACTTTGATTGAAACTGATTTTGAAAACTGTTTTGGAAATAACAATTTTGAAATCATTAGAGATGAACGACTTTGAAGATATTTCATTTCAGTGTTCGACATGATTCATTTTCTGATTTTTGCTAATTTTAAAACGTGATCACACATAGATGTAAGTGCAAAGTGAAAATCGTGGCTGATTTTATGTGGAGCTGAGTGCAAATGATTGAGATAATCACCTTCCAGGTCAATCAATGCTTTCATACCACCGCGGGAACCATCGTCCCTTCACTGTTCATCTCTCGGGATTTATCTCTGTTATGCCTTGTGGGGCACGTCATCAAGAAAGTCCGGAGTGCTTAAGTTCGGAAGGTCAGGATACCCGAAGTGATACAGTCACACAAGCCATGGCCGGTGATTATCACAACATACTCACTTTTGGAAAACTTGGGGAAGTACTGCATGGAGTCGGGTCTCCCATTGTCTGCACGATAAGGTGTGTCTAAAGTCCAAATTATTCGCTGACTACGTTATGCCATGTACGGGTATCCCGTAAATATGGGATCCTCTATGGACGTGTAGCATGACATTGGGCTTTAAAGACACCCGTGGTGCAAAGGAACAATGGAGAACTGAGCCCATGCAATCTTCAAGGTAAGCCAAAAAGGTGGTCAGACAGGCGGCATTCAAGGGGGGTGACTACCCATAAGCCCATCTTAGACACCGGATCAGGTAGCTTGACACTGAAGGCTAATAGTTCACTATATGCTGGCTTCGACTCGGATAATGGAGGATATTTTTTGATCATGAGCTCAAAGCGTTGGTCGGAGACCGTACCGCCTCGTGGGTTTGTTCACTGAGAGAGTGACCCTAGCTCATGGGGAATCAACCGTGGACTGGTTGGGGATCCCATGACATCGTGGGTAAATCAGGTGACACAGAGGAATGCATGTCCTAAGCTACCCACCCCATGCACCCCACAATCGCAATATAAATATGAAAGCAGTAAATAAACCAAATGAAGTTAGCACCAACCTATGTACTAAGTGTTTTATCTTGAGATTAGTGATTCCAAATTGGTTTATTAACCTAAAGGGAAGTTAGCTTCATTCACACCTAAGTGTCTCTTTCTAATCGTGAGATAATTATTAACCCAATTGTTGTCATGTTTGTTGAGGATCTAACAAATCCTATCTGTCCTCATCACATACACACTCTAAATGTGGAGTAGAATGATCCTAGAGGCTTTGAAAAGAATCTCTTGAAGGTTTTGAAAGAAGTGGGGAAGTCCCGACAATCTTGAATGGAGTTCAGTCTTCCTTGAGTTTGAGAAAAACTTACTCAAGTTTTCCCCAGTAGACTCGCCATTCTGTGGAGGGTGATTTTTCGGTATGAGGGGGGGTCTATCTAAATATGAACTAGCTAAGAAGCCTAGATCCTAGAAATTGTCATTCTGTGGAGGGTGAAAACCCGTTATTCTGGCATCCCTCAAATACCTACTAAATCGTCCGTCTTTCCCAGAAAGCGTAAAGGAGAGTGCAATTGTGCACTACACCCGCTCTCAATGGGCTCCACGCGGACTCATGCCCTAAGGGCGGAAATTGACTAGAGTCGCCACCTAGTTTGACCTATGATAACTAGGAAGGAAGATCGGGTTCTAAGAACCGTTAAGTGACTCGTTGCCTAATGGATAGGACTTATCTGATCATACTAGAGATTATGTGTGGGTTTGCACTGGGTTACACCCCTTAGAAGTGGCAACGACCACGACTTCGGATTGGTGCCCGAGGAAAGCACGGTCTCCAATTGTCGGGATTGTCTTCTTTCAAAACCTTTTAAAGAGATTCATTTCAAAAGGCCACAAGGATAGGATTAGGACAGGAAGAGGGAAAGAGAGTAGATGAGGCGAGCTTTTCTGCCAAGCTAACGCCAAGGAGAGGAATTGCTGAATTTGGGAAAAGTTGTGGTTAAGTGAATAGACAAGACTTGGAGTCTGATGGTTTGAAGTTTGTGGGAATCGAAGAAGGTTTGAGTGTTTTGAGAGATATGAGAGCCACCTTAGAAAGGGGAAAGGGTTTTTTTATTTGGAATGGGGTTGCACCCTAGATGAGCTGCCTACGTACTCAACTCCCTATTGAGATTAGACCTTACGTAGTTCAGGATATTTGGGATTTTGATGTTTGTGGAGCTTGAAGATATTTGTAGTGTTTGAGATTTAGAAGGGTTCAAAGTTTCAAGAAGTTTCGGGTTTTGGGAGGTTAAAGTCTGAGACGCTCGGGTCTGTGAGACGTTTCAAACCTTGAGAAGTCGAATTCTGTGAGACGCTCGGGTCTGTGAGACGCTAAGATCTGTGAGACATTCAAATCATTGGAATGACAAAGTCTGTGAGACGCTCAGTTTTATAAGACATTTAAAGTGTAGGGGAATTTGAAATGGAGTTGAAACTGAATTGAAATTGGTGTTGAATTGGAGTTGAGTGAATTTTGATTTGAATTGGAATTGAATTGAGATTGAGATTGAATTGGAATGAATTTTGAATTGAATGAAGTTTTGAATTGAATTGAAGTTAGATGAATAAATTTTGAATTGAATTGAATTAATGAATTGAATGAATTGGAATTGAATTAAAATTGGAATGAATTGAATTTGAATGTGAATTTGATTCTAAATTGAAATTGAATTGGAATTGAAGTTGAATTGGATTTGAAACTAAATCGGGATCTAATTGAGGCAATGAGCCAGATTTATGCCTTAGAGATGGACTAGGTTTGGGCCTTGAAATGTGGGCCAGGTATTTGGGCCTTGAAATGTGGGCCATAATGGACCTTTGAAATTGGGCCGGGTTATGCCCTATGAATGAGCGAGATTAGGTTAATGGGCCGATGGGCTTAACTGGTCTGATGACTTTTGGACTTGATGGGCCGAATTGAATTAATGGGCCAAGTTGGATGGATCTCTGGCTGACATTGCTCTTTGGGTTGAGTTGGGCCTTGGGTTTGGATTTGAATGTTGGGCTTGACATGGTTTTTTGGGCCTGATTTATGCATTGAGCTTTTTTATTTGAAACAATTTGGGCTTTTGAGAAATAGACCGAAGATGGGACTTATTGATTTTTGGGCTTGATTTGTGAGATATTAACAAGTGAGATGCATCAATTTATTGATTTATTAACTCTTGATTATGGGTGTGTTGAAGACAAAGGAGGATTCCACCCACATAAAATGAATGAGAGACCCGCTAGACATGGGGTGGTTTCACATCCTAAGCCTTCCTAAGATAGCCTTAAGGGCTCATTTTTTAAAGTTTTGTTCTTATAAAATAAGGGATGGTTTGGGTGTTTTGTGAAGTTATAGGATATTATTGCCCCACGAAACGAATGAGAGACCCGTTAGGTGTGGAGCGATAATGCATCCGAAACTTTTCTGTCAGTTAAAAAAAGGCCCTAAAGGATAATAACTAAGGCTTAAATAAATGTTAAAGAAAGAGAGACTAACTTGACAAGATGAGTAACTCGGAAAAGTAAGCAATTAGATTGAATAAATAACCGGAAAGGAATAAAGAATTGCAAACAATCAAGCGTAAAACCAGAAAATTGTGACCGCACGCAGAAGGTGACTGATGCTAAGATAAGACAATTTCCAAATCAAGTAAGATGGTCGGCATTTATTTTCTTTTTTCCTAGGTTGTACAAATGCATTTTCCAGAATTAAACGGGAAGACAAAATAAAACATTAACATATGTGCAAGTTTTCTAGGTTTCAAATCAACTAAACCCATCTCAAACTATCACACATGATTACAATTTAAACAAGGAGAGAAGATTCATTTAAAGCATTTCAAAATCTAAGTTGAAAGAGCGTGATAGAGGATCAATATCTATTCAATCTTTGTTTCCTATTCACTCTGAACAAGCAAGCATGTCATACCATTCTCCAAACTTAAACTAGACGTGATAGGATTAGTACCAAAACTATTTATGCTCAAACAGGAAGTAAGCAAAACATTTGTTTATTTGTGCCAAACTCAACGAATTGTTCAAACCGATTAAACACAAGTACAGAAGGTCTTTTCTTATTGGGTTAAACAAAGGCAAGGTATACTATTACCAGCTGCATAATAACTACACCAAGGTTGGGCAATTGATAAAAATAGAAAACCAGCCTTATGTCGATGGAATCAATCAAATTCGCTCGGTCTGTGCTCCTCATCAGAGTCTAAGCTCCTCGTTGGTGTTT